>PVIH01000675.1:0-106770 GCA_004025045.1 Sigmodon hispidus
TCACCTCTGGTCAGGGTTCGAATCCGCCCCTCAGAGACCCCTGCAGTTAGTTTGCTCAGTTCACTCAGTTCAGGGTCGCAGTAGGGCTCCTAGTAGATTCCCTGAGCAGCAGGAGCTGTGGGTGTGGCCAGGTGCAGAGTTCAGCTGCCCCTGCTCCAGAGTGCGCTGGGACGCCGCAGAGAGCACAGGTCCCGGTGGTGGACTTACCCATGAATTTTAAAAAGATATTACACTGAATATAAGAGAACAATCAAACAAAACTGTTGGTGAAATTGTCTCTTCTTGATTTTGTAGATTTTCTGTGATATACTCACATTATTTCTGTGATATAGTAAAACCATGTAGTTATCAGACTAAAAATTATTTTTTCTTTTAATTAAAACTTATTAATGCAGTTTATTAAAAATCTGAGATTATTCTTGGATGTAAACCTGGAGTACCTAGATGTTTAATATTTAAGAGTGATTCTGGGCTCAGTTACATGAATCTTGCAATTATTCTAGGGATTCTGGAAGTATAAACTTCTCTGTAACTCAGTTGTTTATCAAAAGCAAAATGTAAAGGGTGGAAGACAGGACTTCAGTAAAGGCCAAGCAGTAGCTTATACATGACATGTGTCAAGGGAGTGCTGGGGGAGTTCACAGTATTCCAAATATCATAGCATTCTACACCCTGAAGATGGGAGTTTTATCTCTGCCTAGGTGCCAGTCTCCAGACAGCTGAAGGCTCAAAGGGAAATCCACAGCATTGGCACATACTAGACTTTTCTGTCTGAGCAGCTTAGGGGAAACGGCACTCTCACTCTCTTTTGCTGGTTTCCTTCAGACTTTTTCTTTATTCTTCTTTCACATTCTCTATTTTTTGTTTTCTTGGTGATTTCCTTCTTTCATTCTCGATGTTTTCCTTCTAACTCTGTCTTTATTCATGATAGTTTTTTTTTCTAGTTTCTTCTAACTTTGCCATTCTTGGTGTTTTCCTTCTAACTCTCTATATTTCTGTTTCCCCTCCAACCCTCCAACTCTTATTTTTTGATGTTTTCCTTCTATCACAGTTTAACCCTATCTTTATTCTTTTCCTTGAAGCCTATATAACCCAGCAAAATCTTTCAGACAATATAAAAATTACAATGTAGATTCATTCTATTTTTCAAGTAAATGATAAAATGAATACAAAACAAACAGTAAAAAACAGCATGGTTTTTATATCTTTTACATGATTAAATATTTTACATATTACAGATGAAAAAAAATTGTCCCAAGAACCCACATACATTTATATCCAAGCATCTTATTATAGATTAACCATGTGAATAATCAAGGTAGTCTTCTCAGTCAAGTTTTTTTACTGGAAGGCTGCCTTTTGCAGTTACAAAGAAAGGGCTAGTTACTTTATTACTTATGTTGATAGATAATCCTATAAGGAATCTTAAAGGAATCACAAAACTTAAAGTTTTATTTATGAAAAAGAATCAGTCAGCCTACTTTAAATCTTTAAGGTATACACCCACTCATCAATAGTTTTTAATAACAGGAGCTTGAGAGTAGAAATGAGTATAAGGAATTAATCATCACCTTTTGTTGTAGAAAGGTTCCAGGGCCCGTTTGAACCCGAGGTTTTCGGACCTGGTCCGCGGCGGCTTTTATCCCCCAAAGAAATGAATCAGACACTTATATTACTTCATACTGTTTGGCCCATGTCTCAAGCACATTACCAGCTAGCTTTTTCATCTTAAATCAACCCATTTCTACTAATCTACCCGCCACGTGGCTCAGCCCGAGGCTCACCTGTATCTCTTACATGATTCTTCTTCGAGGACAGATGGAACTGACTAACTCCACCCTTCTCCTACCTGCCTGTCCTCTGATTCTCCACCCACCTCTACGGTGCTCTAGGTCATCAATCCTAGCAAGGTGCATCAACTAGGAGTAATTGAGCTGCTTTGTTCTTGTTCCTTGACTTTAAAGAGTTCCACATTCAATGATGTGCCTTTCTAAGACTTTAGATTATCTTCCTGGGTTTTTTACCTCAAAGCTATTTTGCAAAATCATCTTAGTATAACTTTAAATTATTTTCAATGCTTTGTTTTCACTGTAATGCTCTCCAAAACCTGCAAACACATCTCCCAGCATTAAGGTTGAAAGAATTTAAGCTGCTGGGCTACTGGGACTCAATTGTTTTTCTTAATCATTAACCTGAGCTACAGTCTATATGGCTCTTCAATAGAAACTCATGTGTTGTGGCAGTGTGACATACCCTTGTTTATATTTTTAATCGTCAAACCTCTATTTAGACTAACAGTATTATCATTTAGACTGTACAACTTAGAAGTCATTTTCATAATAATTCACAGGTAAAAAAATCCCAGTATAATGGATGTTCCATGAGATAAACACACTACATTACAGGTAGTAGAGATCTCCCCACACCCATTCACACCATGTCAGACATCAGGGAAAGATGGCAGAAGCAAACATGTGAAAGCACAGCAGAAGCAAAAGACATTCCAGGGTCTGTGTTCTTGGGGCCTTTCCTGTCTGAGACTGTCCCGTTAGAGAGTTTCCACAGGGTAGGCTGATACTTCGAACTTCAGTTGACACTTGCTGCTCCAATAACATGGACACCAATAGGGTTTAAATAGATATAAAAATAAAAGAAAGGAAGAAAGCATTCAAATTTGAAGTGGGAAATGGAACAAAGCAATTTTCTAAATTCCCCCAGCCTGTGATCCTTGTCTCTCTCTTTCCTCTTGAGTGTGATGGTTGTAATCTGGGAGGGAGGCTTGGGCTGCCAGCTGCAGGATCTGTAGTCATATACTTTTTTTTTTTTTAAGCAATATCCTGGGCTTGCTAACTCAATTTTGAGCTCCTTTCATCTAAGAAATTTATTTCTTTCCCAAACAGCTTCATTTCTCCCTTTTTTTTTAATTCTGTCTTACATTCATCCATGTATTTTTTGTCATTAAATGAACAAAATCTATGATTAATTAAATAAATATTTAAAATGTATATGTACTATTACATGGCTGCCATGTTAATTCATGTTTTAATTTTCATATCAATTTTATAAGAGCACTTAAATGTTCATCTCTTTTAAATACATGTCCAATTGCATGATACATGATCCCCACTAGCCTTCCATGCCCAATATATTAGTTTTAACTTCATCTCAAATTTTTTTTTACTTTATCCTGTAGTCTTATAAAATTCTTCATTTAAGAAGGCATCCATATGCCTGAGCAGCTTACTCAACATTTAATGGCTAAGTGACTTTTATTTTGCTGTTACCATGGCACCCAAGACATTCATATAATTGAATATTCTAATTTTATATGGTAAATATTTTATGAAAATAATCACTGGGAGAGATAAGTGCTGTTGTAATTAGCTCTCCAAACCCTTTTGCCATTGCTGGTGCTATCATGCTGACCCTCACTTGCTGTCTCTTCCATGGGGTCCATAAAAGAATCCATTCTGCAGAGGCCTACCCTGTTCCATCTCCACTACAGTATACCTCTTTTATTCCAGCCTGCTCTTCTTGAAATGGCTTTGTTGGTTTTTTAGTTTTTCGGATGTGGTACTAAATACACATAAAAGAAATTTTAAAAATAAAATTAAATAAATAAAAATGTAAATTCCTAGGAATTGGAAAGATGGCTCAGTGCTGTACAAGTATAAAGGCTTGAGTTTAGAGCCCCAGAATTTACATTAAAAAGGCAGGCAGGGTGGTATGTATCTGGTATCCTAGCACCAGGGAGGGAAGGGTGCTTGTAGGCTCTTCTCAGGCACATACTTAAATTGAAAAGCTCCATGTTCAATGATATACCCTATCTCAAAAAAATATATAGGGTGGAGAGCTACTGTGGAAAACACCTAGCATCAACCTTTATGCCTATATACACCCAAACAAACATGATACATAGATAGATAGATAGATAGATAGATAGATAGATAGATAGATAATAGATAGATAGATGAATGATAGATAAGTAGATAGGTAGGTAGGTAGATAGATAGATATACATATCTTAACTTTCATCCTAGGATTATTTATATCCTTAAGAGTGTGCCATTAATAATCATTGCTTCACCAGTTAATCAGCACATGTTGTTCTCAGTTTGTTTAAAAACAATTAGTTAAACACTTTTAGAAAACAAATGTCTTTTTAGTAATTCTTTTTTGTGAACAGTTTTGTTTGTTTTGTACACCTGAAAAGAATTCATATACAAACAACTGAGACACAAGAAAGCATTGATTCACCACTGACAAATCCACAAGATATGGACTGGGGGAGAAGATTACCTAAACATTTTAAAAAATTGTAACCTGCAAACAAAATAATCTGATAAAATCTCTATTAACACTTATGTGGAGTCATGAGACTGTTGCCATTTTTCTTGATGAGAGAGCTTCAGCCAGTTCCAAGGGTTTCTCGTAGGCATGGAAGAAAAAAAGGAGGATAGCCCTGACTGGTCTCCATGATGGTTCTGTATGCTATGCTGCCCACCCCACATGCTCATGGCTTCTTAATGAAGCAGGCAGTAATTTCATCACCTGAAGGAGATGGCCATTTGTCTTCTATCCCTTAAGGAACCCTATGTACCAGTTCTTCAGCTGAATCTATGAACACTACAGTGAACTGAAAATCTAGCTAAGCATATAAGAAAATGACTGGCAGGGGCAAACAAACTTTTTTTTTAAATTAGGACTCAGTCCATTTGGTGTATTTCAAAAGGTGCAATACTTTTCTTTTCATTTATCAATGAAAGAAGTTAGAAATTATACCCCCCTCTCCAAATCAGCAAATGGCAAACAAATACCCTTGAAAGTCATAATCACATATAGAGAGCGTCCTAGAAAGAGGGACAAGACAGCTTCTATCTACCTTTGTGAGTTTCAAAGACTGGATCCACTCAAGGTTGGAGAGAAAAGGCAACTTTCAAGAAGGAGTATGTTATTAAAGGAGGCATTTCTACACTCCTTCCTAAGAGCACCAGGTGGGGGCACATTTACTAAACTACACCTGGGGAGTGGAATGTGAAAATAATCTGTCCTCCTCCCTAAGGGCTGTCCACTGGTTAACAAATTTTAAAAAAACAAGACTAAGAAGCAACCCTCCCCCACATACGCTAAAAAAGAGAGAAGGGCTGAGGATGTGGGTGACCTAAGATGCCCCAGATTACTCTCCAAAATGGAACCAGGGAACAGCTTTGACAATTTGAATTAGTCTGTTACAAAGTCATTACAAGTATGCCTTGCTTTTAAACAAAACAAAACAAAATGGTGGGGATTTTGATGTTCTTTTTTTAAAAAAAAAAAAAAAAAAACAGAAACTAGCTCTCATCACTTTTCAGATAATACACAATTATTCAAAACTAACTATTACTGGAAGTGGGTGCGGCATACCAATGGACCTTGTCTCACATGAGTGCATGTGGGTAGGTGCAGGTTGTTTGTAACTATTGCAGAATCGAATTTTAATTTTTAATCTTTAGTTTGATTTAAACATTGCTTTTAGTATGATGACAACACCAGCTGTGCAGAAAGGACTCTGGAGGCATTCATAGCAGCACACACCTGTGGGCTCTTCAGTTCTGGAGGCTTCAGGTCAGCCAATATGGCTTCATCAAACACATTCTTTAGGCCTTTCTGTGTGAGGGCAGAGCCTCTACATACTTGATAGCCTTCAGATCCCTCATCAGCTTTTCAGCAGTCTCTGGAGAGATAGGCTTCTGTTTGTTCTTGACACGTTTCTCAATAGTAGAAGGGCTGTCTCTGAGGTCAATTTGGGTCCCAACAGGCAAGAAAGGAGTCTTTGGACAGTGGTGAGTTATCTCGGGTACCCACTTTTCTTTCACATTCAAATGAGGATGGAGAAACCACTGAAAAACATACTAGAGAAATGTCTGTTTGTGGGTAAGTCAGTGGTGGTAGTCTATCATAATCCTCTTGCTCTGTAGTATCAAAAAGTCCAAGAGTATATGGCTCTCCACCAATCATAACTGTGACTGCATAGTTGTCAAAAACAGTTGGTACATATTCTGATGGAAATTTGTTGTATAGGATATCAGGAGACATATTTTACCAATAGCACTATTGCCAACAACACACTTAATTGTCTGCATTTCAGAAATAATTTTGTATTCACTTTTAATATTTCAAATTAGACATTGACCTCAGCTTCTCCGCTGGGGCATTGGCTGTAATTCTTCTTTTCTATATAACAAATCTAGATTTTAAAAACTTTCTTTACACTGCATTTTACATTTGGTTCACTCACTTCTGGGTAGAAGAAAATGTTCTTTGTTGTTGTTATCATGCTTTCATCAGATGATAGCAAAGGTTGCCTTCCAAACCAGAATCTATCACTGTGATGTTGATACCCAGGGAGTTGTCTGCCTAGACATTCTTGAAGACAGCTGTTTCAAGGATTTCTATGTCTGTTCACTTTTAACAGACCATACTCCTTAGAAACCTCTGGTGGGAGGCATAGCCATTCAGTATTTGATCAGCCAAGCAGAATATTAGAATATTAAAGACAGGCAGTACAGTTCACATATTTATATGCACTGTGAAGGAACAGAAGATTTCTCAATGTGCTGCAGATCTTTCCAACCTTTAAAGTCAGTACTTCTGCATACTCTACCTTTAGTTCTCATCTTTTAAAGAATGAGAGATCCCACTCAAACAATGAAATGCTACCAAGAATGAACTTGATAGCTCTAGATTAATTATATTTAAAAACTAATGGAACTAACTTGCCTGTTTGCAAGTTTGGCTTCTTTGAGATGCCACAATGTACTGTGTGAAGTGCTAAGGATACTAACCCTAAAGTCTGCCAAATAGTCTAATGCAGTTGGACATAACTTATTATCCACAATACATTATAAAATGATGAGAGAATGCCATTTATATTAAGCTCAGTTCTATTTATTGGTATATAGTTCCTGCTGTCACAAAATTTCAAAGTTCTATCGTTTACTTTTCTGTTTGTAGTATAAGGAGTTTCTTTTAACCAAAACTGTTAAGATCAGCCACAATGATCAGCTTGTATATCACAAGACTTTGTATTTCTCAGTGGTGTTTCTCACACTCAATCAGTCTAATCTTATTAATCTCATGCCAGCTGACATGTTTTCTTGCATTAGTACATAAATGCCAAGCAAGACAGCTTGTTTCTTTACAGTGAATCTAATCTTTCTCTTGTATAAAGTCTCAGATAACTATAATATATTTTCTACCATTTTCCCTCTGGTTCTGAGGAAATTAGTGGGTCGATTTTACATCCTAGCAATCTAACGCTATGGCTTTCCTTCCACCTCATCAAGGTCTCTTACTCTGTGACAGTACAGACTTTGAACCGAGGAAAAAGCTCACTATATTAGATTCTGTTCTTGACTCTGGCAGCCAGTCTTTTCTACCTCATCTCTGTTTCTGTACATCAGTAGACACTAGAAGAATAGCTATCTCATCTTCTTGTAGCTGTTGGGACTGGCTCTGTGTTTGGGTAATCCCCTTTGCCCTTAGTCTTCAGCATATGTTTTATTGTGACCCTTGAGTGAGTATCAGATTTGATGTTTGCATTTCTACTTCCCTGTGTTCTCTTCACTGTGAGGATATACATGGGGTTTTCAGTAAGGAGCAAAGCAGAATCATCCTGGTTATTCTGGCCAATCTCAGACATATGGTTGGGCACAGTCCAAATATACAGAGCCAGTGACATAGGCAGCTGACCATAGCACATAATGGGGTCATGCCAAGCCCAAATCTGTAGAACTTCTCAGTCAACCACAGACTTGTAAGAAAGATTAAAATGATATTTTTTTAAATCACTGAAGTTTTGGACGGCATATACAAGAAAGCCTAACATAGTTGCATGTACTCTTGTAGCTATAAAATTCTCATTTTTTCATCACATTTTTATTAACTACTACCCTTGTCACATGGTATATGACACAGTGATTAAAATTTAAAAAATCTATCACCTTCTCTATAATATGCATATATACTATATTTTTTTATTTTATCAAAAAGGCATTTAGACCATTTTCAGGTTTTATCTGACACAGAAAATGCTATTAGCATTCTGTGCATGTCTCCAGATACATTTGTGCATAGCTTCTCTTAAGTATGTATCTAGGAAGAAAATTGCTAAGCATGAAGAAATGTGAACACTTGTCTTTATAATATAATACTATAGTTTTTTAAGGTTTACCAACAGTTGTACCAGTACACATTTCTTCTAGTCACATCCTTTAGTCCTTCCCTCTTTGGCCTTTTCCCATATATTATTTTCATTTGTACTTAAATTTTTACATTTTGAAGTTTTATATCTATAGTAGATTTTTCCCCCATAGCTGGGTTCATAGCTGAGATACCTTTAATAATAGACAGATTAACAAAAGAAATGCATACTAGTTTATAAAAATGTTTTATATGGCATAGGAGGTTTTGAAAGTAGAATTCAGAGAAAATTATACAACAGCAAAGCAGAGGGTAAAAGATTATGATCTAGTAGTAATAAACTTCTCAGGGAGACTTAGCAAACTCTCTGTTCAAACTCATCTGTCTTAGGAGATAAGGAGATCTATTCACTCCAGGTATACGAAAGACATCTCTAGATTAAAGTTTTTATGGTATCTTTTAAAGGAAGTTTAAAGAATTCTTCATAGCTAGATTTGTAGAAGATGTGGGAAGCAAAGGTACAAATGACCTCTCTACTTCTGTGGTTTCCTCTAAAACCATGGTGTCACACATGGATGCATTAGCTAGGAATCTTTCTTAGCCAGTTTTCATATTGTCTCCTGAAGTCAGGAATTTTGCCTCTTATAGTATCACTCTGTTCACAACCTTCAGAAAATAGTAGATGTAATTTATTGATGGGTAATTGGTTTACTTTTATCTACTTTCAGATGAGTAAAGAGATAATAGAAAGCTATGTTGAAACTCAACACTTTATGTGATAAGAATGTTTTTTGTGTACTGTGAATAAAGAACTGTTTTGGCCTGTGTAGAGCACCATAGAAGTGGGTGGAGAATCAGAGACAGCCAGGTAGGAAGAAGGGTGGAGTTTGCCAGTCGCCATCCTTCCCCCGGAGAAGCAGCTTGTAGGAATTCAGGTGAGCCACGGGCTACAAGCCACGTGGTGGGAAGACTCATAAAAATAAGTTAATTTAAGATAAAAGAGCTAGCTATTAATGTGCTTAAGACATGGGCCAAACAGTGTTAAATATATAAGCGTGTGATTTCATTTCTTTCGGGGGACAAAAGCCACGGGCGCGCAGACCAGGTTACAAACTCCAAGTCACAAACCTCCCAGACCCAAAATGAGCTAAAAAAAAAAAAAAAAAAAAAAAAACATACTACAACAACTTTGTTTGCTTGGGTTTCCAAAATTTGTGGTTACATATCCCTAAGCATCTCTGTGATGGAATTACAGCTCCTGGTTGACTAATCATTACTTTGACCCATCCAGGCACTGAGTATGTGTTCTGGATAGTCATTTTGAGAACCACATGGCTCATCACTGCTTTTTATGCTAAACAACTATGTGACTTCTTTGTTCATAATAATAAAAATAAAAATAAAAAAGAAATGTGAAAAGCTGAGGATGGAAAGATGATTGAAGCTGAGTGATCAGATATGTTCTTTGATATAAATGATGAAAACCAACATAGAAGCTGCCCAGATAAAGTAAATAAAGACTACCTGAGATGAACAAAACACAGATCCATCAAATAGCCATAGTAAAGCAAAAAGGTTGATACTGAGAAAATTTCAAAGTATATGGATAGTTATCACACCTAATGATAACTCCACTCCCAGTGGACAGCATATACCTCTTTCTTCTAAGAGTCACCGGCTGATATGTGTTTAGCTTTTAATTGCCTTTAAGCAAGGTTGTTACAGACATAAAGTAGAACCTCATTACGTTTTCAAAACTGACTGAATTAGAAACAAATATGAGCTATTCTCTCAAGAATTTAGCCATCAGCCTACTAATATATCTGAAAGAAACAGAGGGTTGTGTGTGTATGTGTGTCTGTATTGTATACATGAATAATAAATTGTATTGAGACAAAATGAAATATTCCTGAAGGATAGTGTAATACCATAGCAGTGCAGATTCATTAGTGTCCCTGGACTGGGTAACCCATGTGCCTCCTAGGACCCATCACTAGATTTTCTTATAAAAGTTACTTGACCTTCCTGGGCTTACTTGTTCGTATCCAAAAATTAAATCTATAGTCACTTATTTCCAAAGGTTTGTTATGTGCTAAATGAGTTATCACTAAAATGTTTATTTTTTGTCTGTCACATATTAATTGATTATTATTCAAGCTATTATTAACTTGAAATAGTCATTTCAATACTTAGAAACAAAAATCCTTCTAAAATTTTATTTTTGTGTGGAGGTGTAGGGTGTATGATGTGGTAGTGAGGCTCACATGCCATATGTCTGGGAGGTCAAAAAACAACTTTGTTGAGTAAATTTCTTCTTTCACATTTGATTAAGTTTCCAGATTCATTTCAGAATTTTGTGTTTGCATAGCAAATACTTTATCCACAAAGCCATGCAGCTGCCCTTGTATTTTCAATTTTTAAACTGTATCTTTTTATTCTTTTCTCATACAGTACATCCCTACAACAGCCCTCCTCTCCTGCCAGGCTCTTTCCACTTCTCTCCTCCAGATCTGCTTCTCCTCTGTTTCCCTTCAGAAAAGGGCAGGCCTCCAAGGCATATCAGCTGAACACTGCTTAACAAGCTACAGTAAGACTAGAAACAGACCATCATATCAAGACTGGACATAGCAACCAAGTAGGAGGACAGGGTCCCAAGAAACAGGCAAAAGAGTCAGAGATAACCCCACTCGCAGTTTTATGAGTCTCACGAGAACAGCAAGCTAAACAGCCATAATATATATGCAGAGGACCTAGTGCAGACCCATGCAGGCTCCATGGTTGCCCCTTCAGTTTCTGTGGGCCCCTATGAACCCTGCTTAGTTCATTCTGTGGGTCTCATTCTCCTGATGACCTTGACCCCTCTGGCACTTACCATTCTACCTCCCTCTCTTCTACAGGGTTTCCTGAGCCTCAAGGGGAGGGACACAATGGAGATTTTATTTGGACTCTCTCTCCACCTAAAATTTGGCTGTGGGTCTCTGCATCTGCTCCCATCAGCCACTGGAGGAAGCCTCTCTAATGATTGGGCAAAGCACTGATCTTGACAGAAGGCCTCTGGTAGATCAGGGGGTCTCTGCCTGAGTCAGGGGCTGGAATACATGATGAGGAGGGAAGAGAGGACTGTATTTTAATTTTATATTGTTCAAATACATCCTATGTAACTCTATGATATTTACATATTAGAGTAGTAAAATATTATATAAAATATACTATTTAGAAAATTTATATTTCTTACAAAAGAATGTACAGAGAAATGTGAAAAGATAAGACAAATCACATTAACATAACACTTCAAAAATGCACTAAAACGAGTTAAAATACATACATTTCTTATTTTTCTATCTTTCCATATATCTGTTATTTTAACATATTTTTTCTTTGCAATAATTTTACACTTTATCTCCAGCACTGAAATTTCTGCCAGAATTAAGCACTATATGTGTTTATTGTTCTGTTACATCCATGTAAGTAAATGATTAAAAATTATTTCCTAATTAAAATTATCTCTACACCCTACATTTCTACTAAATCAATTGGTTGTAATAAATCATATAATGTGAAAAATTGAACTTTGTGAAACAGAGCACAAATTGCGTTAATGATGGGTAGATAATAAGAATCAAATGAAAAAATTATTCGGCAAAGAGTAGAAAGTGTTTGTCCTGCAACCAAATAACCAGTGAGTGGATTGGAGTTGTGATGATGTCTCTAATGTTTCCTGTGGTAATTGTCAGGAAGAGGTATGAAGAATCGTGGGACCTCAATAATATGCCTTGCCATTTTAATTGCTAAGGGAAGCAAAGGAATCTTAATTGCTTCGAGATGCATTACTAATTAAAGTGTCACTCTACGTTCAGGCTGAAATAATTAGTTTGCATATTTGTAGGAGCTGAGATATAAATTTAGTTCCAAATTCAGGAACATACCCACAACAGACTTTGTTAAAATGATTTGTGGTTAAGAAAGGTTAACAATCATGAAATTTTTAATGTTTCTTTAATTCTGTACAATTTAAATTTCATTGGATTATTGAACTTGAAAGAGTGGAGTTCACAGTCTTTTAAAACTTAGTATGTTTTTGATCAATTGCTATAATACTAAGTTAAATTCCTAAAATGCCTTAAGATTTCTGGCATGCAGTTAATTTTTCATTACTAAGTTTCAACATTTATTACAATTTGGGAAGCATCCTTCCCCAGAAATAAGTACATTAGCATAGTTATATGGATTCCTAGCTATGTTAGTAATGCACAGCAACTTTTACAAATGTCTTCATGTTCAGTGGACTTTAAACATCCTAACTAAAATTCCCAAATTTTCTAAAGTTAATTAAGTCACTCACACTCAAAAAGGTTTAAAACAGTAAAATTGAAAAAAAAAAATAAAGAAATCTAATACTTCAATTGTGACTTGAGATATATGTTATGTAGTTACCTAAGACCATTGGCTGAAGTTTCATAAAGAGATAGAGATATGAATTTACAGTTAAGAGTTATTCTTCCAGAAGACCCAGGTTCCATTCCCAGGACCCACATGGCAGCTCACAACTGTAACTCCAGTGCCATTGCATTCAATGCCCTCTTCTGGCTTCCGTGTACTCCAGACATACATGTGGTACACAGACATGCATATACATTAAACACCCACACACACAAAGAAAAAATAAATTTTTTTAAAAAAATTATTAGATATATACTAGAAAAAAATGAAACCATAAAAGTGAGTAATAACCTTTTTAAATTGTTATTAAAAATGCAGTCATGTCTCATGGATAAGATTTACATTTAAAAACTACAAAATTGTGAATACTTAACTTTTATGACAACTTTCTCCACAACTATATTTATTATCAAGGATACTGATAGCTTTGTCCTGGTTGCCTTAACTTGTTTCCTTAGGAAGAGGAGAACAGAAATCAATGCTCACGTTCCTCATTTATTCCCCATTTTGTAGTACAGGGTTACCAGCCCTCCCCTTTATTTGACTTAAACATTGCATTCTTTATCTCAGAGTCTACTTAGTTCATTTCACTAGCCAGTCTTCCAGTTTGTAGTGGACAGTATACTTATGAATGGTACATATCTGTATAAAATAAGTAGTCTTTTTTTCTGCAGTATGTGCTTTAAATTGAGATACATTGTGCTATAGATATTCAACTTTACCCCCCTAAACATTGAGTTCTTGAGCCTGGTGTTTGTTTTTCTTAAAAACCTGTGTGTGTGCACATGCATTAGAGCATGGTGCTTGTAGCCTAGGATTTTCTTTGTCTTCTTTATCCTTTTTGCTTTCAAGTGTGCTCAGGAAAATGGAAGTGAAACTTATAGTTTGATTTTTTGGAAACATTCCCATTGTTCTTGGGAAGCCTGAGTTATTTTCATTATTGTAAAATAGCCTTTAAAATAAGAATTTTAATTTGCTGAGAAATTTTTGCATAGCTTCAAATGCATTTAAGTGTTGTCTTCAGTAACAAAATCTATTTCCTTCAAATATAAGAACATGCAGTAGATATTAACAGGATAATTGGAACAGCTTTGCTTTTTTTCCTGTTAAATTCATGTGAACACATTGGAGAACTTTTTTAATGAGAATATTAAAAAATAAAATAAGAATTCATTACCTGGTAGACAATCACAATTTTAGAGAAATTCTATATTACATTACGTTATAGTATTATTTGCTAATAGTGTTACAGTGTGTGACTCTATGTCTATGACACTAAAACAAAACCAGACAATTACATAAAATATATTGAAGTACCAAGAACTGTATATTCTCATTCACTGTGTGATATCACTCTGTGTGATAAGTGTTATCATAGGAAGTTACAAGTGAAATTCCTGCAATTGAAAGGAACTGGGTAATATCTAGCCAGTAAGTAGCCATGATTTAATCTGACAGTCTGATTCCGGAGTTTGTCTAAAGCAGAAGCTGTACTACCTAGTCCTATCCAGAGCTTTTCTTCTGCTGCAGTGATTCCCAGTAGGAATTTCTGGGTGCTCACATGCTGCCAAAGACCAGCCAAACACACACATGAAGTAACTTGGTGAAATTCATGATAAGTGGAAGAGTGAGAACCACAGAAATCAAGAGAATACGCCCTGCAAAAAGAATTCCACAGTCTCTGTTTTCTGAACTGTGGGATTTCAAGGCACATCTGCGGCTGAATCTGGCCCATGTGGTCATCAGTCTGCAGCACTTGGTTTATAGAAACAGTACCTCCACATTAGCCGAGAAGCCCCAGGAAGCTTGACTGGTTCCCACAGACTGACGAATGGCATTTATTTTTAATGAATAAGGAAGCTTAGCTAGGCATGCATTTTGAAATTGCTTTCGTTGAAATAAGAGAATGAAAGGAATTAAAAGTAATGTGCTCTTGAAAAATCCCTCTTTATTAAAATAATGAAGCCTCTCAGTGATGTTCACTGCCAAGCAGTCAGATGATCTTTCTGTTGTCTCCTTTGTGGGTATCTGACATTAAGGTTTCTGAGATACGACTGATATTAAATATCCAGGAACAACTGCAAACTCTAACTAGTAGTGTCTTGATTTAAGATAAAATAATTTTTCACATGAACCTGACATTTTTTCTTTATCTCAGAATTGAATCATGTTTTAACATGTTGAATATCTTAATTCTCTCATCTACATCTTACAATTGTGCTTTGGTGAGTATTGTATAAAAAGCAGGTTGACACAATGTCTTCTAGGCAAATATATATGCTTGATCCCTTCACTGTAGTTACTTTATCCAAATATCCATTGGATACTGTGTCAAGAGGTATTGCATGTTGAAAGTTAGGAGGAATATTTACCTTACTACAAAAGCAAATGCTTTTGATTGTTTAAATGTATGATTATGATTAGGAAACAAAATCCTTCAAGTGCTCTAGAGTTTAGATAAAAATCAAAAATCATTCTTTGCAGCGAATTCAAGGACAATAAATAAAATTTAGATCAGTGAATGTTCAAACTCCTAAATCAGAGGCAAATTAGGTAACACCCAAGGGCTGGAGATGTGAATATTACATAATGAGGATAATAAAGGAGTTGAATGTGATGTGCCTCAGCCGCATGTTAGTAACTAATTCAAGTAGGAATGCTTTACAGTCGTTTGTCGGCTGAGATGCATGTGTTCGGCTAAATGGAAATCTTGGACGTTCTCTCATACACCCCATTATTTGTAATTGAACACCTGATTTCTATCATGCAACAAATTAACATCTGCACTGGATCTGTCTTTTATGCATATGGATATAGTGATTAGAATTTTGCAGATAGACAGATACTTGAAAACAAAAAGACAACATTGTGAAACACTTCCAGCCATAATTTTTGATTACATATTGAGAATCGTTTAATTATCTTACTCCATTTAATTAGCCCCTCTACTTAGGTCAATTGCTTTTTTTATTAACATGACATGTTAGCAATTTGTTAATTGGCATACAATAACATGAGACTTTCCTGTGCTTCATATGAGAAGTGCATGTGTATAAGCAAGCTAAGAAAAACACAAAAAGGTGAATGTGTCATTTAGCCACCATCTAGCATTTGCCAGGACCACTGAGTGCCTGGTGCCTTTGGAATTTCTATCCTTACATTATCCAGGATGAGTTTGTTGGTATGAAGGACTAGAAATTTCCAGACTATGGTTACACATTTAATGTACAAGAGCTTCCCAAAACAGTGGAGCCTGGTGAAAAGTGAAGAAATGAATAAATCAGTGCTAGCTGAAGGCAGATAGACACAAGAATATAAATATTTAGCCAAGCAATTATTTTTAAAGGGTCTAGTCAATATCAGACCTGTAAATGTCTAGTGTTTCTTGCTGGTGCCACACTGCTCATTCTGTTTGGTTGTTTGAAATGTGCTTGTTGTTGTGTGGCAGAAGGTTTCTGGCTCAGGCTAGCCCCACACTTCGGACATGCCCACTGCTGCTTCCCAAAGTCCCAAAGAAACACACAGATGCTTATGTTAATTTCATGCTGTTTAGCTTATGGCTCAGGCATATGGATCTTTCATCTTAATTCAACCAATTTCTATGAATCTGTTCTGCCTTGTAGCCCATGGCTTATCTGTGTTACTTTACATGTTGATTGACTAATTCACATCTCCCTTGACTCCACCCTCCTTCCTCTATCTATGCTCTGATTTCCTGCCTACTTGTAAGGTGTCTGCCATAGGCCAAAACAGTTCCTATATTCACAGCATGAAGACATCCCACATCATTGTTGTTTGATTGATAAGTTATTTCTTGACAGGGACATGGTTTGTAGCTCAGTCTGCTCTCAGACTCACTGTTTAGCTCTAGGTATCTCAGGCTGACATTTTTTTTAACTCATTATCCACCACCCTGCTCCCCCAGAATGCTGTGATTATGTGCTTGCCACCACATAATGCTAAGTGAAGTCTCTTTATTAGTGTTTTATGTTAAAATTTTTCTTACATATTAGGAAAGGTATTGATTATACCTAGAAATAAATTATGTTTTCATCTGAAGAATTCTTCGTGAATTTGGCACAAATGGACAACTATTATTAGTTCCCTGTATTGGAAAGTGGATGTTCAGCTACAGTACATGAGACTTCTTAGCATTCTATGAATTATTTAAGTAAGCGTCATTTTCTTTTTGAACCTCCACTTAGTAATTGTACTATAGCATCATGATTTTTTAGGACCATTTGGTGGAGAAAATAGAGGAATGTATAATAACAGTTTCTCTGTTTACTTTCTTGTATTCTGCTATATTTTACATAGTCTATGGTTACCTCATACCTCATAAAATGTTAAGAGTTAAATGAGATTTTAGGATCAAATGGCCTTGTGTTTGTTTTATACATAAAATATGAGGGCAAAAGTGATAAAACTGTTAAAAAATATTTTGGGAGAAGTAAAAGACATTTAATTATTTAATTTGTACTGCTTATATTCTGGGCAGTTGAGCATTGTGTCATGTACAATTCTCAATACACCTAAGCTTGCAAGGGTTGTTTCTTTTCTTGTTGTAAATGTTTTTATCCACTTGGGGGCACTGTTATCAAATTTAAAGAAGGGGGAAAAATTTGATTGATTCATTTCATTTAGAAAAGTTACCCATTGTTCTATCTTTAAATCTAATTATGTCCTTTTAGATAAAATGCCTTTTAAATATATTGAAGTAGGTGAGATTTTTAAATTTCTGATTAAGTATAAATTAAGACAGTGATTTTCACATTGCACTTTCCGGAGCCATAGCAGCAGCTGGCTGCAAAGCCTCAGCCATGCAGTCTTAGGCCTGTTCCCAGGCCTGTTGGAATTCAAGGCTCCTGGTGCCTGGCAGCCTGATTTTCCACAAGCTTTTCTTGATGCCTTTTCTATTGACATTTGGCAGCCAAGACATTGGATTCAATTTTTGAAAAACTTTTTTGTGTTTAGTTTATAATATATGCTTTAAATAGTATAAAAAATCTCTGACTTTTTTAGAGAAGAATTCTGTTCATTTTAATATATAGAATCTGAAGACAATCCAGTTTCTCGGCCCACAGATACACAACTGATGAGATACAGTAGTTCCTGGTAGCCATCACCCTTTCCCCAGTCCCCCTTCAAAAATATAATCAGGTCAATATTGAGACAAATATTTTTTCTATTATGTGAATAAGTTAGCCAGTTACTTATAAAAACTCCTCTCCTTGTGATAGTGTTAGAGATATTCTCTAGAGTTCATAATAATGCTTCTAACAATGATCCTAACATTTCTGGACTATATCTACACTCATTAACAGACCTGCTATATGTTTTGGTAAATTGATAAAGGTTCAGGCAATTTGGAAACCAATCAAAGCTTCTATTTACTATTAGAAAACACTAGTGAAGTAGTAGGCTAGCTGAATTCAACACCTCTTGTCTGTGACAGATATGCTGAAGCAAAACTTTTGCACTCAGTCTCTTTAGTAAGCAGATGATTGGGATAGAGAAATGACTCAGTGGTTAGGAACGTAGACTGCTCTTCCAGAGGACCCAGATTCAATTCCCAGCACTCACACTGACAGCTCACAATTGTCTCTTAGTCTAATTCCCAGGGACCCAACACTCTCACCCAGATATATATGAAGACAAAACATTAATACATGTAAGATAAAAATAAATTTTAAAAAATAATAAGCAGATGATTTTGTTGCTCTCTTCAAAAGAGTTTATTTAAACTATTGGAAGAGAGCACCATTGCTCTTGAGGAAGCACTCCACACTTCTAGCTTTAGGAGGCAGAGCCCCTAGAAGGTTAGACCCTCCTTCCAGTGTATTGTCTCACAATCTTATTCACATTTCCTGGACATTGGATGAGCCTCCTTGTCATCTCTATTTTCCACTGTAGATTCTCTTTGATGGAATTAAAGTACAAAACTTCTATTGAGTCTTCATGGAGAGAAGAGATAAATGAAGAAATGACCCTGCAGATAATTGAAGAAAATATTGAATAAGCTTGCTATATATTTCCAGAACATTCTGAGCTGTGTTTTTGGTGTCTTGTGGTGCTGTGTGCTTCAGTGGAGATGGCACCTTAGGAGGTTTTCCTCTCTTGTCCTGTTTTGTCTAAATGCAGTTCCCTGACTTGACCTTCACCTGTCTTCATACATTCCACAAAGGACCAATCTCCCCAGCACAGGGTGCACATTAATCCAGAGTACAAAGGATGCAGTTGTTCCTGTACAGATATCACAACATTCTGATCAGACATGTTTGCCAGATTCTGCACACATAAGAGGTAAAAGCTTCTGTGAAGATAAAGACTGATTTAGGTCCAGGAGTCAGCGCCTGTGCTTTCCCTTTAACTATGACAATAAAGTGAATCTTAAACAAAATAACTAACTGTATTAATGTGTGCTAATTAACACTTAAGAGCAGTCCTCAGCACGGTTTTTATAATATTAAAAGTAGAAGTCTATTGTAAAATGTAGATATATCATCTGAAAGAATAAATTGTACCTACTTTATGAAATTAATGTAGACACTAAAATAAAGCCTGTAAAAAATATAAAAGCACAGACAAAAGCGTTAGATACTCAGTAAATCAGCTTTATAAAAGTTGAGTGTATCATGAGGAAAGCAGTGGTGAAATATATTGAGAATAGTCTTTTGGCATATCAGTACAGTCTACAGCCTATGCGGAATATGGTCTGTAGACTGTGCAGTATACAGTCTGCAGCCTGTGTGGGATATGGTATACAGCCTGTGCAGAATACAGTCTGCAGCCTGTGTGGGATATGGTCTGTAGACTGTGCAGTATACAGTCTGCAGCCTGTGTGGAATACAGTCTACAGCCTGTGCAGAATACAATCTGCAGCCTGTGTGGGATATGGTCTACAGCCTGTGCAGAATACAGTCTGCAGCCTGAGCAGAATACAGTCTACTATAATGTACTTATTGTTTAACTTACTTTCCTCATCAGATTTTTACGTTCAGGTAGAGTAAAGCTTAGCTTACTTGAATTCACATGAAATGAAAGTTAACTTGGGTATAGCAGGAAACTTTAAAAAATGATTTTATTTTTCTGTATGTTTGTGTGCCTATATGCATCATGTGGCTGGACAGACCCAGAAAGACCAGAGGGCATCAGGTCCCCTGTAGCTAACTTATAAGCCTCTTGATATTGATTGATGGGACCTGAACTCAGGGTTCTCTGCAATAAGAACTCTAACAGCTGGAACATCTTTCTAGGACTGAAAAATAATCAAATTGCTAACCTTTTTCATAAAAAAAACTCTCAATTTTACTGTAGTTTCTCATTGCTTTTTTTAAATAGTTTGTGGATTTTTTTTAAATTTGGTTATTAAGCATAACAATTAAATCTGTCTAGAAATCTCCTACTTAGGAATCTCCATGCTAATTTTTCATTACTTTTCATATAATCTTCTGCTTCATGTTACTGTTAATGATTACTGTATCTTCTGTTCTAATACAGTACAAATATTAAATCATCACTAGAAACAGTGACACCAGGATATATTTACAGTACCTGAAGAAAGTTTGTTTTCTAGTCCATTTTCTTTCAGTTCTACAGCATAGGAATGGGGGTGGGGTGAGGACGGCTACTTGGTTTCAGTAAATACCAGCAACAATGTCAACATTGTCATCTCCTTGGACCCACTAAAAAGCAGATACAGTGGGACAATGACTGTACTTGGGAAAACAATTTTAATATCAATATTTAACGAGACAGTCTGTTTCTAAGGGAAGAGTAGTGTGTGTTCTTCAAAGGAAACTAAAGTGACCAACTAAACAAAACTATTTAAGTTGTGACTCCCAGAAGAGGTGATGGAGAAAGACATTTACAAGCCATCATCTATCTGCCAAGAACTAATTGACTGACTCACTCGCTCTCTCTCTCTTTCTCTCCCTCTCTTCCTCTCTTCCTCTCCCTCCTTCCCCCCTTTCTCTCATTTATTTCACATTAGTATTAATGTAGTTACCATCAGATTACCTTAGGTTCTTTTCTGTGACATTATCTTGACCCTCCACAAGTTTATGTGATACAGTTCAAATATCTATCCCTAGCCTGATATCAAAGAGAAAGTGGTTTTGCTCATGTGTAAGTCAGTATACTTTTTTCCTTTAAATAGCATTTCTTTCTTGATTTTACACACTGCCTGCAGTTTCTCTGCCCTCCTCTCCTCCCAGTCCCCCCATGCCACTTCCCAGTTCCCATCTACCCTCTACCCCATCCACTTCTCTTCCTTCTCCATTCACAAGGGACAGGCTTCCCATGGACTTGAGCAAGGCATGCCACATCAAGTTGAGGCAGGACCCAGCTCCTCCCCTTACATTAAGGCTGGGAAGGTAATCCAACATGGTAAACAGGTTCCCAAGACCCAGCTAAGGGCCAGGGACAGGTCCTGATTTCACTGTGAGGAGTCTTATAAAGAGTACACGACTGTCACACACACATGGAGCAAGCTCCATTACTGTTGATCCTGAGTCCATGAGCTCACAGGAGCTTAGGTAAACTGTGTTGTTTATGGGTTCTGCCAACATGACATCCCCCACCCCACCCATTCCCCCACCCCCAGCTTGTACAATCTCTCTTCCCATTCTTCAGCAAGACTCCTGGAGCTCAGCCCAGTGCTTTGCTGTGAATCTCTGCATCTGCTTCCATCAGTTACTGGGTGAAGGCTCTCTGATGACAATTGGGGTGGTCACCAATCTGATTACAGTAGATGACAAGTTCAGGCACCCTTTCCACTATTTCTAGAAGTCTTAGCTGGGGTTATCCTTGTGGATTCCTGGAGGTGTATCCCTGGCAACTAGTATATCTTTTAATAAATAATGAAATAAATTTGTACTTAACTTTATACCATCGCCTACATTTGTTGCACAAGTGTTGGGGGTCTTTATATCCATTTTAACTTATAAATATATGATTCTATTGAGATGAAAATACTGAGTTACTTGAACTACTGCATGTTATCATTGTTGGAGAAAAGCATCGACCCCTTGTATACATATCCCTGAGATTAAAGGAAGGAGCAGATTTCTGTGCCAAAGTTGCCTTTTGAAAGGAATGACTTCAAGGACATCTTTGAAAGCAGCCCTTTAGATCATTTGACAAAAGGAGTAAGATGTGTCCAGCAGATGGCGCCAGCACTCCCCACAAATAGAAAATATCTAATAATTAGAGTCTACTTACAGACTGGAAACAGCAGGACATTTTCTTTTCAAAAATGTAAAAATAAGAGGTTAGAAGAAGGAGAAGTGGCAGTTCATGTTGGACATATCAAGATTTACTGAATTAATGTAAGACAGCTTTACTGTATGGTGGTATAGGGAATCACAGCTACCACAAGGTCACTTTCCACCACAGCTTTCTGACATTGAAATACCCATATGTTGGATTAATGTCAAAGGCTGTTTCTCTTCTCTATTAACTATCACTATTTTCTTTTATATTTTATATTATAGCCACAGATAGAAGTACTATGAATATTGGCTTATAGACACAAAAATCATAAACATGGCATTATTGAGCTTTAAGGTAAAGAAGAAAAAAGAAACATTATACAGACTCAGTGCAGTGAATTTGAACTTCATGGGACCTAGGACTCTTGCGACTGTTGGCTTTGCTATTCATTATCTTCCATACAAAGTGAGAGAAAACTTGAACCTCAAAGTAGAGTATCTTGTAGTAGTCTGTGACATTCTTGGGGGGTGTTAATAAATAGAACATAAAAAAATTATCAGCTTAGAAACTAAAAGCTAGTTTTCTGTTCAACTTTTGCAGGGGTACTGACTACTCTTCTGTGGGACCAGAGTTCTGTTCTTAGCATTCACATACCAGGTCACAACTGTCTATAACTCCACTTCCAAGAATCTGGTGTCATCATGCAGGTACTAGGAACTTACGTGGCACACAGACATATGTGCAGGAAAAACACTCATAAGAAATTTAAATATTTCAAAGTATACTTACTGTAGCTTTTGATGGACTTGATAAAAATAGAGCTGAGAAGCAATTGTTCTTCAATTATAAGAAAATGATTTTGGTATTGTGTGTACAAGAAAGTATATGTATGTGCAACACACATGTGGAAGGCAGGGAGCTTCATGAAGTTCTGGTTTTGTTTGCATATATGTCTGTTCACCATGTGTGCCTGATGCCTATGGAAGCCAGAAAGGGCATCGGATTCCTTAGAACTGGAGTTACAAACTTGAGAGCCTTCTTATGGGTTCTTGGAACTGCACCTGTGTCCTCTGCAAGAGCGGCGAGTGCTTTTAATGCATGAGCCTTCTTTCTAGCCCCCTAGCCTAAATATTTTTGTGGTCTGTTATTAGTCTAATACCAATTACAAGCCTCTGGTTTATTCTGTAGCTTTAAAGGCTTTTTCACATGCAGCATCCCACAGCAAACTATCTTGCACTATCTGCTACAGTCAACACAAATGTATCTGTTCCCTTTCGGCACTAACAAGAGTAAAATTCTGT
Organism: Sigmodon hispidus; assembly: GCA_004025045.1. NCBI lineage: Eukaryota > Metazoa > Chordata > Mammalia > Rodentia > Cricetidae > Sigmodon > Sigmodon hispidus. The sequence continues at coordinate 23,136 of PVIH01000675.1, forward strand.
TGTTGAGATGTTAGCATTTGGGGGATGTAAGACCTAAGAAAACTATTCACATTCTCTATTTACCCCTCCTTTCTTCCCACCCATGCACACCTTCCCCATCTATTTTCACACATTCATCTCTATTTTCCAAAAATAAAAATGACTGCAAAACAACAACCAAATTCAAACTGCATCTATTTGTTTCTAGGCACAGGTTTCTGCATTACTGTGATAGTCCTGCTGGCTGCCAGGGCTCTAAGCACAGTGGGCCACACTGCTCTCCCCAGACTTACCTTACTTACCTAACAGGTTAGCTACAAAGCAAAAATGAACGTGAATACAGGGGTCCTTCATAATCTGCCTGACCCTGCATATGTCTCATAGGTAAAATATTCTTATGCATAGTTTGGTACAGTCCTAATGACACTGAAGTTCCTAAGTCTATTTCTAATAGAAATGAGGCATGTTTTCCAGCATTATATTTATCAATATTAGCAGTTACTTTATTATGTGTCTGCCAACTGACTCATGTGTTCAGTATTTGGGAAAAGAAGCCCTGTATTGCTACCAAATAGATCTCAACATTTGTATGTAACAAAGTTCTCTAAAAACTATTGTTGGGTTAAATTTCTTATGTCACTTTGAGGTCTGTAGACATTGAACACACTCTGATTCTGACGGGGAAGATGCCTTTGGCTTGAGGCTGTCTTCTTCAGTAGCTCAGGAGCACTAGCAGACTCTTTTGAGGACACAAGGATATAAGACTTACTACATTCCTGAAGCTCCCTATCCCTGTGTTCATAGCAGCTTTCACATGCTTCTTTTTTACTTAGCTGTCCTGTACTGACTTCAGTTTTAAGGATAACTTTCTACTGCTAACGTTATATAATTATTCTCAATTCAAATAAGTACCAATTTTGTAGAAAATGTAAAAGTGTTTTATTTTGATGTAGGTCATAATGCTTTTTACTCATAGTCCTCTTCTGACACAATTTATATATTATAATTGTTTCTAATGACCAAGGTAGGAATAGCCCCTCAGTAATTATAGAGCATGTACCTCATAAAGACCCAACATTAGTGATGAGGAGGGAGGGTGGTGAGAAGTTGGTCATTTTGTGCAGGTAATGGATATGATATTACATACAGGCTGTCTATCAGAAAAACATCTTCATGTCTCCTAATATAGAATATAAATGTGTATGATTTTATTGAGTATAGTATGGTAGGTTGCCCTACCAAAATTATACTTGTGCCAAAGAGATGAAAATAAGTAGGCACTATGAAACTGAAACAATAATTCATCTTAAATAAATGCTGGAAATAAATGAAATTTTAAGTAGTACCAGATCACTAGAGTAGGAAAGACAACATGCAAACAATTTGAAGGACAGTAAGAACCCAGAGTGTTTGAACAAAGGGATGCTCAGTGTGGAAGTAAGTGATAGGAAGCATCGAACCGGGCATGGTCAATGTTTACAAATGGAAACAATGTCCAGAATATATGAAAAGAGAACCAGGGCAGGCTTAAGACAAACCAAAGCCAAGCTAGGGCTGTGGGCAGCTGATCCAAACAACTTAAGCACAGTGGAGGAGGACAGGAACTGGTACACTGAAGCCAGGATATAATGTCAGGTCTGGAAAGACAGACAGGGTCTCTTGCTATTCAGCTCCCCAGAGTTTGAACCAGAACTCCACAGTCCTTGACTGCAGATAAGATTGTCCACTATACATTAAAGTGGGGTTCAAGTGATATGGTTTATGTAGAACAAAGCTGTTAGGAAGAAAGATAGTCTGTGAAACCTGCTGAACAGCAGAAAAGGTTCACATAAATGGCTTTGTAAACTAAGTCATGAGAATATGAATCAACAGCATCAGCCTAAGAAAATTGCAGAGCTCTCAACCCATGTCCTTGTTAACTGAGCCCACAAATCAAGTTGAAGTTTGAGAAGATCTTCTAGTAATCACATATATGGATGGATGTTAGAGCATACACATCAAACTTTAAAACAAACCTTCTTTTACAAATACAAATCAGTAGGTTCCTAGTCACATTACAAGTATAAAACAGTCTACTTCTGACTGGGACATTTCTTCACTCTAAACAAAATGTAAAAACTCAGTTGTGTACTTGTTGGCTTAGAACTTATTTGTGTCCATTGTCCAGCTTATTTCCCCCAGGCTATATCACAGAGCAGGGCTCCCACAGCATGTTCCATGAAAAGATTCTGAGGTTTTGTATTGTCGCCCAACATTTTTCTCCATGTCTCATTAAAAGTGTTGGCAATGGGCTCTTAGAAGTCTCACATACAGGACCCATTTGATAACTCAGTATCATGTATATTTGACCACCAAACCTCCTCTTTTCCATAATGCCTCCCAGAATTCAGTGATTCACTATGCACTCTGGGGAACATATTGAATACTGGACTGTCTTGTTGCTGATTTTAGGTTTAAAGGATGATTGAGAAAAAATGAACATTTCATTTATCTATTTTACTTAAACTTGTAAGTATGAAGAAGGCAAATCATCATCTCCATTTATAGGCATGAAAACCTAAAAGTTTAATTATACCTATGTTATGTATAATGTTCAGCCATGTTTGATCATTTTTCTTTAGGGAGATAGTGTACCCTAAAGAGAAATTGTCTTTAGTAGTACATAACAGTAAATAATTTTCTTTGAAGTGTCAGGTATCTGGGATCTTTTTTGCTATGTGCTACAGAATGTCCTTCCTTTAGGAAAATGTCAAACTGGATCCCAGGGCCATTCAGATTTTTCAGAGCCATTACTCTTCCTGGTGACATTGCATGTTTACCTGGCTCAGGTAGGAAGGGCTAGACTGCCCATTTCCCCCAACTCTTTAAATTATGTCTGGGGCGTTGTATAATCAGCTTGAAAATCATTAACTTTTTCTTAGCATTTAACAAATCAACAAAGTTGCTGGAGATGAAGGAAGAGAGAAGAACAGTTAAGTTAGGGAAAAATAAGGAATTGTACCTTTGTGAGATCATCATTCTATGGCTGAATATATTAAGACAATACAATGTTAATTAACTTCATTTATACATTCTATAATATATGCTTATATAAATCCATGCTTTGTATCATAATACATACAAGTTTGTCAATGAAAAACATTTTAAGAAAACAAAACAATATAATTGTGAAAATTATCACTTTTGAGGGGGCGTATACCATTTAGACTATATATTTTGGACACTTTTTTCCCTGCTAATTGAGTTCTAAAAAAATCATCAAATAGTTAGCAGAGATACCCTCTTCTTTTTAAATTTTCTAACATGAGAAGGGATATGGTTAAATAGCCCAGGCTGGTCTGGAACTCGCTCTACAGAACAAGCTGCCCTCATGTTCTCAGCCCCCTTGCCTTAGTTCTGACTGTTGTGATTACAGGTAAGAACCACCACATTTGGCTGAGAAATGATCTTCTTAGAAAAAGACTTCTCTAAACAATTTGACTTAGGCTGTTTTGCCTTGTTTGGATGCACAAAGGTACTTTTCCACACTCACCTGTCAAAATGCTGGTGCCAGCAGAGGGTTAACTATAAAAAGGTGAAACTCTTAAAGAAAGGAGCAATAGCTTTGTACTCTTGATTCTATACAGAGTAAGAATCGACTTTACTACCTAAGTAAATTAAGGGGAACTGTCTGTCCTTCACTTTTGTCTCCATCACCCTACAGATCGTAAAAATTTAACTTTTCACTCATCTTTAGGAGTTACTGGTTTTCCTTGGCCTGAACTTCTCTCCAACTGTCGGGTACTTTGTTTAGTGAAGACCCTTTTTTTTGTACTCTTTGCTGTCCGAGCACAGGAAGTATAAAAAGCAACTAAAGAATATTTACTTCTAGGTTTCCTAATGCTCAGGTCATAGTGTTGTCTTGATTCAGTTTCTTATCCTTAGCTGAAAACAAAACCAAAAAAGAAAAAAAGACAAGAAAAGAAAAAAGCTTAATCTTGTGGAGTTAAATAAAAGCAAGAATGTGGTGAAAGGAAGATTCCTTTTATGCAGGCAGCAGAGAATGTGGTGCAGGAAGGCTGAAAGTGCCTGAGGGCATTTGGTCCCTATTGGTTTTCACATCAAATGCAATGGTGCCCACAGATAGCCTGTATTGTTGTCAGTTAAATGGGATCATGAGTGTCTGAAAGGTGTTTGAGAATGAACCGAAAATCATTTTCACAAGTGGATGATTACTTCTGCCACATGTTAACCGAACTCTATCAGAATGGCCCAGCTTTTTGAGCCTGCATTAATTGCTCTTTCAACCTTGACTGAGGTTTCTCTTTAAGAAAGCCCTTTCCAGGACTAAACTACTCTATATATTGATTTTTTTTTCCTTTCTGTATTTTTCCTTGAAAAATGAAGCCTTGTAGAAGAAAAGCCTTTATTATTCAACATGTAGATTGATTGTTCTATTTCTTTGAATAGAAAGCTGGATTCATAAGTGATCCACCCAAAGTAATACTTTTTTTTCAAACACTGAATAATTTCCATTTTCTGTATACAATTATGTTTTTCAAATATTCATTAGTGATGATTTTTTCTTGTAAAGTAAAACCATGAACTCTCACAGCATGGACTCTATGCAAATAAATTGTCATATACTCTTTTCCATTAGAATTGTATGCCATTTTTCTAATTGAAACTAAACTACAATATTTAGTAAGATGTTTGGAGAATTTTTGGTTGAAAACATTCTTTGAATAATATTCAAGTTGAAAATGTTGGATAAAGTATATTTAAAGTGTTTGGTTAAATGGGACCCTTTCTTTCTTGCAACCATTTTTTATTGCGATCATGGCGGGAGCACTATTAGCTACATCCTCACTATGACCAGAAAAATACATGCTACAGTCCATGTGTATTGTGTTAGAAGATGAGTTTAATTTAAATTTTTAAGCTGATTAGAAATTATGTGTGTATATGTATGTATGCGTGTATGTGTTGTGTGTATTAGCATAGAATATATACTTATAGAAAATACTTAATTTATTAGTAAAATGTACCTCTGAGGGTACTGGCTTAAAAAAAGATAATTACCAGAATGTTGTACTTTAATTTATACATATTCAAAGGACTGTTACACAAAGCTATGTTTTAAATACTTGTATAAGTGACAATGATGACTGAAGCATCTGTAGCAGGGTTATCAGCCTGTCTGGTTTAAAGTTTATTTTCTACTAAACTTCATGTCATTATGTAAATCTGTTGAATCATTTTGATACTAGAATACATACAGTTAATGGTCACCATAAGTCTAAAGAATTTTTTATTTCAGTTGGCCTAGAACATTCTGAGAAATTTAGTAAAGACTAGGTTGATTCATAAAGGAAAACTTTGAGAAATAGCCATCTTCTTTCATCTGGTTTATAACAGATGACTGTTAAAATAGTTTTGCTTCCAAGGAGGCTGTGCATTTTTTTAATGAGATACTAAAATTACCAAGTTAATCTGTTAATTTCTCATTTTAAAAAAAGACTAAAAATATGCTGTATAACTAATGAGCAGAAGCTTTTGTATCTTGAGGCTTGCCCATTAGAGAGAACGGGAGAAAGATAGGAAAGAAATACCAAGTAGTCAAACATCATCATCATTTTATTTTCTTTCTAAATTTCTCCTAGCAGCATATTTTAAACATACATTAAAAAATCTTGTAGTCTGGCATTCTATGTCTCTGATACTTGAAGATGCAATATGACCTCATGAGGTTGTAGAATACACGAAAATAAATGTCATAGGCCAGGACACTGGAATAATTTAGTTGTTTTTAGCCTTGCTTGCCTCTTGACAGTAATTTATGCTTTTCCAGCAGGACTCTCCCTAACTGAAGACTGTTAGCTTTGCTGTGTTTGGACTGACTTCTGAGACTAAATGCTCCAAAGCTTTCTGCTTCTGTGTTGAAGCCTAGCATTGTGTCAGGGCTGCTAATTTCTTTGTTAACTGATCCAGTGTAAGAAGAGAAGATTTTAAAGTTAAGCAGATAAATTTTTTTTAACTCAAAGAGAGCAACTTCTTAACACTTAGGAAGTATTGAAGAAAGCAAACTTTGAACTTTTTTCTGAGCTAAAGTTTACAAATAATCCAAAATACTCTCTAATTTCATAAGTACTGCAGAGTGTGCACTGGAGACATTTCAATGCAGAAAAGCTGTATAGTTACTAGTAGTACTGGGGTGTGTAAGATGTGTGATAGAGTATCTCCTTTGAACCCTCTTCGTGGACCAAATGTAACTCTAGCTGGGCAACCTTTCTCCGCAGCCCATATTCTGAGGGGAGAAGAGCATGCAACATGACCATGAAGACTACTTTTATTTGTGTTTTGTTGAAACTTTTTTTCTTTTAGATTTTTAAAACGTTTTGTTTAAAGGCAAATTCTATGTGTCAAAAATGAGTAATGTGAGTCCCCTCAACAAAACAAATAAATGCAGCTGCTCTCATTTTTAAAATAAAGTAGAAGAAACTCTACAGTGCTCATTAGAGAATAATGTCATGGTAGGTGACACTTATTTCATTGAATAGCATTATAAACTGCCACAAAGATGAAAGTGTGTATTCCCATCTTGACAAGGGTTTAGCAGGTCTGATTTTCATACTCTTTACCAGCTTTATTATTGACTTGGTTGTATAATCAAAAGGAAGTCAGCAGTGACTTGGCAGGCTTCAAAATAGACTGAAGCATCAGAGACAAACAAGCATCACATCCTTGGTGCTCTAAGCAAGTTCCTTCCCATCCAAGATGAGATGCAGTTCTACTGGCAACATCTTTGTTGGTAGAACCTTGTTTTATAAAATGAGACACCACTTTGTTCAGAATTTAATGAGTTTTAAAATATACTACTGTTTTAAAATACAAATAAAAAGTAGGTACCTTTAGAGGATATGTCTGATATTGCCATTTTATATCAAATAGTTAAAACGATCAGCCAAATTTTTGTTGAACATTAGGCAGTTATAATTGCTATTTATAGTAGTGACCCCAAGATATTCTGAGGCACTTTCTAAATTATTAAACAAATGTAGAATTGTCTTTTATCATTATTTGAAATCATTTATTGTATCTGATGTGGCAGGAGGGGGAAGTGACCTTGAATAATGATATACAGGGATAGAAAGCATGACTTCTTTGTTCATAATAATAATAATAATAATAAAGAAATCATTTATTGTGTACAAATTTCCTATAAATTAGAGTAGATGTGACCGTCTCTCTAGAGAGAATAACTTATTTTTTAATAATTGATGAGTACCCAACATTAATATACATGACAGTACATATCAGCTAGTACACACAATTTCAGAGTGAATTTTTATATTTCCTAAAGTTAAAAAAAATCTCTTTTGGGATATAGATACCATAAGAGGAATAATGTGCAATCTCACATCAAACATTTTAATAAATGAATAAGTGGCAGGTTAGTGATTCAGTAGCCACACTAGGTCTTCAGATGGGTTGAGAAAGAATGTATTTTAATTTTTATAAGATGTTTTCTGATCATTGGACTGCCTGGTGTTTATATAATAATAACTTGTGCCTCTTTTCCTCACTCCTCTCTACTGCAACCCTTCCCAATAATTGCAGCTCCTGTCTGTAATGAATTTAGACTCTTCTAAATTTTAAACATTACAAGGGCCTTGAAAACTGAAGAACTCATTTAACAGGGCAAGTGTTTGAGGAGTTCTCCGCTATATTCAAGATGGAAGTAAAGACCCTTGCCTTTGTTCTGAGTATTCAATTTAATCATATGAGAAATAGCTATGGAGTCAGAATGACCACATATCAGAGTACTTGTTAACAGTGATTTGTATCATTACAAAAGCAAGGTGTACTCTCTCACTTCCAGTGGTAATGCAGCATACCACAGTCACTTTAAAAAGACAATCTGGCAGTTAGTCACACAGTGAAACACACACTTTCAATAGGATACAGCAATCTAGTTTCTGGACACTAGAACAAAAAAATGAAAACACTAAAGGCTTGCACACAAACGTTCATGACATCTTTATTTTTCATAAGCAAAGATGTGGAAACAACTCATCAATGTGCCATCATATGAATACATTCATACAGTGGAATATACTGCTTAGCAATGAATGGGAAGAGACTCTTGGTACACATAATAAGAAGGATCAATCTCAGAAGTATTATTCTAAAGGAAAATACTCAAGACACAAAATGCTGTATGCTATACAGTGAGATCTGAAATAAAATTATACACAGAACTGAGGATATGAGGGAAAGATCAGCCATGATGGGTACAAATTGATTGCAGTAGTGGCCATAAGACAATAACTTTTAATTATTTCTTTAGCATCTCTTTTAATGGCAGCCTAATCATGGCTTTCTATGTGAATTTAAACTTTTCATTTTAAAACAATATTTTTCTTCATGCATTCATTATTTTTAAATACATTCCTTATGAAGAGAATCTGTTCTTATAGAGTAAGGCAGCTAGGTCTTGGGACTGAATCACAAAGCTGATGCTTATGGTGAAATGAGCCATATATAAACTTTAATATATCTTTTTCAGTATTTATGTATTTCCTGGTATATTTCACTCATTTCCATTTTTATATAAAAAATTTTATTTGAAAAATTTTCTGGACAGTTTCTCTGTAGCCCAGGCTGTCCTGGAACTCATTCTATAGACCAGGCTGGCCTCAACCTCAGAAATTCAGCTGCCTTCACCTCCCAAATGCTGGGATTAAAGGTGTGTGCTACCACCACCCTGCTAAAAATTTTTCAAGGAAAAAACAGTGTGTGTGCCTTGCTTGGTGTTTACAGTGCTTCCATTTTAGTAACCTTTTGTTAACTGTTATTTCATTTTTTGTGTGTAGAGCCCATAAAATGTTTATGACCAGTTCATTTCTGCATGTGTTTGGACAATTGTCATTTATGTGTGTCCAAACAAATTCTTTCTCATAGTGCAATATCTCAAACACTTCAAGATCTGACATCCAAATATCTTGCTGTTAGTATCCATTTTTCTTTCTTTTTTTTCTCCTTATAAAATTACCTACTAGCCTCCAAATGCTGTATTCCATATTCACACACATCTCTACTGCTTATTTGCAGAGAAACTTGAAGTTGTTATTCTAAATTCATTGGTGCATCATTTTGAATGATGTTCAGCTGGCTAGTGCCCCTCACAGAGAACCTCCACTGTTAGAACACTCATGCTAATTTGCATGTGGTAATGATAGTTCATGTATCTCTTCATTCACTTTCACTTGTGTGTGACCCATGGGCCCTGCACTCTGCAAAGTGAGACACTTTGAGAGAGCTGAGAAGTAGGCTGTGGTCCCAGATAGAGGTTATTCCCAGTGCCCTCTATAGCTACTGAGCTGCTATTAGGTACACATGCTGCTAGTGCCCTTTTATAGAGAGCATCCATCATGTCCACAGTAGCAAGCTCCTTAGGTCATTGTTGTTAACCCTGTAATAGGAACTTGGGTGTGTGCATTTCAGTCAAGGGAAATTATATAGAAAAGACATAAAGAGAGCAGCTGAACACCTATCACCACAACCACAGAATAGAAATTAGAGGCTAAAAGAAAGTGCATTTAGGAGACCTTGGGAAGAAACAGTGAACAGGTGAGAACAGGAATAGCCAACATCTCCACCAGTGTCTAAGTGAGTTCACATTGCATCCACAAAAACAGACAACACTTTTAGGTACATCATGATTGGCAGAGAGGATCTCACCACACTTAACTGACTTGTCTCAAAGCCAGTGAATAATTGATGGGACCATTTGGGTGATACTTCCAATGCAAGAGCCCAGTTGTTTTGAACTTTAATAGCTCCTGAGTTCTGTATCTTAATTCTGATATTGTAGAAAACATAGGAATGAGAAAAGTTAAGTCTGTCATAGTTTCACTCCTCAGGCAATACAGTTATTAATATTTAGAATATTTATTTCATGTTTGTTCTTAGAAATTCCAAATCATTAAATATGGGTATAATATTAAATCCTGACCCTTTCATATAACATTATATAATACATTTTTTTCTGCATTTTTATTAACTTTATCGTAGTCCTAATTTTGGTAGCAAGCCATTATTATTTCTATGAAAATGCCTTGTTAGCAATTAGTAAATGCATCTCTTACCCGTGAGCATCTGTCACCAATTTTCAGTAATAAAATTATAGTATCCCATGTGCCCTTATAAATATACATCATTATGTGGGACTCTAATAACTATACCTGAGTAACTCTATAATAAAAAGTTGGGTGTTTCCACATCTTTTCATGCTATTTCTTGCCATGCTATTTCTTGCCATGCTACATTCATTTTCATACACATCTGAACACCTAAAACAAAGAGGTTCTATTCGAATGCATGACCAGGTTAATCATTTCAGCTCAGATTACAGACATCATGCAGAGTTAAAAGCCATAGATGAAATGGTGCTAAACTACATTATTTCACCTGCTTTATTAGTTGAACTTCATAGTGGGAAAAAAATTTTCAGTAGAGAGCTTCCATAAGCCACACAAATCTCAAAATGACAGTCGCCAAGGCACTTGGAAATCAAGACATCCAGCATTGTCCTCTAATAGGCGAAGAAATGGGAATGGATATTGGTACAAGCATATTGCAAGGTCACTCAGCTGGACAATGACCTTTCACCCTGGATTCTTGGCTCTGTATCTACCTCCCTCTCAAGCTACACTCATCAGCTCCAGACATCTGAGCACTGAAGAATTCAGTACAACTTCCTTCACTCATAACCTCTGTATCTCCTAAGAAACATGTGCGAAAATAAAATTCCAACTGGTTCTTTGATTATCCTTTCTAACTCCTACTTCGTCCAATTTGTTGTAAGGACTGACAAATTGTAAGCCACATAAATCAATTCCCTCTCAGGAATCGAAAATCAGCGCAGTCATCTTGTAACACGGACACTGCATGTTGTCTCCGATTTCAGATAAACTAAACTTTGCCTTTAGCAGGCTGGTCTCATAAATACCTATAGAAGACATATAGCTAGGAGAAAACTGCAATAATGTTTATGGACTCTTATTTTTCTTACCAGGTATCTGTATGCCCTTGGACAGAAGGTTTGGAAGAGATGGAAAAAGCGTTACTTTGTTCTTGTTCAGGTCAGTCATTTATTTTCCTGATAACTAATTGCCTTCTGACAGTGACTCATACACTGTTATTTGGTTGTCATATGTCTTTCTAATAACCCCTTCATTAGACATTAAAACTGAGTATTATTTTAAATAATTAGCTTGAAAATAAAGAAGTAGTGAGTTCATTGTATGCCAACACAAATACATTTTTGTATCCAACAACAAGCCAAGCAACTTAGAATGGAATGACTGACATTCTATTGTTCTATACATTTCTTTATTGTCTGGTGTGCTAGAATGCAACTTTTCCTTTGTCAACTTCTGTGTCTACCTGGTTATAGTATCAAATTCAATAGTCATTGCAAAGTGCCACTGTGAAGTCAATGTGGGAAGGGCAAAAAATTAATTTGTTTTGGCAATCAATTTGGCAAGGCTTCCTAAAAGGTTCTAAAGGATGCTAAATCGATCCCTTGGGGGGAAAACCTGCATTATCCAGGTAATGTGTAGATATACTGTGGACAACTCAGTCTCTCTATATAAATATGTCTGTTATGTATTCATAAAAATATGCTTTTAAATCAAATTGCCTACTCTGCCAGTGGTTTGGTTCTGAATATAGATTATTGGTATATGTGGTCCTCTGACCTTTTAAAATCATAAGCAACATTTGTACAAAGAACATAATCATTAAATTCTAGTTACATTAAAGCATAGCTTTCAAAAGAGTCATTTCATCCCAGGGTAAATTCAAACTATTTCATTCTCAGTGGAAATATATGAAAAGAGAATCCCACTTGGAATCCTATCAAGGGATAGCCTGTAGAATCTTATTGATTCCTACCACACATTAGGCAAGCCTAACTGGACTCCATCAGAATGATATGGGGAAATGCCAATGGAGGAAAATTATCATTTGCTGTTTTCTAGGGATAAATAGTCATCCATCAGTTGCTGGGGAGAAAGATAGTTTATTGATGTTGCATGGTAGCATGGTATCTTCATGAAAAATGTTAAAATTCCGTCAAAAGTAGTTGTATCTACAAAGCAGATCACCAGTGTATTCTATTCTTGGCTAAAGTGTACCTATTTCTTGTGTGCCTTAGAGTAATAATAAGGGGTATGCATGTGTATGTGCACATAAGTATACAGCGCGCGCACACACACACACACACACACACACACACACACACACACACACTAGTTTACAGGTAAATGCTTTGAGTAAGGGTTCTCTGTTCCAAGTCTCAGTCCTCTATCCCCCCAAACAGGTCCTATTAAATACCTTCTACAGTACTCTATTTGTGCCTCTACAGTGACCCAAAAATCTAAGTATATTTATGAATAAATTTGTATATAATTCTTTCTGGATATTTTAATTTTATTACTATTATAGATGTCTTATCTGCACCCAATTGGGCAGGTTTGTCATTGGGATTTGTCATTGCCTTGTCTTTTGGAAGCATCCCGCTGACTTTTCATGAAAACAAAGCTGCGTTTTCAGTTAGGTTTCATGAATTTGTATAGACTTTCAGATAATTCCTTAATCCCAGTAGATGATTCAGGGGATAAGCTGCTTTTGAACAAACTAAACTGGCTCTTACTTTCACTGATGGAAATTTGTGTGAAAAAACATGAAATTGTGTTTTAAAGGATGGGCAGATATGTTTGCCAGTCTGGAGACCTGGTAAAGGACAGTAGTCTGAAAGTTTCCAGTGTATGAAAATTAAGCTTCCAGAGACTGGCTTTAAAAAGTTAAATGTGATCTAATGCTTTGAATCCTTGGAAGTCTTAAGATCATCATTTGCTATCTATCTTATTTTCTAGTAAATAATCACATGAATCAAAAGAATTAATAAAACTGTATACGCTTTAAATATTACTTAGTTAATTTAGAAATAAAAGAAGGATTAGAATATTTCAGAATTATAAAGTGCTATGTTTTAAAGGACATTAAATGTGGAACTAACCTTCCTAGACAGCTAAAAATAATTGTTTTCTTTTAAAAGGTAAAATCCAATGACTCAAAGCAATTGATAAATTCACATGCTCCTTAATTTAAATTTAAGAAAAATTTATCAAACTTGAATTAATTATAATTTATTACACTTAGATAGATAGATAGATAGATAGATAGATAGATAGATAGATAGATAAGATAGATAGGATAGAAAGGTAGGCAGACAGGCAGGCAGTCAGACAGACAGATAGAAACACACACAGGGAGAATACCATGCCTAAATGTGTTGAAATATATATGCCAGTACCCTGATAACTTTTTGAAGTTTCAAACACAATTGAATCTTCCTTCCAATTCCAAATGTAATGGGAAGGCAAATTGAATGCTCTCACTTCAAAATCAAGATGGATATGTATGGAGATTCAATGAAAATGACCCATTGGGAGGAACTGGGTAGTTTTTATTAGTGTTTTTAAAGGCATCTCTCATTCTATCAGCACACAGCTTGTAGGTCCATACCTGCAGGCTTCATTACTGAAAGGTGAAGGAGTCGTTTTTCATAGGGAGGACAGTATACCCTGCTGTTTCTGCTGCTGCCCTCGGCACAATGGTGCTCTGGTGATAATGTGAATCTCATCACCACGTGTGAGTGTGGATTGTGTGAGTGATATAGCTGGAGACCCAGCCATCAACCCAAGAATTTGCCCTCATAAAAATTGATTGAGAGTCAGGTTTGGCCAGCTGCAAAGTCATTGTTCCAAGTGAACACTTGAGGAGCCACTGAGGTGAAAAGACTTTTCAAAGTCTCATATAAACATGAAAATCAGAGGCAAAAAATGTCAATTTAAATTAAAGTCAAAAAATCAGAAGGCAAAATTATCTGTTAATATTGAGTATTTGTTTAGCTTTCCCATTTATACTCTAACCCTGGCATATTTACAGTAATAAATCTATTTTAATAACCAAGAATGCATTTAAAAATGAAGGTAAGTTTTTGTTCAAGGTAAGTTAAAAGAACAATTACAAATAATATTTTTTAAATCTTACCAAAATTAAATTTTCTTATATATTTTTTGTTTTCCTTATGTTTTAGTATTTATTAGATTCAAGAAAGCATAACTGATATAAACTACTTTTGATGTTATATTGTAATTCATATTATAATAAGAATTGAGTATCTTTGACACTCTTCAGGTAGTCAGCATCAGAACATCATTGATTTGAAACAATTTTTTATTTAACCAAGTGGAATTATTTCTCTTACAGTTTTCTAACATCTTTTCAAATTGCTTTATATATCAGATACTGCATATTTCTGTGATAAACCCAAATTCTTCTGCAACACTTAACACATCTTTTATGTATTTAATCTGATGGTTATTAACTAGTTACCCTGTGGCACATATTTGTCTAATGCACTTTTAAGGCATGATCTTATTTGCTTTTCAGAAAAAGCCTGCAAGAGGAGGTATTACTATTTCTCTCACAATACAGATAAGAAAAATTGTACACAGGGGCATATAGTATGAGGTTTCTGGCCCAGACTAGACCCACTTCAGACCTGCCCTCCACTGCTTATGTGTACCAGCAATCCCAAAGTCCCAAAGAAGCACAAAGATGCTTATATTAATTTCATGCTGTCCGAGGCATATTCCTAGCTAGCTCTTTCATCTTAATTCAACCCATTTCCCTTAATCTGTCCTGCCATGTGGTCTGTGGCTCACCTATTTCATTACATCTTGCTTCATAGACAACTGAGTCAGCTCTGTCTGACTCCACCCTCTTTCTCCTCCTATGCTCCAATTCCTCCATCTACTTAGACAGTGCCTGCATAGGCCAAAACAGTTCCTTTATTTAAAGAATGATTAACAGCATAAAGAAAGACATTCCTACATCAGGGGCATTATGTAATGTTCTCAGGATTAGTTGAGTATGAAATGTAGTCAACCAAATCCTGTTCTGTTAGACAGTAGAGGCAAAGCTCATGTTTCCCATTCCATATGGCTATGATTAAATTAATGCGTACAATCACAGTTCATCTGAAGATAAGCAGATATCTTAAAAATCACTAGGGATCATTAGTGCCATAAGGTACAAAGCAGTGTTGCCACATTAAACAAGTAGCTGTGGAGTGGTAGCCCAAAGAGCCCCAGGATTAGGAAAATGACTGATTGTGTGACATCACTGGAATCTGAAGTAAACATCTATGTTGTATTGGCCCCGTATCAAGTGTTCACTGCCTGTTGTTGATGTGTCAGAATCATGACTTGAAGTTGCTGCAAACAACAGCAGGCTATCAAGACATAATGTTAATTACATATCAGCTGAATTGGCACAGGATGTAAACAGGCAGTGATCAAAATACGCTGCAAACACATGAGAAGCACTGTTTCTCCCAAAGATGTTGTCAGGATTCTAGTTAAACCTAAAGAAGTGGCTTTCTTTGCTTGGAGATTTTTGAAGGACTTAGCATATTTGGAGGACCTACTGAAGCTAACTCCTCACAGGCATTTGCGATGACACTAGTGCATACAGAATGTGAAGGTGATTGCAGTGTGAAGGGTTTTAGTTGAAAATAGCACTTGTTTGCTTAATATGTAACAAGACAGTTTGAGATGATAAAGGCATGGCTCCCACATCAATAAAGGTCAGGATGATGACTCTGTTGCTATTTAAGTTGAACATGCTCAGTATACCAACACATGGTCTTGGGGGTAAAAAATGAAAGACTCTGTAGGCAGAATTTTTCATCCTGAACAGCCACCAGTTCCCAAATAACCAACATGGAGGCTTATATTAATTATAAATTCTCAGCTGATAAATCAGGCTTATCATTAACTAGCTCTTTCAATTAAATTAACCCATATCTATTTTACATTCTGCCATGGGTGTTACCTCTCTTTCATCTTGCACCTCATATTTTCTCTCCCTCCTTCTTCCCAGCCTCCTCTATGTTTGGCTGTTTGACTTATACTTTTTGTCCAGCTACTGGCCAGTTAGCTTTTTATTAAAGTTAAGCTGAGAAAAAGAGATTAAACTCAGGGGATCTTGTTTTGAAAAGAAAAGGGGGAATAAAAATGATAAGATAAAAAGGTTACTGAATCTGCTTTTAAACTAAATAAAGCAACCATTAGTCTTGAATATTTTACATTGATATGAATTTTTGTATATTGATATAAATTTAAGGTTATTTTTGTTAGAACATACTATACATGCATTTCTACTTTTTTCTTTTTCTTTTTATTTATATATTATTATGAATAAAGTCTCATTTTTTTTATCCATGTATCCCCTTGTTCAAACTTCCTTCCTTTCCTGCCCCTCCCAGTCATTTTGTCTTCTCCCCATCTCCTTATCTCCTCCCTACCAAGGGCAGGAGGTCCCAAGGTCCCAAGGTGGCTTAGTTCAGTATCCACTTCAGGCAAATTTCTCACTCCAACATCAATACTGGGTCAGGTGTTCCTCTGGAGGGAATGGGCTCCAAGGTGCCTGTCCAAGGTGCTTCAGATCCCAAGCTGTTCAGTGGTTGTGGTTTGTAGCTTAGGAATGCTTTGCTTTGTGTTTAAAGTCCACTAATGAGTGAGTACATCCCCTGCTTATCTTTCTGAGTTTGTCATATTCTCCAAATCCATCCATTTGCCTGAGAACTTTAGGATGTCATTTTTTTCTTACTGCTGAGTAGTACTCCATTGTGTAGATGTACTACAGTTGGTTAATCCATTCTTCAGTTGAGGGGCATCCAGGTTGTTTCCAGGTTCTGGCTATTACGAATAATGCTGCTATGAACAGAGTTGAGCTAATGCTTTTAGAGTGCGAATGTGCGTCTTTAGAGTGTATGCCCAATAATGATATTGCTGGATCCTTGGGAGATGGATTCCCAGTTTTCTGAGAAACCGCTATACTGCATGCCAGAGTGGCTGAAAAGCTTACACTCCCACCAACAATGGAGGAATGTTCCCCTTGCTCAGCAACCCCTCCAGCATAGACTGTCGTCTGTGTCTTTAATCTTAGTCATTCTGACAGGTGTAAGGTGGTATCTCATTGCATTTCTCTGATGGCTAAAATGTTGAGCACTTTTTCAAATGTCTTTCAGCCATTTGTAATATTTCTGCTGAGAATTCCCTTTTTAGTTCTGACTCCATTTTTTGATTGGGTTATTTAGGGTTTGGGGCTCTAGTTTTCTATATATTTTAGAGATCACTCCTCTGTCACTTGTAGGGTTGGTGAAAATCTTTTCTCATTTTAATAACTTAGACTTTTCTTGACATGAGACATATGAGACATGTCTGCTCCTGGTGGCACTAATCTACCTCCAAAAAGGATGGAGGACATTGAAGAAACTTCATATGGAATTTGTTTTTTATGTGGCAAAAGTAACCATTTGAAACTGCCCTTGCCTTAACTGCTGACAGTATGCTGTTCAAACTGGACAAGCAGGACACAAAGAAAAATAGCTACCAAATTTTGCCAAGACAAAATTTCCTGATTCTGAAAAGAGTATATCAGATATTTTAAACCTGTAGGCCAAAGAAGGATGCCACAACATTATAGAGGAACTTTGGATAACTTCTAGACAGCCAGTTGTTTCTGTCATATCTCATATTTTCAAAAGTCACTTGCTCACACTTCCTGCTTACTTAGGTAATATTATTTGCTGCTCAGGTCTTTGATGGCGGTAAGACTAGATACTTATAGTTCTTCCTAACCTGAGCAAAAGGCATATTAGATACCAACTTTGAACTCTTGAGGAGAGGACAGCTAATGGAGTAATCCCTATAAATTTGCCAATCATTTATAGACGACATTGACACAATTTCTTACTTGATAATTGTTCTTGCTGTGTGTAGTTTCATTTTTGTTAAGGTTGGTATCTTTCCTTTCTATTTAGATAATACTTGACAATAATTCTTATTGTATATAATTTTACTATGCTAGAATTAGAACCTTTCTTTCTTAATTAAACAAAAAGAGGGAAATGTTACACAAATTCTGTCACCAGTCTGCTGTTCAATTGAAAAGAGGGTTTTAGTCCTAGAGGCAGGGTTTACATTGGGGATAGATTGGACAAGACCAGGGAAAAGAGGTAGAAAATGGAGATGTGTGGCCTTTTTGAGCTGGGAAGTGAGCTCGCAGTGCCAAGTGTTTTTGTGATAGCTTGCAATCCAACTCGGCCTTTGTTGTTGTTGTTCTTTAGTATTTGTGCATGGGTATTTTTTCTTAATAAATGGTAAAAGACATCTTTATCAAGACTCCATTGATATTTCTAGATAGCACCTACTTTAGTTTCCTGCTCAAGAATAGTCAAGTAACTGTTGCTGGCAGGATGCCCTAAACATATATAGACAAGCACACATCATTCCTAATGCAATCAATCATTGTTTTTTGTGTGTGTGCATGTACATTTCTCTGTTCTCTTTTTAAAATAGTATAATTACCATGTCAACAGGTAAAAAAAATCTACTTTATTAAGTAAAAGATTACATTCATAATATAATCATACTTTATTTTCTTGCTTAGAAATTTGTTTTTGTCTACTTTTATTGTAAAAGATATAATTTCTATATTAATTTTTGTATATATATGAGAAATCTCCTATATAAATTTCTGTGCCTAAGGGCCAAGTGCTTTTAATGGTTCTTTAAGACTATAAGTTCTTTCTTCCACATTTTAAATTCTTTTTACTGTGTTTTTTTTTAATAAATACAAAATAAAGGAAAAAAAAAAAAAAAAATCACCTAAAAAAAAAAAAAAAGACTATAAGTTCTTAAAGAACTCATGAATTATCAGTGCTCTCTCAAATGTTGGCTATTGTTTTTCTTGTTTGTCATTTTTTTTTATAGTCTAACATTGTGTTAGGTTGCCCCTAACATACATTTTCAATAATGAAGAAAAAAAAGAATCATTTGTTGTTGAGTTTATTTTTGTCAATATATTTGGAAAATAAAGTTTATTTTCAAACTAACTTTTATATTTGATAATTAAGACTTTCCAAAGACTATGTAACAGAACAGTTAAAGTTGGCTATAAAAGTTTATATGATATACCCCAAAATTTTAGTGGTGAGTTTAGTCTTGAAAAGTATGAGGCTGTCTTTGATCTCTCTCTCTTTTCCTTACTTCCATATAAATGATAGAGTATTGCTTCTTACATTATGAAAACAAGTGTTTCATTTATATCAATCTTTTTTGCTAACAAACTAGCTGCAACCATCATCATCTGCATATAGACTTGAACAGTAGCATCCTGCCTCCACTTCCACTATTTTCTTTATAACCTAGTTTTTATAGTATCTAACTAACCTTTTGACATATAACTCACATTAACATACATTGTGTGTCTTTTCCTTTTGGGAAAAACATACCTAGTACTAGCCACCACATGCACAGACTACTCAATAAATAGGCTAGTTCTCCTCAGCCCTTGGTGTAGTACAATATCCAGCCATTACAATTCTCCTGTGTTACCTTAACTTGAGGGGTTTTGTTCTGATTTGGTTTTGGCACATTTTTGCTGCAGTATTGGTGGTTGAGTATACTTTGATGTACCATCTCTATTTCTGTATGTTTACTTATTTATTTATTACTAGACCTCAACCACAGTCTTCTACCCCTCCACTCTCTGCCTGTAGGATGCACTGTATAGAGCAGTGCTCTTTGTACTAATATATTAGAAATCTATAGGTCTGTTTTGTACTTTTTATACTGTTGTATACTTATAATCAAAACTTCTACTCTAGGACATTGAATAAATGTAGTCTTATTAGAAACTATGTGTAAAAACAGACATCCTCTGCCTAATTCCGTCTAGTGACTCTCGTGACTCTTAGAATAATAAATAAAAATGACCTAGTGAAGTCCTATGTATTTCTGGCCCTTAGACTTCTGCCAGTCAGCATCTACCATTCTGAAATCCATCATCGGTGCTACTGAGCCAAAGACTTGGCATCTTCCAAGTCTCCAGACACCTTTCCAGTGGTACCTAAAAATAAGAGTTTCATATAATTTCTGTGCTTGTGCAGCTTTGGAGAAAGTCCCCTGCTTCACTCAGATGGCTTGACCATCCCTAAACCTCCCTGTGGAAATATTGTGCTTGCTTTCTCTTCCCTGAGCCTTGCTCCTTCTACCTCCAAATTTAGTTTTTACTTCCAATGTCAGCTACTCTGATGTGTCTTCTCCAGTCCCTCCATTTAAAATTTCTTCTAACTCTGTCAGCACTCACTCAATTCTAATTTTCTCAGAACATTTTATCCAGTTAAAATATTTTATGTATACATTTAAGTTTTTAATGTTTACCCTTCCTAGAGTGTCTATTTAGCACTGTATCAAACATAGGTAGAAATAGACTAAATATTTGATAAGTAAATGAGTATATGCAAATCACACTGAACATTTGTATAACAAGGCTACTCTTCCTTTTTAAGGAGTTTGTACATGATTGTTAAGTCTCTTTATGCCATCTAGCCAAGATAGTTAATCAGAATATATATTCCACTCAAATCTGTCAGTGTCTTGAAGATATGTTCATTTTCCTTGATTAAATTAAGCTCTAAGGTTTTGATTTTTTTGTTTTGTTTTATTTTTATTTTTGTTTTTTGGGATTTTTTGTTTTTGTTTTTGTTTTATAACTCCAGTAGCACCTTTGCCCTCTGCCAAGAAAATTTCCAGCTCAGGATTTTAAAAGACTTAATCTTTACTGAAATTAGACGGTGGCAGTTGCTAGGCTGCCAGCTGTTAACTCAATCCCTGTAGTAGCAATACACATACACCTGAATGCTGCGGTCTCTCAAATCTCATAGTTAGCACCTACATGTGTGTATATGGGCAGGTGGCAAGCAGGTTGCCAATTAGGAACAAAATAGGAGGTTTCTTAGCCCAGATATGGATACCATGTGGAACCACAGCATCCGTTAAAGTGCCCTGTCAAAAGTAATGATGCTGAAGCCAGGCTTAACATTGTCCTCAGATTAGAGTCTGTCTATCTCTCCCAATTCCCAACAAATCTATTCTGTTTGGAGTTATTACAAGTAGGCTGAGTAAAGAATATTAAATGTTTATGATTGGTGCACTTCTCTTGAAGGGATTTTTCTATTTTAATATAGTAAATTATGTAAGCTGTGTTCAGTAATACACCAGGAAGCTTATGAGAAAAACAAATACTTGATCAGAGTAGGTCAGACTTCCATATTTCTGTGTAAATAATCTGCTTCATTGCCACAGTGAAGAGCAAATAGATGCTGTTGAACTGCTTCCAGCTGGCTGACAGGAGTGAGGCAATTCCTGGCTCCTGCAGATGACCTTTTAGCAGAGTCTCACTTGTTCTGGGTCCTGGCTAGTAAACAGTAGCTCAGTTATTAGCATCTGAATGTGCACTATAAATTGCTTCTTGAGTTGGCCTTATTGAATGTGATGTAGCATTACCTCGTAAAAGAAACAGGTAAAGTCAGCACTCTTGGAATTCTACAGTGAGCAAATGGATTGTGAAATGTGCATCATATTAAGGAATCAAATAAGTAACTTGTGACTCAGAAGACTAGTATTAGTAGTACATTACTTCTGAAGGCAATATTTTCCCAAAGCCTAATTGCAGGTTCTCAGTTATTTCGTGGGTCATGTTTCCTCAATGTTGGTGACAACTCTGCTCACCGTTGGTGTTCTGTTACTCTCACATCTGTACTCTTTGTTGTACCTATGGGCCCAGTTACTAGAAGGGATACCGGATCTATTGGGCAGTTTTGGAGATGCTTAAGTAAATATGAAATGAAGCCAATCTTTAACTATTTCATCACTTTATGACCATGTTCTAGAAAGACACTCATTCCTCTAAGGCTAGAACTTTGTGTTTTTCCCTTTAGTTTCTTTAAGGATTCTTTAATTGGTACTTGAGACTCATTATGTTCTGTTTTTAAAGAGAAATTTATCATTTGAATCCAGCTAGAAATAAGATACGTAACATAAACATTAAACAGGACCTGAGTTTGTTGTCCAATTTTTGTAAAAAGCAAAGATCATTGTGTTTTCCACTGGATACATTGTCAGTTTTCAAAGTCTAGTCTTAAATGACATAAAATTTTTACACTTTTGGTGGTTTATATGTATCAAGTCTGGATAGTTTAATGGATAACAATGTGAACATATTAATGATATTTGTAAAATCCTTTGGAAAAACAATATTTTGGTTTGCAATAAGACAATATATTGAAATTTATATTAAAAGCATCCAAACTAATTTCACTAGGAATAGAGCAACATAGTATTTAAAACTACACTCAGATGCATGACCATTTTTTTTCATGTTTCAATTTATTTTTTTAAGATATTTAGTTAACAGCCTTATCAACAAAATCATATGCTCTTGCTTTACCCATAATGAGATGGTAAGAGTCAGCCCAGGAGATGGAGGAAAGACAAAGAGAGGCAGAGAGGCAGTGAGTCAGGAGGCAGAGTCAACAACCTGGTGTTCTCCCAGCATCAAGTTCTCTGCCATTTATTGCTCTGCCTAACTAGCTGATTTCCACTGAAGAATTCACTTCAGTGAAATTATTTCACTTGTGGGGTGAGGGACATTTTGTTATTGGTAGTGGTGTTTGGTTTTATTTGGTTTTGAACAGGCTCTGTAGCTCAGCTGTGTTGGGATTATGTATATACTTGATGAATAATATAGAGATGAGTAGCCTTGACTTATTATTTAATTAACTTTTCTCTTCAGTACCCTTGGTAGTCTTTGATAGTAATTCAGGACTGTCTTGCATAATGACTTTTCCAACATTTAGAGAAAGTAGGCTTCTAATCAGGGAATATGGTTATTTAAAGTTTCAGGATGAGAGTTATAGCATAATGTGATATCATGGAGGAAACACCAACCTGGAATGTTCTCTTGGGCACATCCTGAAATCAATACTAGCATTGTCACCTGGGCAGCCTTGGAGTTGAGATCACAATCTCAAAATCTCAAGAGCCTAGAAATTTTTTTTTCTTAGAATTACTATATTTCAGCAGATTCCAAGTTTGTTTTTGTTTTGTTGAGAAAAGTTTTTTACTATTTTGTTCAAGTTGACCTGGAACTTAAAATTATTCTACATCATTCTCACAGGGGTTAAAATTATACATTTTTAGCTTGTTTTAGAGGATAATTGTATAATTTCTGTTTAATAAAGCTTAGCTCTCAGTTTAACTCTTTTTTATTTAATAGGCTACAAGTTTTCTGAATATTCTAGTGTCTGAGTTGCAAATGTATTCTCTTCAAGCCATTCCTACATAATCAAAATATGTTGTTTTCAATGCTAAAATAACCTTTTATTCACTTGGTCAGTTTTTGCTGATTACTGTCAGAGTAGAATGTTAAGACACCATTGTCATTTTAAAAAACTGTAATACTAATACCCCTAGTCATACTACAAGAGAATATATATATATATATATATATATATGTCAGACTCATCAGTAAAATATATTTTGTATGTATTGTAGTCCATTATAGTTTCAAAAATATTATCTTTTTCTAACCTGCTTTTAGTTCACACTGCCTTCTGGTGTTTCTTTTTTCCTGCATGGAAAAGTATATAGAAATGGTTTATTTCCCACATATGTTTTTAAGAAGCTGAAAATTTTAGGGCTGAAGAGAAAGCTTGGCGGGTAAGATCACTTGCTGCTTTTATAAAGGAATTAGGTCATGTTTCTAGCACCTACATCTTTTGATTCACAGCCATCTGTAGTTCCAGGGATTCAGTGCCCTCTGCTGGCCTCTTCAAATACTGCTTATGTGGTGTACATAACATATAATCAGACATACATACACATGCAAACACACATTTGTTTTGTTGTGTGAGTAATCACAACTTAACTAGCTGTTTTCTTAGTTTGGGTTTTATTCTTTCTCTAAGTTTTATTCCCAAATCTTCACAGTGCTAGTGTTTTGACTGATTGCTTATTAAAATAGTTACGGTTTAACTGAAAAACTTGCCTACCAAGACCTAAAAAATGATACCAGTTGACATGTTAATGTGGCTAGGGGAATTCTCAAAAGCTTCTAACCTGAGATAAACAGATATAGCAATTAATGGTTACTGAAAGGAAGAATTAATCTTCTCCAAGGACAAGCCCCCTGATTGGTTAACTAATCACAAATGGTCAGCTCTAAGTGTACTAAGTGAACTCAGTAGGTTATATTTATCCTTTGTGAGAGGGTGTGAAACAATAGTAATAAAGAATAAGAAACTATGAATTTCAGAACTTAGGGGCCATAGAAGAAGTTAGAAGGAGAACAAGGAGCAGAGAATGTGTGATTACAGTACTCATACATATAATTCTCAAAAATAAATTTTAAGACCTCCTACTTCCCTGGCTCCCATCAAATACATTCAAGTTTTACAACTTGGGTAAAAGAAAGTGTATCACCTCATGACAATTTCCCAAACATTTTACTCAAAGTATTTAGAATTTAAAATCATATGTCAGATATGACAAGGAGAAAATGCATTTGAGAGTACATGTCATATAGTCTGTAGAACTATTTGTGCTTCTTGTTTTTAAAACAAGATGAAAATGTAGTTTATACTTTTTAAAGTATTACACTTTCACATATTGTAGAAGAGAACTTTTATTTAAATAATATAAATTCCATGTATGCATAGGCAGATATTTCATGCTGAACACTTTAGAAGCTGGATTATGCACAGTACAGAGAAGTCATTTTCTATGTACAGGAAACAGAAGACAAGGTAATGCAGTTAAAAAAGCATTGAGGAACAGTATTAAAGATCTTGGGGGGAAATGTAAGGGGTTTAGACTGAGAAATAAAAAGAAGAATTTTTAAAGATGAAAGTAATGTTCTCCTACATGGGAGTTTGAGTGAAGAAATGATTGAAGTGGGCAAGATGAATTGTATATCTAGAGCACTTCACCCAGTGACAGCTGTCTAGTAACTGCTGGACATATTTGCAAGCTGTGTAGAGAAGTCAAACCCTTCAGTGTTCTTCATCTCCCCCCCCAGCAGGGTTTAGATTATTATGGCAGTGATGTGCCAGGGAATTTCTCTTACTGTGGATTTAAAGTCTCCCAAGTAGGAGATGCAGATGTGGGGCTTATTAATTATATACTCCAGAATCTTCTGTTCTGTTACTGATTTATTATTAAAGCAATGCTTTGCCAAATCCCTTAATATCTAATTACAGTTTACTCATTCTTAAGACAACTTGGACATATTTTGCTTTATTTTATAGATAGGACCCACCATTGTAGTTGTCTTTATTCCTGGAATGTGAAATTGGAACTTAATATCTCCTAGGTGCATGTCTCAAAGACAAAACTTAGATTCCTTTTTTAGCAAGTTCATGGAAAGAAAAATTAAAGATCTGGCTAAAGTATTTAAATTGGTGGTGTGGTCCAGTTCTAACTAACAGTCCTGTTTTAAGATAACCATTGTACCACGTTGTTACAATTCAATCACTGAAGATGCTGAGACGGGAGTATTATTAAATTCACTACCAGGCTGTGCTACATAGGTATATCTTTTGTCGTAAAGATGAAGATGGAGGTGACCTGGTGATAGAATCTGTGCCCAACACACTAAGAACCTGAGTTCAGTCTCCATTTCTAGGACATAAATATTTTCTTGTCCAACACCTGGAGTGATATGTATTACACATATTCTCATATGCTAAGCTGCATTATAAGAAAAAGGACAAAGACCAAAAACAAAATGTTTAAGTTTCTGTGTGAATTAGGGCTATGGACACAGTAGCAGCTGGAGTATGGGATTAAGCTTGTATGCTTGATATTTATTGTCAAATCAAAGGAAGTCATAATTGAGATATGCCCAAAGAAATAATTTAAAATATAGATCTCAAGTAAATTGGAAAAAAAATTCAATGAAATGATGAACCAAGGAAATAATCTGCTCCCAGACTTATAAACTTGATTTTGTGCTTAGTGTATAAATGTGTATAAAAATTAGCCTTCAAAATTTATATTAGCTTGTATCCAATATCTTTGCTTGATCAAATATAGGTGAAATGTCAAAGTTAAGACATGTAGGGACTGTGAAGGGAAAGTTTAAATTTTAAAAGCTCATATTGCACTGCATAGGACCGAAGTTTTTAGCTCCTATCACCCAAGTCAGGTGACTCACAACCACCTACAACTTTAGCTCCATGAAGGGTCCTGGCATTCTTCTGGCTTCCCTTGGCACCTGCACCAATGTGCACATACACTACATGCACTCACACACATAACCAAGAATAAATTTAAAAAATACATAAATACTCTTCTAGCCCAATGAGAATTCTAGGACATCTGATATTAAAGAACATGGAGATATAGGCTTTATAGACCAGCCACAGAGAAAGTTATGTTGAATAGTAGCTTATAATATAATGTTATGAAACTAAACTGATTGTTTCTGTAAAACTATCACATACATAACCTGTAAAACAATTGTATTTAAGCTGTTTTTATTTCCAAACAGGCTCAGAAATCTAATACAAGAACTCATAGCATAAGAACTGAACATCACATTGTGAAAATGAATCAAGAGATTTAAATCAGGCTTTACGGCAGAACTTAAATAGATTAAAAATACAGACCCTGATATGAGAATCTTATATAAGGGGAGGTTTAACAGTAAATTAGAATAGTGTATAATAAAATTAAAATAAAATACAATAAAAATCACAGATACAACTATTTATAGAATGTTAGTTAGACTCTAAAGAAATTAACTACAATCCAAAATGGACAGATAAGTTAAAATGAAATATATAATTGGTTAAAGGATATGTAGATCCAGGATATTTTATAAAAACTGAAAGAAAGAAAAATAAAACAAAAATGGGACAAAATTCAATGCTTGCAATAATGATAACTAAGATTCTAAAATTATTATTGCTGGAAATTATCAGGAAAAGCCACACAGCATCCTAACTAGGATACACATGTCAAACAAAAGATTTACTGTGCAACCATAGTAAATTGAGAGGAAGACAACCTTTTCATTACATTGTTTACTTATATGCATATGTATGGGTATGGGTACCACTGAATCTGTAAAAAGATAAAGGGCAGCATACTGGGGTCTGTTCTCTGTCACCATGTGGATCAAACTCAAGTCATGTTAGGCTTGACAGCATGCATCGTTATCTGCTGACCATCACAACAGCCCCAAAGCCAGAGAGAACAACCACAGAGAAAGAGGAAAACTGAGTAGGAGTAAAGCACAGCTGAACTTTAACAAACTTTTCAGCATGGACACATAGCCCTTTAGCACTGGAATATTACCTACAAAATACTTACAGGATTGCCAGAGTACATACTATATAGAAAGCAAACAGTCTATCACTTATAAATATGAACACAAGAGTCTATTAAAGAAAGTAAGAAACTAAATTCAAAATGATGAGATTCAAGAAGCAGTGAAAGGCAAGAAAATGAATAATTAGGAAGTACATTAATATTACAGATGTGTAATATTAATAAAATATAAATTATTATCTGTTGTATAAAATTGCACATTTTTATTTTATGTGAATTGGTGCTTTGCCTGAATGTATAACTGTGTAAGGGTGTCAGATCTTGGAATTACAGACAGTTGTTAGCTGCCACGTGGATGCTGGGAATTGAATCTCTTAAACACTAGAGGCCAAAGATATTCAGTGGAAGAAAGATAGTATCTTTAGCAAATGGTGTTGGCATAGCTGGATGGAATTATGTAGAAAAATGCAAATAGATCCAAGCCTGTCATCCTGCACAAAACTCAAAATCACGTGGATCAAAGTCCTCAATATAAACCCAGTCACAGTGAACTTGAAAGAAAAGAGAGTGGGAAATATCCTCCAACGCATTGGCACAGGTGATCACTTCCTATATATAATACCAGTAACACAGACACTAAGAACAACAATCAATAAGAGGGACCTCCTGAAACTGAGAAGCCAAGGATACTGTCAATAAAACAAAAGGACAGCCTACAGAATGGGAAAAGATTTTCATCAACCCTACAAGTGACAGAGGACTAATCTCTAAAATATATAGAGAACTCAAGAAACTAGAGCCCAAAACCTTGAATAACCCAATCAAAAAATGGGGTTCAGAACTAAAAAGGGAAATCTCAGCAGCAGAATTACAAATAGCTAAAAGACACATGAAAAAGTGCTCAAGATCTTTAGCCATCAGAGAAATGCAAATCAAAACAACTTTGAGATACTACCTTGCACCTGTCAGAATGGCTAAGATTAAAATCACAGATGACAGCCTATGCTGGAAAGGATGCAGAGCAAGGGGAGTACTTCTCTATTGTTGATGGGAGTGTAAGTTTGTTCAGCCTCTCTGGAATGCAGTATGGCGGTTTCTCAGAAAACTGGAAATCAATCTCCCCAAGGATTTAGCAATACCACTTTTAGACATATACCCTAAAGATGCACATTTGCACCCCAAAAATTATTAGCTAAACTATGTTCATAGCAGCATTATTCGTAATAGCAAGAACCTGGAAACAACCCTCAACTGAAGAATGGATTAACAAACTGTGGTACATCTACACAGTGGAATACTACTCAGCAATAAGAAAAAATATCCTAAAATTCGCAGGCAAATGGATGGAATTGGAGAATATCCTTCTGATCGAGGTATCAAAAACCCAGCAAGAGAAGCAGGGGATGTACTCACTCATTAGTGAAATAAATAAAAAAAAAAAAGATGTCATTGTATACAAGAGCTCAAGGCTAGAACATAGCTAAATGACATAGTGCTTCAATTCCGCATTGATGGCATCTGGCAGAAGTGTGGGTGAGGAAGGACTTGTTTTCTTTAAGGGGCTGACTACAGGGACTTTAATTATGCCCCAGTAAGGAAATGAGCAGCATGAATGGGCTTTTATTGTAAATGAGATCATAAGAGTGGGTATGAATCTGAGAGGACTGATAACTGAGTTTGATGGGGTGTATGATATAAAATCACCAAATAATAAATAAAAAGATTATGCAAAAAGGATTATACATTTTAACAGTGATGCCATTACTGCTAAAGTAACTTACTTCAATGTAAATTTACTGTTACAGTAATGACTGTAAAAGTAGAACAGTAAATGATAACATACTATTAGCACCAAAATGAGGTGGAAATAAAGATAAGTATGAACCCTGGAGATGGTAGTGGATGAGGAGTAAATTTACTGCAGTCAGTGCCTGCTTAAGTTAAAGCAAACCCTAAATAATATTTGAGAGTTCACTTACTAATACAGATGTGATGTTTGGCTCCTACATAACTCTGGAAAGCTGGTGATATGTTTGTTGGTCATGCTTAATTGGGGACCAAAGAAAGTTACATACAGATTTGTGAACATATAGAATAAGTGATTGAGAGGTAGTATCAGATTTGATTGGTTGGTTGGTTGATTTTTCATCTCCTACACAAATATACAAGTCAGGGAAACACTAGTTCACCATCCTCATTTTGTAAGTTCTAACTGCCAGCTGACCTATGAAATGCACTTCATTCTCAGAGCTGGGTTTTGAGAGCTGCTTAAATAGAATAATTTATATGCATATAACATGTTCTTGCTTGGAAAAAGAAAAACTAAAAGTTAAATTTGATGATTATCTTCTCTTTTTTTAATGCAAACATTTTTTTCTCTCTCCCTCTTTTTTTTTTTTTCACCAAACAGGTTAGCCAGTACACCTTTGCTATGTGCAGTTATAGAGAAAAAAAGTCTGAACCACAGGAATTAATGCAACTTGAAGGATACACTGTGGATTACACAGACCCTCACCCAGGTAATAATCACTGAACCACTTTTTGAGTCATGTGTAGACATTTGTAACTTTGGAAAAATCTATATTTATTCCTCATTTAAAACAACCCTAGATAAATAGAAGGCTTATTTGAAGCTCATGTAGTTGTGGTTTTTAGCATCATCTGCTTCTCTATTGTTTTTAATACACTAATAAAATGCTTAAATTTTGATGACTGAAAAATCAAATGATATATAGCAATGCGTGCAGAAACTTCACTGGGAAGCAAAATTACTAAAAAAAAAAATAATGAAATGGCAAGTAAATGATAGATGATAGATAGACGTATAGACAGACAGACAAATTTTGAAACAAAGTCCATGTAGCCCTGGACAGCCTGAAACTCATTATGTAGATCAGACTGGCCTCAAATTCACAGAGATCTACTGCATCCCTCTGTCTCCCAGTTAAAGGTAGGTACCACCATTCCAAAATATATATTGTAATCTAATTTTCTCCACAAAACACTTTCTTATATTTCTGTCCTTCCATGTATATTAAAATAGTTTGAACGTCACCTAATGATAACTCTGAAATTAAAAATTGGAAACATTTTGATTGCTCATATGAGGCCACAGCTAGAAAATATTGTATCTGTCCTTATTTGACAAGTTACAGTTAAAATCTGCAGTTAAAATAATAAAAATATTATATAAAAATTATCTCCATTTTCTGAGCATGAGTGCATGTGAAATTGGTGTTAAGACTGGGATCTCACCCTTCAGATAACTCATTACTTATAATGAGCTCAAGTCCAAACTTCAAATACTCTAAGATCAAGCATCCCAAGTGTGGGGGGTCCTCAAGCTATAGTGAATACAGGACTGAACACAGGGGACTTAAAGATGAGAGAATAAATGGATATATGGATGGCAGTGAACTTAATCAGCAATTTTAAGAAGCACAGATAGTAAGACTTAGAAACATTTTTAAGTTAACCTACAGAGATGAAGTAGTAATTGGTAGCCATATTCTCTAATTGTTCACTTACAAATACAAATACCATTTGTCCAAAGGTTAAACTATCATCCAAATTGAAGTATCACTTTTGCCTTACCTGTATTTTTTTTCTGAACTCATATTTCACTTACATGTGGAATGATAAATATGCCTACACAAAGACTTTCTTTCTCTGGCATGAAATACCTGATTTCACTCTGCATTTCTATAGGGTATTTCTGTTGTGTTGCCTAATGCTCTTGTGCCAAAAGCTGAGTGTATCCCTGAGGTATATGTGGAAGTTTTTTTGCTGTGTCCCTCTAAATTGTGGCCTGGGGATATGATCCTCAACTAAGATCATTTAAAGCATTGCACTTATATGAATGAAGCTGGTTGAATAAAGACTAAAATCTGCTGATTGTGTAAATTATAATGGTGTTTTTCTTCTTCCACAGGCCTTCAGGGTGGCCAGGTGTTTTTTAATGCTGTTAAAGAAGGGGATACTGTAATATTTGCCAGTGACGATGAACAAGACAGAATATTATGGGTACAAGCCATGTACAGGGCCACAGGCCAGTCTTATAAACCAGTTCCTGTAGTTCAAGGTCAGAAGCTAAATCCTAAAGGAGGAACTCTCCAAGCAGATGCTCAGCTTTGTAAGTTTTGTGAAAATTAATTTGATTATCAAGTAACAACATTAATAAAATACAAAATTAATGGAAATTTGTTCAGTATTATAGCTTGTGTTATTAATTAACTAATTAAATAAAAGTAGTTCCAATTAGTCATAGAATTAGTTATTTAATTTTTCACATAAATCTGGAGTAAGTGATTTCTGTGTGTTGATGGGCTGAGCAGCTTATATTTAGGATATATACTTAGATGTATGCATATAATAGCAAATAGTAAATAATAATAATAATAATAATAATAATAATAATAATAATAAAGAGACCACAAATTCAAAGTAGTTTTGTGAGGTTTTGGATCAGGGAAAGGGAGGGGAGAAATGTAGTTATAATCTCAATAACATTTTCTTTTATTTTGCAGACATTTCAGAAAAGAATTTTATTTTGTTTTTGTGTTTCTCACCTAAGTGTCTTGTTAGAAGGAGGAAAATATTGTAAAACCAAATTTGTTGAAATTCCACTGAATGTGTAAGAATCACACTGCATTTTTTTTTAATTTTTGGTAATGTTTCTGTGTTATAGTGGAACGAGTAGTAAAATAGAAAAAAAATTAGTTTTTTTTCTCTTCCAATACTTTAATGTCACTTTTACATCAGTTCCTCTATGCTGATTTAAAGCATTAAGACCTGGTGTATCTTTCATGTTAATTCAGTGGTGATTAATTGTATGCTGTGTAATAGTGTCAGGAGCAGTTTCAAACACATTTTCAATGATTACTGGACCAAATGCTTTATCTTTTACACTTCTTTACAAAACATTCCCTATTTCTAGATAAATCAGCCCATCTGTATCTTTAAGCTCAAGTTGTGACTTTTTATTGTCAAGATTCTTCTCTGGGATAGTAACATCTTGACATGCATTATTTTCTTCTTTTCCTTTTCATGCATCAAATAATTACCCTCTTCTTAGACACTCTTAAGTATATTACATCTGAGCATCTTTAAAGGCTATAAAGAACCCAACCAATTAAAGGTGGGATTTGTGTCTTCTTTGACACCTTTGAATGCTTCGCTTCACATTTTACCAGGCTTTTGCTGCAATAGTGCATAGTCACTTGTTGAATATTCTCAAAGAGCACTGTGGAGTGCACAGAGCTTGTTCTGGAAGCTCATTTAGGAATTTCAGTCAGCCTCATCACATCAGTCACATCTTTTCTACTGAAAATGTCAGTTTAGAAATGATGCCATGGGCTATACTGAGCCATCAGATTCAAGGCTCCACCAACACATGCACACACTCCAGAATGATGCTTTCCTCCCTGTGTGTCTTTATTGCTCTAATCAGACATTATCTCTGAATTATTTCATCTCCTCTGGATAATCTATACTTTTATTTCTCCTGATTTAAATTTTTAATAGGCAAAATAAGTAATTAGAATTGGATTCTTTCTACAATCATATACTAGACTCTGCTCTTTATCTTGTGTGATACTGTTCCATGGTATTTAATGTGAAACTCCTTTGTCTTCTTGCAAATCCAAGTTAGATGTGCTAGCAGTCAGTGCCTCATAAGTAATATTGTAGTATTAGTTTTCTTGCTCGGCTCTATGTTTGAAAATCTCATTCCTGTTTCCGTGCATGAGCCTAATTTCATTCTTCTTGCTATTTGCTTTATGATAATGACGTGCATCTGCCTCTTTGTGCCTACCGTTATGTCCATGTCATAGTTTTCCTGTTTACTCTCATAGAGAAAAAGACCTGGAATACATTCAAGTTCTTACCTGATTAATACTAACTTGTTTCAGTATACCTGTGAAATATATTTTCATTTACTCAAAACTCTGACATCCTTTTTAATATTAACCTCTTATCTGTAGACCACTCCTTTACTCCAGGCAGGCTAATTTCTAAATATGTCATACTTATGTTGCTATTGTATTATTTTTTTCTAGTAAGTCATTGCCCATATATAGACTTTTTTTTTACTTTTGAACAAACTAGTATACCTTTTCTTTTAAATTAATAAACATTAATTATATATAATAATGAGTTTTATTAGAACGTTTCACACATGTACATGATGTATTTTTATCTTTCTCACCTCTCATATCTGCTCTTCATGTCTACCCACTTTTACAGATGCCTTTCCTATTTCCAGCTCTTCCCCTTTGTATATTCATGGTTTTTTAGTTTTGAATTTTCCTTTTTATTTTTGTGTGTGATGCATTAAGATTTTTAGAGTTTCTTAGAGGATCTTGGATGAGGTGTTGTCTATAAGTATGAACTTCTTACCGGTGATGACACACTGAAGAAAATACATCTCCCTCTTTCTGTAACTATTACCTGTCCATACTCAAGGAAGAATGGAGCCTTGTGTGCTTCTCAACACAATAATCCATCTCAACCTCTTTATTCTCTTCCATCCTTCTTCCATGGCATCCTCTGAACCAGGGATGTAAAATAGTTAGAGGGAGTAAAATAGTTCTTCTGTTTAAGGCAAAATGTTTAGCAGTCCCTTATCCTTTAAATTTTATCACTTATGCATCTCTACATTT
The DNA here is from genome assembly GCA_004025045.1 of Sigmodon hispidus. NCBI lineage: Eukaryota > Metazoa > Chordata > Mammalia > Rodentia > Cricetidae > Sigmodon > Sigmodon hispidus. The sequence continues at coordinate 57,073 of PVIH01000675.1, forward strand.
ATTCTGCTGTCCACTAAAAAAGAACTTCTTTGACCAAAGCTAAGGGCAGCACTAATCCATACATATAAACATAGTTATTGTCGTGTCCATTTTAACAGCAGCTTCTTCATTATAGCCTATGACTTTCTAAGCCATGGGTTTAGACCAGGCTTGCAGTACCACAGATAAATTCCCACCTATGGAGTGGGCCTCCAATCCAATCAAAAAGCAGCTGATTACCCCCATTGCTGCCTTGCCATTATTGCAGCCCAGGGCATTTTTCTATTTGGCCAGTCAGTACTAGAGCACACAGGGTCTACAACTGAATAAGAGTCTAACTGAAAATACTGCCCCTACCCCACCCCCATGCAGCCTGCATAGTATCTTTGGGCCTTATGAAAGCTTGCTGGCAGGAAGAAAACCTCTGTCCTGCAACCAAAGCATTCAATGTCTTCAGTAACAAGAGTGTTGCCATCTAGTTCTGGTAAGCAACCTTCAGACATGATAAATGTCTGTAATTGTGGGGCTTCAAGGGACTCTAGCCAAAACCTTGTAGTTAACCCCTGGTTTACATGAATACCCTAACATTTCTGGAGATACTTTTTTTTTTTTTTTTTTTTGTCATTTCCTGTTTGTCTGTTTTGTTAGTTGATCTTTAAAATACTTTGAATTATTTTCATATTATTGACTTTTGAGAGATCTTTATATATTCTGGATGCAAGATAGCTATCAAACTTTTTACTTGACAAATACTTTCTCATCTGGCTTGTTTTACCATAAATACAGTTCCTTTCAAAAGAGATGAATCTCAGTTTTGATGGATTCTGTTTTCTTTGTTGCTGCAAGTTGGCTTTTGTTTTAAGACAATGTTTCACAATTCAGGTCTATAATTGTCCTGCATCAGTATCTAGAATGCTGGAATGAGAGGTCTAGTTCCTCATTTCTTTAAATAGATATACTTGTCTTAGTTACCTTTTTGTTGCTATGCTAAAGTACCCAGACAAATGTAACTTAAAGATAAAAGGCGTTTTCAGCTCACAATTCAGAATACACTTGGTATTACACTGGGGAAGCTAAGAGGGTAGGAGCTCAAAGCAGCCAGCCACATGCCATACAGAGTCAGGAAGAAGACAGCAAGCAAGAGTGCAGTGCGGGAGCTCAGCTCACTGTCTGCTTTGTCTATCATCGAGGATCAGAGCCTAGAACAGCACCACACATGATGGGCAGATCTTCTCACTTTGGTTATCCTAATTCAGATAAATCCCACAGGAATTCCCAGAGTCCTATCTCTCACATGATTATAGAACTCAAGTTCACAATTTAGATTAATCATTACAGTATCATTAATGTCATGAATAAGAAATCTTCACCTAAAATAATAGTTTAAATGCTTATCCTGTGCCTAGAAATTAAATAATTTGCCATTTAAAATTTGCATCTATTTTGACTCAGTGTTTATACTGATTGATATTGCACATCAGTATTCATGGAATCATATAGACATTTGGTGAGTTGAAAAGACTGCTCTAGAATATTTTCTGACTTTTTTCCTGTCTGGTATTGCTTTATGTTTAGGGCAGTACCAATCAGGCTGGGTGGAACTGGGTGTACTTGTTCTGAGACTATTATCACTGATAATGATACTTCTTTCTGTTGATGAGCTCCTAGTTACATTTTTAATTAGAGTAGACCTTATTTTAAATATGCTTTCAATAACTAAATAATTAAATAAAAATTTTGAAGGAAGGAGGAAGAAAATGGGTATATTTCCACCTCATTAGAATGAGAATTCTGACCTCCATCATTTTTCTCTCAGTCTCTCATTGCCTTCCAGGATTCCACCTTGTTCCTTTTTCCTTCTTCCTGGTCATCTTTTGGAGCACTTCTACACTCATCAATAAAAGTAAATAACATAGTGTTAAAATGACCATTATATAACAATATATAACATCTTCCAGTTCCTCTTCTCATTTCTCTGCTGACCTGTAGTTTATCTCTCATTCCACTCACTCTGTTTTAAGAATCTCTACACATCCTCAGATTTAAAGATAAAAGAGAATTAGGATATATCTACCAACTTATGAGATCTTTACATATATATTGTTGGCATCCTAAAAAGATAAGGCTATCTTCTACTAAATTTATAAACATTATTTTGATCATCCTTAGTAGGTAATTTTTTTCCTCCATTGTTTTCTTTCTTTCTGCTTAAATATAATTTTGTATTGATAAGAACTTAGAAGATTGTCATCTCTTTTACAACAGCAGTCTCCAACTTTCTACCCAAGTTCAGAAAATTTCCACTAGAGGCAAATGCCTTTAATTCCAGCACATGGGAGACAGAGGCATTTAGATCTCTGTACAGAGCTTGTTACAGGACTGCCAGGACTACACAGAGAAACCCGATCTTGACTCTTGATGGAAAAAAAATGGTAAAGTTGTAGTAATATCCAAAAACTTCCAGAATATAGATGAAGTTAAAACACTGAAGATTATGTATGACATTATTTCCACTATTTTAGGAACCTACTTGTTATATGAAAAAGTAGGCATACTTATACCTAAAACACTCATCATTGATTTACTGAATTGAGGGACCAGTAATTTTCTTTCTTTAAACAGTCTCAATTTTATCTAACTTGTATATATATTTTTCTTTAAAAAAAAAAACAAACTAAGCATAATGGTTATTTAAGGATAGTCAAAATAATGTTCATAAATTTTAACTTAGAAGATGATGCCCTTATTTTTTTTATCTTCTTAGGATATCAACAATACATATTTATAGCTCTCTCCAGTTGGTAAATATATCCTAAAAAAAAAAAATCTAAGGATGTGAATAAATTCTTAATACAGAGTGAGCAGAATGAGAGGCATGTGCTGTTAATAAATTTCCCATTTTAAACGTAGTAAGCTGCTTTGGACAGATAAGCAGATGTTTAAAAACTACGCTTTGTTTGCTGTCTAAATCAAAAACTGTCTTGCTTTTTATTTTCTCTGTGTTACATATGTAGCATGATATATATTTTATCTTAGTGCCATATGACAAAGTAGGTAACCTCCCATAATAAATGTCAGATGTGTCCCGGGGGCTGGAGAGGCAACTTAGCAGGGCAGAGTGCTTAACTCTTCTAGAAGAAGGTCTGAATTTGGTCATGATGCTCAGGGCGACCTGTGACCCCAGCTCTGGGAGAGCTGGCCCCTCTCTTCTCTGTGATCACACTTGCACATGCATTACATAATTACAAATTAGATATTTTGTAAACTGGACCAGAAAACCTGCCATCTATTTTATTTTTACCTAACATGTTGTTTAAGCCTTAAGTGAAAGCAGAGCTTACTTTTAATTTTATGAACTTGCTTTCAACGTTGATAGTATGTTGTGGTGCTAACACCTTCCTTTCCTCATTTTCATGTCAAATTTCACACTTAATAGGTAAAGTATCAGTTTGTTTTGTCCTGAACACACCATTTCTGGTAAATGTTCAAGACTTGTTTACTTTGCTAGTTTATAATTCATTGTTAATTAAAATTTTTATTGTGTGTAAATAAATTTTTACATTAGTTACTACAAAATACAAAGGCACGTACCATGTCAGTTTTAACTAATATAAACAAAAAGAAGCTATTAAATTTTTTGATCAATAATTGAGATGTAAATTAACTCCTAAGTGATGTTTATGTTAACTGTTACTCTAGTCTTAAGCAAAACCCTACCTATATAAGAACATACTAACCAGACTTAACTACATAGAAATGTAAAGCATTATACTATTATGTGTATATGTATTATTGTGTACACATACTGTTACATACATAATAAAATCATGTGATACTAAAACATGACAGTGCCAGCTCTTTCAAGCTGTAATGTCCTGTAACTTTTAAGCTGTTTTCAGGGATAAACTACAAGAAACTTATAGACAAGTTTGTGGAAGGTAAATGGAGCTATAGTCAAACTCCTTCAGCATATGGCCGTTTTAAGCACAGGAAAGTGAGTACATTTCAAAAGTGCTATCTAATCATAGGCGGCTCCCTGTTTTACAGAGGAGAAATGATGTCAGCTAGTGATCCGTCTTCTCTTAGTCACTTGCTACTAATTCCTAGTTTCAGATACCTCAGTAACTTTCAGGTGCTATTCAAAGTTTTCCAGTTCGGTTGCCTTCATGCCCTTCTCTTTATATGTGCACAATAAATACCTCACCACACCAAGAGCAGCCAAAGCGACAGTCATTACAATGGAGTGCAAACATGAAGTAATCTCTCCATTGCACATCTGAACTCTGACTTTGATGCCCTTCTGGAAATATGGGACTTTAGGCACACAAAGCTAGTTGGGGGCAGTGCCCACCCAATATAATATTCTCCCTCACAGCAGGGATGTCATCCGTGTCTTTGGTCACTTCATGTTTGCTGCATTAGTTACTTTCCAGTCGGTATTAACTGTATGAATTGAAACTGCTCACCTCCTATTCTTTTCCCTTGAATCCACACAGCTGTGATCCTAATGAAATATTCTAATTTTTAGGTCCCACTTGAGTGAAACCTCTATAACTTCCTGAATTTCTAGCAAACAGCAGTATTGCTCATTTGGGATTTTATTCCATCTACTGTTAGCACTCTTGGTGGCAATACTATCTAAACATATGACAGCATAGATATCCAGCTGTTACCATAGAAACCCCACCAGCACCCTCAATTACCATGTCCCACATCTGTAGTTAGTCCATGGGTTAATCATCACAATTTATGACAGTATTGCAGTGCATCATTTAAGATCATTTCTTGCAGGCTTATTTTGATAATTTTCTTATACTGCTTCAGATGGCAAACTAAACTGAAATGTGATGGCATCATAGCAGTGAACATTTGAATAGTATTACAGATGTTTTTATTTTTTTTTAAAATTTGGATAATTTTTTTCTTACAGTAAACATTAATCGAAGCAAGCTGATAAAACCCAGCTTTATTTAAACAACAGACTTTGGCTATACCAGGTGATGGGAAACATGTTTTCTCACTGATTCATACACCTCAACTGTCTTTGAAGAGTAAAATGTAGAGAAGTTATGCTAAAGGAAAACTACATGAAAATATGTTCCTCTAAAAGTGAGAAATTAGACTATATTATAGCTAGTTTTTTTTTAGTTTATGAGACAAAAATGTGAGTGAAGAAATGTAGAGATACACAAAAGATACAAAGTAGCAGATTTGTGGGGTGTAGGTTTCATGAAGTACAATTAACACTTATTAACTGGCTTTAAATAAGTAGATGGTAGCTGCTCTTATCATAGAAATATTAACTGTGCCGTGTGACCTATAAACCTGCTACACTTTATTCTGTTTTACCCTCTTTGTGTATTCTGTGAGATTATATGGCAATATATAAAATGCAATTTGTGTTAAAAATAGTGAGTGTTCAATAGTATGCATCTCTGCTTACTCCCTTGCCTTTCTGCTGATACCATCCCATGTACTTTGTTATAACTACTCATATACATTTTTATTTTTTGTTTAAAATAAAGGTCAGACAACTAAACCAACATTTTCAATTTTTTTTTGAATGGGAAAAAAAAGCTAAGCATAAAAATAATTGCTAAACAGGGAGGTCCAAATTTTCTTGGAGTTCATTTTTCATTCTTCTTGCATTCGTGGAAACCAATGGTGATATATCTTTTCATACAGCATTTTGCATTGTGCTTGTCTGACATAGTAGGCACAGAGATGCTGAGTCTTTACAGAATGTGTTTCATAACACTGTAGCCCTGATGAACTGCAGGTTGTTATTGTTTTTTTTTTCAATTATCATCATTATTATATTGTTTAATTTTTATCTGTTGGGTATCAAGCAGGTACCCTGCCAAATGTATAGCACTATGAGAACATCTTGGTGCAGTCAGTTATCTCTTCATATTATACAGGTTCTTGGTATCTAACTACAGTCAACAAGCCTGTCAGCAAATGCCTTTACTCACAAACCCCCCCATCTTACCAGCCTTGTTTTGTTTTATTTTTGTTTTTTCTTTTTTAAAATTTCTTTTTTCTTTGAAATAGAGTTTCTCGTGTAGCCCTGGCTGTTCTGGAACTCACTCTGTAGACCAGTCTGTCCCGGAGCTCGGAGATCTGCCTGCCTCTGCCTCAGGAGTGAAGGGATTAAAGGCATGTACCATCACTCCTTGGCTCTTATTTTGTTTTTGACCTTAAAATTTTAGTGAGTTTCTTTGCCTACATTTTCTTAGTAGAAGGAGAATATTCATTTGTAACTTAGTATTCTTGAATATAATGTTATCAGTAATTAATTGTCAAAAATAATTTTTATTTATTGTACTTTGTCATATTAGTAAAAGTTATTTGAAGCTGTATTCATAAAATATTTTTAATTAGTTAATAAAAATTTTAATTGTAAAAATTAACTATATACTTGCTTTTAGAAATAATATATCTTAAGACTATTTTCCTGTTGCTTTTTAAAATGATTATATCTTTATAATAAAATAAGAATTATGAGAGTTTTTTTCCTTTGAAAATTTATTACATATCCTGTTCTCCACAGATAAACCATTAATGGTCGTTATTTTTAACTGCTTCTTATGACCTCTGCTGAAAGAAATAATGAATAAGAATCAGCAGTTATTTTATAAAAATAATCATCGCATAAAGGTGACACTAAGCAAATTTTCACTTAGAGAAATGAAGATGCTAAAATAGATCAGTTCCTTGAGCTGGAAAATGCATATGTTTTGCCTGTCTTGGTGCTCTGCCTCCTACTCATCTGGTGCTGTTTCATATTGTTATATATTCAACTTTTATAAGACTTTAGAAAGGATATAGGAGAAGTTGAACTGTCTTTGTTTCTCAACCCAAGAAAAAAGTTTAACATTCATCTATTTAATAGTACTTATCATGTAATATATTTCAGCATTTGGGTAATCATTAAATGTTAAAGGACACAAATGGCATTTTATTCAAAAATAACCATTGCATACCATACATCCTCAATGCATTCCATTGCTTTATTGCTGCATTTAGTTTTTTATGTTATGTGGATGTGAGGTATACATTCATTTCTGTGTCTTTTATTTTTAATGTGATTCTCAAGACCCTTCAGCTTGAATTATATAGTTCTTCCATCCACAAATATGGCTGAAAGTTGAACTTGACATGGATCAATATGATCTGAGCTAAATATCTAAATGTGACTGATTATGTTAGCATCATGTCCACAGATCAATATTGAGTTTTATTATGAGCCTGACTCTATAATTGGGTTTAATCAATAAACTTTTGTCTCTTTTTTCTTTGCAGTTTAGGATTGCTCCACATAGGTCTTAGAAACTACATTTAGCTTGCATTTAGGACTCTTTTCTTGTGATGACCAGAAAGGGATTTATGTATAAATTTTAAGGAACAATGGGCATCATGTTTATAGTTGTGGAAGAGCCCATTCCAATCACTGACTGGATTGCTTAGAGCTAATGTAGTAACACCCCAGTAACTTCTCCTTTTGGGAAGTGTGGGGCTTTTTCTGTCTATATTTAGTAGATCATATTGAAGACTTTCACAAAACATACCATTAATGAAAGCAATCATAAAAGCTTGCCTTTTGATAAACCCGCAGGGTCCACAGGCGTTGAAAGATGCAATCTGTAAAGAACAATGAATTTGAACCTTTGATTGAAGTGCCATTTGGGACGTGGTGCATTGTCTGCATATCTGCACAGACACGATGCTCCCTTTTTCATGTCTCTTAAACTTGAAGCTTGAGAGCGTTCAGTGCCATTTCTGCATTGAAGTTGGTCCCATTAAAAGCTCCATAGAAAAAAGCAGACTGGAAGTGATCCAGCTGAAGCTGTGTGCTTATCTCTGCCCTAGTTTGCCATTTGGAAAGGAGGCTTCTGGCCATCATTGCTATTTCTTTTATGAATAGACCTGGATTGTTTTTCATTTACTTTATTTTTGCAAAGATATTTGTAAAATACATCAACTTTGCTCTCCCTGATCCACTCTTTTTGGACAGAGTCTTAATATGTAGCCAGAACTGACCTGGGATCCTCTAATATAGATCAGACTGGCCTCAAACTCACAGAGACCCACCAACCTCTGCCTCCCACTACTGTTCCTAAGGGATGTACCACCATGTCCAGCTCAACTTCTTTTAAAATTAGGAAATAAGATTATTCTTCAAGTAGATATTAGAAGCAATGTTGAATAAAAACTGGATATTGACAGCTCAACAGATGAAGTCATTTTCAACCAAGACTGATGACCTGAATTTGACTCTGGAAAGCTACATAGTAGCAGAACCAAAATAACCTACTTGGGCAAGTTGTTCTCTGCCATTATATGTGTGCATCATGGCATGTACACTCACACACATAATACCTTCAGCTACAAGTTTTTCTTTGAATGTGTTTATCCTAAGTGGTTCATGGATTTTTCTCCTGTCCTTTTGAGGCTTCAGACTTTGAAATACATAATAATGTGATGTTTTCTTTGCATCATAAACAGTGAATAAATCAAAGGGTGGTCCTCTATTATCCTGATGCCTGTATGTTATGTTCCTTGTAAACTTCATTATTGATTATTAAATCAGAAATATAAAATACTATAACTGAGCTTTTTAATTTACAGATGCAGACCGTTTTCAGAAACATGGGATGGATGAGTTTATTTCTGCTAGTCCTTGCAAGCTTGACCATGCCTTCCTCTTTAGAATTCTCCAGAGACAGACTTTGGATCACAGGCTAAATGACTCCTATTCCTGTTTGGTGGGTACAAATCCATCTATCTGGTCATTTATAGGTTTGGATAAAAGATTTTTGAAAGTGAGAAATAGTTGCTGCAAAACAACATTTTATTCCTGACTCATTTAATCATTGTAGTTGGTGTTAGGGATAAAGAATTCCAATCAATTGCTTCTCAATTTGAAAATTATACACTTTAAGACCACTACTGTGCCACTCAATAGCCAGGAGAATAGACTGAAATAGATGCCGAACCGCTTTATTAGTGGCCCCGAGACAATGCTGAGTGAAATGAAGGATATTTAAATAAAGATGGAAAGTCTCTGTCATAGGATTCACCAATACCTCTGCAGACCTTTTAAGGTTTTTGTTCTTTTCATCAGACATTGCAGTCTTGCACCTGTTTCTTTAATTCCTTGGACAAAATAAGTAACAGGGAAAGAAACAGAAAAATTAACAATATGATTGAATATAGAAAAAAGAATGGCTTTAGTTTTATCTAGCCCTCCACAGATAATTTGAATTGTGAGAGAGGAAATGGAATAAAGGAGTAGAGACAGAGATAATTTAAATGGCTAACTGCTACCTGGTATGTGTTGAATGGAAAGCAAAATTTCGATGTTATAATTTATATTTTCTCTGATAACACAAATTCTGGAAATTAAAGTTATAGGCTAACAACTATTTAATATTGGAAACTGCATTTCCTATCACTTCTTGACTCTCGTGGATACTAAGCCTAATAACTTCATAGAATAAATTATATTCTCTTTTAAGTCAGATATCAGACAGTGTGTTCTTGGGTCTTTTGAGATATCTAGTGGTTATCAACTGCTGTTGGTTACACCAACAATTCATCATTTGTTTATAGTCTGAGAATAGAACTGGGTTGGGTAGCAAACACCTTTAATTCCAGCACTTTAAAAGCAGAGGCAGGCAGATATGTCAGTGAGTTCAAGGCCATCCTTGTCTATACAGAGAGTTTCAGGCCAGCCAAGACTAAATAGTGAGACTTAGTCTTAAAAAATAAAATAAAAGATAGAGGGAGAGCAGGAGGGAAGAAAGAAAAGGGGGAAAAGCAATCTGAGAAAAATGCTACCATGGGTCTTATATACAGTGAGAGAGGAATATGACGTGAACAGGCACAGTGCTTGATGAGCCTGGTTGTCAGTCAAGACATTCTGTTCTCTGTGGTCTTGTACAATTTTTTTCATATTTCTGATTTAAGCTGCGTCGTAATATGTACTATTTGTGGCAGTTCTAAATACAAGAGACCCAGTTTCTGTAGTGTGGCTGGTACACTGAGTGTTTTCTCCATCTCTGTGTAGGGTTGGGGTGACATCTTTTTTCTTATCTTTGTTAATATATTTTCCTGTAATACCCCTCCTCCTTAATAGTTATCCTGTTCCTTTTAGAAGCCCCTTTCTTCTCCTTATCATTTTAATCCAATCCATGTAAGTAAGTTTGTTATGATATTCTATGAAGCTGCTCTACCTTACTTTACCCTCTAGCATCAACCAAACTGACTGCCTGCTTGGTACCCCACTCTCAGAGCCAACATCGTAATTCAAAAGAACAAGAAACTACTATTAAAAATCTTAACTCATATGACCACAGGACAGACTGAGAAAAATATTGCGGGCATAAGCACACAAATGTGAACTTCTTGAAATTTTCTTTTATTTATGTTATAAAAGGCTTTCAAGGAATGGTCAGTTTCTGTGGGAATGTCATCTTTGTTATGTTCTTTTTAACTGGCTCACAAAGAAACCAGAGTTTAGGGAGCATCACTCCTTGTGACTGACAAATGTAAATAAATCCTGCGAATAGAATTTGACTAGTTTTGAATAGCACTAGAGAAGGGCAAGGTACCACCCATTGTCACAGAGATATTAGATTTCCTGGGCCTCGAGTCACTTCCAAAACTGATGACATTCCTCTGACAACAGCTAACAAAGCAAATGCCAAGAGACACTCTGCTTCTGCTGCTTACAATGCCTAAATGTACATACAGAAAAGCAAATCTTAAAAGAAAAATGTATCTTTTTCTTTTCTCTTGCAGGGGTGGTTTAGCCCTGGTCAAGTCTTTGTGTTAGATGAATACTGTGCCCGCTATGGCGTAAGAGGCTGTCACAGGCATCTCTGCTACCTTACAGAACTGATGGAACATTCAGAAAACGGTGCTGTCATTGACCCCACCCTGCTCCATTACAGCTTTGCATTCTGTGCCTCTCATGTGCACGGCAACAGGTATTTTGACTTGCAAATACTCAGTGAAATGTATAGGGTTGTCTGGAAGATGAGGAGAATGTGCTTTGCCATTATCACCTAGTAACAGATTGTAAATAGCAGGTACTTCTTAGTAGGGAAAAAAATTCACACAAAGGAAAAATGTACATCAATATGCTGTTGATTTAGGTGAGCTGCACTTTATGTTTCTTTTTGCTGGCAAGACCACTTGAAAGATCGAGAGACAGAGAACATATCCATGAGAGTGCAAGCTGCCTTTTCTTCCTGGGTGCCACCTGGATCTGCATCACTTAAGTGTACAGATGATTCCTATTGTAGTGCATATGCATGCCTGGGAAGGATTTCCTGCAGGATAATGCAGGCCTAAGGATCTTTTCTTAGCCTTTATGGGATAAACTTTCACTGTCAAAGCAAGAGCAGATACCACTCTCATGATGAGACTCCTCCCAGTCCTCCTCGTCCTCCCAGAACCAAGGTTCATACAGTCCAACCCTTTTGACAATTTTCTATCTTTTGTCTTAGCTGTTTTCTTTTCCCTAAAACCTGGCTAACTTTCAGGTTATTTACAGTATGACATAATGGTGAAGGAATTCAGAAGTCAGAGCATCCTTTTTCAAATAGGTGATTAATAACTGAATGACTTGGGTGAATTTCATGATGTTTTTTAGGGTACCCACCTTAAGAAAAGCAAAGTCATAAATTGTAGTTGGAAATGAAGCATCTTAGTAAATGGAATAAACTTAAACAATGTTGTGTTCTGGTTGTGAGGCCCCCTGAAACAATCACCAGAGATCTGGACTCTCCAAAATGCAAAGGCAAGGTTTATTGAAAATTACCAGTCAAGTGACAAGGACCTCAGTCTGGCAACACAGGCGAGACAGTGGCCACAGGAGGTGCTGCCCCTTTTCAAGCTGGTTTTGAAAGGCAAGAATCACAAAGTTATACAAAAATCACAAGGCTATTATCTTGCCAAGCTCTTTCTTTGAATACCTCCTGGGTTGGGTCGTTCCAGACTGTGTTCTGTCCTAAAACATTCCATGGATAATTAACAGTTATCAATCCCTAAGCTACCTTTTCTGTCTGAACTTTGTTCCTATGCAGACCTCAGGCTTGTCTAGAAGCTGAGAACTTCTGCTCAAAAAATTGAAGTACTTTTCTAGTTCTTCAATGCCATTACATAATATATATTGTTTAGATTGACTTATATTGTCTGAAGTATTGCTATCATTTGAGGGCTTTGTTACTAACAATTAACATCTGGAACTTTGTACTAACACCTTCAACCTTCTATGCAGACAATTAAACCTAGGATTCCATCAAACCTTTCTCACCAATGCCTCTGTTTCTTCTCTAGCCTCATGTTCCTTTGTTCTCCCATCATGCATGCTTTCGGGCATTCGCTTATTCATTAATTTGTGATTTCAGTTGTTTATTTCAACCATCCTTTAGCTAATACTTCCTGATCGTCCAGATTCCTAAGTGTGATGCAGCATTTTTCCTCTCCTCGGTTCCCAAGCCTGGTCTCTTCTTTTGAAGATTTCTTGGTATTGTTATCTCTCCTCTCTCCCACGTTCCATAGCTTCTACTGTGGTCTCTCTTTAGATGAGTAATCCTCATCCAGGTATTCTGCAAAGCTACAGATCTCTACAGACTTTAGCATCTGGAATGTTCTAGTAATACTGTCAACCTTCCATATCTAAAATTAAATATAGGATTTCATGAAACTAGCTTTTGCACAAACTCCTGTAGTTGCTCTCAGTAGCTAGTAATATTCCTGATACAAAATAAATGTTTAATAAATATTCAGTAGACAAAGAAATTCATTGTTTGTGTCAGTATCTCTTCTCTTAATGGACTCTTGACATCTAACAGCATTTTCTTTTTCTCCCTTACACTTGTCACTGTCAATATTTTGTCCACATATTACCACACAATTTTTTTCAGTTTTAGTTTGCAGTTAGCAGTCCTAATTCCTGCCTTCCCCCACCCCCCTTAGCCTTCATGGATACATCTCTGTGTTTCCTCCCATTTAGTGATCTATCAGTCACCTTCAAAATTAAAGATAAACTTAACCATATATGGTTCCAAAGCTCTTAATAATTCCCATTCTATTACTAAGTTAAAAATAAATTATGAACCACGCTGCCAATCTTTATCAATCATTGCCCTATTCTGTCTTACAAATTTTACTTACATATAGCCTTATCCCATATAACCTGTTCATTTTCATGGGATATCTCACTTTTTTCCTGGTCTTTCACAGTTAGATGTCCCAAAATTCTTATAAAATATGATGGATACAATGAAACTTCGTTGAAATCCCTACTGCTGCCATGGCTCAGTCCACAATAAAATAAAGCTGATCTTAGTCCTACAGTCTTTTCACATTTTCACTTGTTTATGGAGCCCATGCTTGCTTGAGTAGGACGAAAATGTTGTCAACCATAGTTTATTTTTAGGTTCTAACATTTTTCCAAATTGAACCCTCCGTTCAGTGTATGTGAGATCAGAGAGCTGTTTCAGGGATGCTGATGGCTCTTCCTGGACAGCAAATGTCAAGAGCTCTTTTACTGTCCTCACTATTGCAATGACACCTGGGCTCTGGGCTTTGAGTGAGAAAAATCCCAGGGTGGCACAGCATTCGAACATGTATAGAGAGCTGGAAAGACTTCCTTGAAAAAAAACCCAATGAAAATTATATAGTCAGATTGCTTTAGTTTGATCCTGAAAGGTAGAATTAAATTGCAAACACTGACTGAGACATTCAAGTGATATGCCCCCCAAATTTGTGTGTTTGAGACATGTTTTAATGTAAAGATCCTGAAGCACCCAGGAGTGTTTGCCACTGCCTGAGAGGAGACCTGATTGGAATCCTAGGTTGCTATAGTTACCTTTATTCTGCAAAACTATTGTTTTCTTCATAATGACAATGTAAAATTTATGAAGCAAAGTTGGCATTTACTAAACAGATTTATTATATACTTAAGCAGGAGTGTCAGGAGAGGAGAGAGGAAGAGGTAAGAGAACAGTAGCACACGCCTTAAAATGCGTATAGGCTTCTAGAGTCCTTTAAGTTGTAACAAAGTGTGTTTCCATGTCCCTGCATATTTTATACAATTTTCCCATTAAATCTATTTTATAAAGAGTTAAAATATACACAGTGAGTTGGTCTCTGATTCAACATTTAAAAGAAGAACGGAAGAAGTGGAGTTTGAGAGAATTCAAACTTCAGCTTAAGATTGATGTTATTGAAAAATACTGAGAGTCGTGGTATTTCCTGGGATATTTGCACTGCTCTTTAGAAATGTCCTACTCCCATAATCAGAGAATAAAAGAGCCCAAGCATATACTGGACTCCTGGCTCTGGAATTTGGAGGCTAAATTGGGTTGGCAAACTACTTAACCTTCTAGAACTTTGGAGTCTCAGGTATGAAAGTCAGGGGACCGAAATGTCAAGGCACTGGATGAATACAGGGATTCTATCAGTATCAACTGCTGTTATTCCAGTGTGTGTCCCTGACCCCCAGTCCAGGAAGATGTAAGCTCTAAGGAAGGGGAAAATGCAGAACAAGTGGAGTCCAGTCATTCTACGTCCTGCTAAGCAGAAATGCTGCAGTGTGTGTGCTCATACTACTAATTTCATAGCTAATAGGATGTTCTACTTCCTCCTTGAGAATATGTCACTACGATGTGTGTTTGCCTTGTCTGATGTTTGTCTGTGCAGACTTTTTTTGTAAAGAATTATGTCAGTGTCAAATTCCTACTTTTCTGCAGTCTGCCATCATCATTTTTCTGATCATTTTTACATCTGTCAAGACACACAGAGAATCGTTTTGTTCATTGCCTGAAAACCATCTCTGACAAAAAAATTCAAAAGGAAAGAGGCTTGCCTTTTGTTGCTAGCTGAAGGGAAGGACAGCAGCAGTGTCTACAGTGAGTTCTTTCAGGGAGCACATCCCATCATGCTGTGCTTGCTGGATGTGTGCATTCTGTGTGGTACAGCTCCTCTGAATAGCTCTCTGAAATAAAAGAATAGATATAAACAGAAAAGGCCTGGCTGGTACCAACACGGAGAAAGATAGAAAGAAGAAAAGAAGAAAGAAAAAAATGAGTCAAGGACAGAAACAGACCCACTCCTGCAGGAAGATAACCACACACACCCATGAATAACACAGCCTCTCACAATGACAATTCCACTGAGGATTGACAGCAAGGTGAAGAGATTTGAGAAACAATGCATCCTAAGGGCAAAGTTCGAGGCTGATATCTGTGTGTTTATCAGGCTTGATTTTGTAAGTCACACCAGAGGTAGAAAATGAAAGCCCCAACGTAAAATGGCTTTTATGTCTCAGTTTAATGTAAGACTGACGATATAGTCACCCATTCTTCTACCTTCAGTAATGCCACCTGGGATCTGCTACATGACTATCAAAGGAAAGCTCTGATGTACTGACTTTCAAGTAGGAGGTAAAAGTGTACAATGTGACAATAGTATGTATAAAAATCACCTTTTTTTGCCCCTGTGGCTTTCAGATCATAGCACACTTGGTAGAAAATCTTACTGGGCATCTGTCAGATCATCACATTTTGATACTTTCATCTTCAGGATGTTTGTTGCTTCAGAGATTATGTCTCCACCTCTCCACTCTGATTTTAGAGATAGGAATACATTTTTTTTAGTAAAATCTCAGATAATGAATCAAGGAAAATCACAAGAATTTTTACTACTACCCCTTTGTACTTAGTATGAAGTTTCTGGCCCACCTAGCCCAAGGGCCAAACGTATAGTTCCAAAGCCACTTAGCCCCAAATAATTACACAAAGGCTTATTTTAATTATGAACTGTTCATCCTATGGCCCAGGCTTAGCTAGCTCTTATGCCTTAACTCAACCCATTTATATTAATCTCTGTTTTGCCATGTAGCTTGTGGCTTACTCCATTACATCTTGCTTCTTGGAAAGCTGGATCGCATTTCTCCCTGACTCTGCCCTCTTTCCCCTTTAACCATGCTTGGATTTCTGACCTGCTTTTAGATGCCCTGCCATAGGCCAAAGCATTTCCTTTATTATCTAATGATAGTTCACAGCATACAGAAAGACATTCCACATCACCTCTTAATGTAGGTTTTCGTATATGGCTTAAAGAAATGATATTTAATACTGTAATTCTAGCATGTTAGAGGAGGAGATAGGAGAACCAGGAATTCAAGATCATCTTATATTCTGTAGCTAGCTTGATGCCATGCATGAGACCCTGTCAAAAAAATTCAGATACAATGGGCTGGAGAGATGGCTCAGAGGTTAAGAGCCATCTGTTCTTCCAGAGGTCCTGAGTTCAATTCCCAGCAACCACATGGTGGCTCACAACCATCTGTAATGACATCTGGTACCCTTTTCTGTAAAATTAATAGTTTAATGCTTTAGGTAATCCAGTGGAGTGACTTTATTGTTTATGAAAATGACCCAAACTACATAGCAAGGTGGCTATCATTTCAAGTATAGAATTTTATATTGAAAAGGATGTGGTTTTTACATATATAATTAAAAATATGTTTAACAGATGATTACAAAAGACTACTGTTAATGCTGCTAGATGAAAATTGATAATTTCAAACACTACAGTTCAGATTGCCAGGTGAATGCTCTTTTTAAAAAAGCATGTTTATACCTGACAGTGCCTTTAATCCCAGCCATTACACTGAGAGTCAGAGGCAGGAAGATCTCTGTGAGTTTGAGGCCAACCTGGTCTACAAAGCAACAGCCAGGAATATACATAGAGAAACCCTGTTTTGAAAAACCATAAATAAGTAAATAAATAAATAAATAAATATGAAATAAAGCAACTTTATAATATATCAAATATTCTGGTATGTCATATGTTTAACTTAGCAACATACTCCAGAAACTTTTTCCAAAGAAAAAAATATATATGACTTAAGAACACAACATAAAACTAGCTGTAAAAGTATGATTTATAGTATATAAATTAGAAGAAAAGATTCCAATCAGTACTAGAAGAAAGCTACATGGATATGCCATCTGATGAAATAGTCTTCCAATGAAAAACTTATATTAGAATATTTAAGTGATATGTGAAATGTCTCTAAGCACATTAAAATAATAAAATCAAATAATGCATATCTGTAGAGGTATAAAAAAGGAAACAAAAGAGGTATTTAAAAAATGTTACTTCCAGTTGTTTCTGATCGGCATTTTATAAGAAATTTTTGTTCTTTGATATTTTTCTCAGTTATTTGTCTCCAATTGTATATAAAGTTCTTTGTTTCAAACATGTATTTTAAAATACAATATTAAATATGAGGAATCCAGTGCTAGATATATAGATGATAGATAAATAGAGAGAGAGGAAGATATAGATATCAAAGAACTCTATGCAGAGATCTTAATTATATTTTTAATTTAACTTTTGTTCTTTGCTATTTTTCTCAGTTAATTGTCTCCAGTTGTCCATAAAGTTCTTTGTTTAAAACACATATTTTAAAATACAATATCAAATATGAGGAAGCCAATGCTTCATATATAGATGATAGATAAATAGAGAGAAGAAGATGTAGATATCAAAGAACTCTAGTAGAGATCTTAATTATATTTTTAATTTAATTTTTTTTGGCATTTTGTTTCTCTTGAGTTCTAGAGTTGTGTACAACAGTTATCTTAGTTGGAATTACTCTAAAAATATTTTGTGTGTGTGTGTGTGTGTTTGTGTTCCCAAGAAAAACTAGTTATCATGATGCCTGAAGTTTTCCAGCCCATCCAGGCCCACAAGACAAAGCTTTCCCAGCAGGGGTCCTGTAACCCCATATAAAATAATTACTCAGAGGCTAATATTAATTACAAACTGTTTGGCCTATGGCTCAGGCTCATTGTCAGCAATCTCTTACAACTCAATTCAACCCATTCTTATTAATCTATACCTCTTTGTCTTTAGCACAACCCAGAAACAACACCATCAAGTTTTATGTCTTAATAAGCTCGAATTTTTGTTTTCACTGTTTATTCATGTTTAAATTCAGGTGTTTATTCATGTTCGAAATCTGCAAGAAATCAGAATGTGCCACAAATTACAAAGAAAAAATTATAAGAAAGAGTATCTCAGTAAATTAATTAATTAGTTAATTAATTAAAAGAATTGGGGTCAGTACATGAGAAGGGCTGGAGGGAGGAAAAGGAAGTTGTAAATGATGTGATTGTATCTTAATTTTAAAAAATAAAAATTAATTTGTAAAGAATAAGAGAGAATATTGTCTCAAAATTTAATCTTTTCATTTTTTTCTTAGAATATCTATTTCAAAGAGAAAGTATGAATATAATTAATTTCTTTTATACATTTACAATTTGAGAAGCAGGAACAACACTGTCTCTGTAACATACAATCCTCCAAATGTTATATCATTCTGATTGAAACAATAGGAAGTGATATAGGTTGGAAACAAAGAAGAGGGGATTATTGTTTTCCCTTCATCATCTCCCGCCATTTCTACTCTCTCCCTGTGACTTCCTCTCCTTTCCATTCTGTTCACAAATGGATATTGGTGGGAAATACACGAGGTGCAAAGTGGCTTTACCTGCTGTGCTGCGGGCAGAATTGACAATTGTAGGTATCTCCCCCTTTCTCACTCTCTAGGGGAAACCAAGATGTCATACATTCCTCAGAGGAGACAGAAGGTGACAAGAAGCCTGTAAGAAACTCAAAGCACCCTAAGTGCTAGCTTCTGCCTCCTCATTGCTCACAAATAAACTTCTTTAAAATATATATTACATCCCTGCTGGTTTCCTTTTCTCTGTTCAGTCCCACTTCTCCAGTTCACCAAAAACCAGTACAAACAGGCTTACCCAATGAGGGAGTTTGAAAGAAATCCATATCATCAATACAATCAGTTGTTCTCTACACAGTGTCACCTTTGGCTTATTCATTCAGTCTATACTTCCCGAGCATACTGTCCCAGTACATGCCTAGAGACTTGGGACTCATTCATCCCTCAAGTGTCTAGAAACTGTCCAGCTGATTAAAGTAAGAAAATTACCATGAAAGATAGAGTTGTTCTCAGTAAGAGAACAAGAGTTCATGATGATAGATGGTAATTTTTAAGGAGAAATTAGGGGAAACCTGTAGTAGGTTGATTTTTGTGGTCATTGTTTACTCTTTTGCTCTTTTGGCTCTTTGCACTTTGGGAATCCAACACTCAGATCACTCAGATTTTCAATAATCACACAGAGGCTTGTACTTTCTTATAAATGTCCTGCCTTAGCTTGGCTTATTTCCAGCCAGCTTTTATTAACTTATATTATCTATCATTTGCTTTTACCTTTCTCTATTTCTATGTATCTTTTCTGTCCTTCTTATTCCATGTCTGGCTGTGTGGCTGGTGGCTGGCCCCTAGCATTCTCCCCTCCCTCCTTTTCTCATTCCTCTAGATTTCTCTTCCTCTTTATTCTCTTTACCTGCCAGCCCCACCTGCCCTTTCTCCTGCCTTGCTATTGGCCATTCAGCTCTTTATTAGGCCATTTGGGTATTTTAGACATGCAAAGTAACACAGCTTCACAGAGTTAAATGAATGTAACAAAGAATGCAACACATCTTTGCATCATTAAACAAATATTCCTGAACATAAACAAATGTAGCACATCTCTAATATTCTACAACAGAAACTCTTAAATAGCTTTTAGAAGCGCTGTTTGAATTTCAGTGAATTCTGTTGCTAGCAGATGTCTCGGATACTGAATAGAGTTTTACTGTGAATTTTGGAGAGGACAGTATGATATGTGTTGTTCAGAGGATAGTTGGAGCTGTTTATAATGTGATCCTAAAGCATCTCCAGAGATCAGATCATCATCCCTTCATCCCTTACAACATGTTTTGGAAAATGTAGATAGCAAATCATATGTGCTTAAAATTAGGCACAACAAATTGTTCTTAAACATGCTAAATTTTTTTCATTGGTATTATTGGCCCCTGGAAATTTTTAGCTAGACTATTGAAAAAGAAGTTTAGAATATAAAACCCATGAATCTTTTAAGCACAGAAAGTAAAACTAAGCCTCTTGTCCATATCTTAGTATGAAGTTGACACTTGACTTTCTTTTCTACTCAAACATTGAATGCTAAAACTCATTTTTGTCCAATTATCTCTGACTTTCCTTTAAAAAAAAAAAAAAGGGTTCTTTAGCCTTTTCCTTTGTAGGGACTTATTTCTTACTTATTTTCCCTGTTCTAGGAGCTACCAGATAATAAAAAGCTGGATAAATAATATTGTTTATTCCTTTTTTTGTTATGTTTTTCAAGTCAACTTTTTTATCTGTCTTTTACATTTACTGCTGGAAAAAAATATTAATCAAGACAAGATATGCATTATATGTAAATTTTTTCTCACTCTTAATAACTGTTTTGAGATAGTTTCCTTAAAGATAAAACTCCATCTTTGAGAGAACCTTGTTGAGAAGGAGGATGTTCTAAAGGGAGGTAAAAAACGTTTCATTCTGCAGAGAATCTCATTAAGCTCAGGGAATAAACAATTCGAAAGCTTCAGGAAGTCCCTGAAATTGACCAGATATAGTAGGTCTCTCACTCCTTAAGCTTACAAAAAAGTCTGGTGAGAGATAATCTCAGAGAAGCTCAACTGCTTGGAAGAGGCTCAGAGCAGCTGAGCCACCTGGAAGGAACACACCAACCAATCAGAGTAGAAGCAACAAATCAGCTGAGGAACTTGGAAGGGGCTTAGACCATCTGAGCTAACTGAAAGATAAGAGTCTCCAACATGTTGAGTTGCATGGAAGTTGTGCAGTATGGTGTACATTTCCAGCTTTTGCAAGTTATCACACATGCTGAGGTGGCCTTTTGTTGCCTTTGGCTATTTCTGCATAATTTCTGCTACTGTAAGTAACCCCCATAAAACTCATTGGTTCACCAAGTTGGACTCCAAGTTGATCTGTTGTTAGTTCTCTGTCTCAGGTAAATAGACTTTTGTTTATGGCTCCTCAAGAATAGTGTCCCACAACACCTCAATCTGCCATGTTGGCTAATACTACAAGTTAAAAATAGTTTATAGAATTATCAAAATTAGTAGATAGTCCTTGTTTTAGGGTTTCTGTTGCTGCAACAACAAACGCAACTGAAAAGCAAATTGGAAGGAAGTCAGGACAGGAACTCAAACTCCTGGAGCTAATGCAGAGACCATGGGACTTGCTTCTCATGACTTGATCAGCCAACCTTCTTATACAGTCCAGGACGAACAGCTCAGGAATGCCACCACCCACAATGGGCTGGATTCTCCCCCATTGATCATTAAATGAGAAAATGCCTTACTGCTGGATCTCATGGAAGCCTGTTTTCAACTGAAACTCCTTTCTGTGGTGACTGTAGTTCTGTCAAGTTGACACACAAAACAGCCCTCATGAATTATTTTAATGTAAAATAGATTTCCCTGCGTGTATGCAGATAGCAATATGCATATAAGTATGTGTATATGTAGATGCATGTTTATATAAGATAGTTTCTCTGAAAATAGAAAATGCTGTATAACCACATGGGAAATGAGACAATTTCTAAGCATGAGTGGCAGAAGATTCTGGTGTGAATTCTGTCCCTTAATAATCTTTGAAATGTGAACAAAGACACAACTTATTCATTATTTAGTTGCTTACTAATAAAAGAAGGGTCTCCCTGTCATTAATAGTTTGATTTCATCTGTAATCAAAAAGATTTCCACTTCCAATTCATGTTTTATACTTTATGACTCAAGCTTCTTTCACAGAGCATCTTGGTTTTTTGTTTGTTTGTTTGTTTTTCTTTTTACTTCAATTTCTACAAGTCCTAAAGGAACAAAAGTGGGGAAATTAATTCTTGATCCATGAAAACACATTTTCTTCTCAATAGAACTGCTTTACTATTTGTCAACCATAGAGTTAAAGCCCAGTTATCATTCAGGTTCAGAAAATGGTACATTTATGTTAGAATTTTAAATAACCACATTTTACCAATATGAATCACATATTAATACTTTAGGAATAGAACTATTTTCTTGAGACTTAAAGTTAGTTTGAAGCTAACTGAAATGGCAACTAAGCACTAGAGATTTCCTGCTAAGTCTAAACAGATCTTCCTCTGTTAGAATTTTTACCTCAAGTACTTCAGATGTAGCCCCTGCTCTTATTTGCCTTTTACAAAACTTCTCATCCTTTATGCTCTTCTGTGTACATATATTCCAAGTAACTTACACTCTACTAATAGTACTATGGAATGATAAGCCTTTGCCTGTCTTCTGATGGGCAGCATGGTTTATGCACTGTGTTACCTTGGATAGCTATTTTCATTTCTCATTGGTACTCCTTTGTTTCATTACTATGTTTACATAGAACATCAACAGTGTCTCAGTCAGCATGTTAGATACCAGAGATACAACAAGAAAGAGGCAAAGAATAATTCATTAGTAGTTATTTCATAATAGCAGCTGGTCATATGTAGAATGGACATCGATAAAGTATGTAAAGGAGGAAAAACAGGGTGTGAAAATGGGAAGTTGACTTATCATAGAGGATGGTGAGACCAGTTAAGAGGCTGAAGTGAAAGAACACAAGTGAGGAAGGGGAACAGTGATTGATCGTGTGCTACAGATCAGTACAAAGGCTCTGGCTTATAAACAGTGGCATCATTGACAGTGTCTTTAGCCAAGAAGAAATGTGATTGGATGCATACTGAAGGCATTCACTGTAATACGGTGCTCATCCTTGATAAAGACAGGTTAGAGAAGTAAAATCAAGAGAGCTGGAACAGTGGTTAAGCAGAGTTGATCATGGCTAGCCTCACAGGAGCGATGGTTAAAGTAGCAAGGAGATGGTTGAGTATAATTTTTATTTTAAAAGAATTATCTATCATAGTGACTTGAGAGTTGGCTCACTGGATAAAAGCACTGGGCTACCTTTCCAAAAGACCCAGGTGTGATTCCCAATACCCACATGGCAGCTCACAACTGCCTATATCGCCAATTCCAGGGCATCTGATGCCCTCTTCTAGCTTATGTGGGCATTAGGAATGCATGTAGAGCATAGACATAATACAGGCAAAACACTCATATGCATAAAAGAAAGAAATTAAATAAATGAAATGTATATTATTCTAATGCTACTAAAACCCATTCATAAACTGTAACTAGTTAAAGATTTCTTTCAGGGCTTCTGTGAATATACCACTTATGGTGTATAAAAGAGCAAGATTTTAAGACATCCATTGTTAACATCTTCAGTTGAGTAGATAAGAGGCATTGTTTTTAAATGTCTAGGTTTCAAGTTTTTCACCTTACATAAGTAATATAGAAACTATCTGGTATAGATAAGAATGTTTAAAATGTTTCCTGCATTATTTCTTCTCATTTACAAGTCTCAGGGCTGAATAGGACTTTGTTTTTTGTTCTTCATTATTTTTTTAAGAGAAAACAGGTAAGGTGTGAGCACTAAGAACACTGCAGGAGACCCTACTTCAATTCCAGCTTTCTGTCCTCTCCATTTTTGGAGAATTAACCTTATCTCCCTGAATCTCATTATCCTCCTTTCTTGGAAACTACAGACAAGACCATTAGGAACACTGTTATTCTTCAAGCAAAATGCTAGGTGCATAATTTGAATTCTGCAATTAATAATCAAATGTTTCTTTTGACAACAGTATGTAGAACAGGGTTGATAATGTAAGAATTATGTACTATTGTTAAACCTCCTTACTCTATTCCTCTGAAGCTTGGCCACACACAAGTTATCATCCATCTCTGACAACATAAATTTAAAAGCCACTGTAAATTCCTAATATTCAGTAGTTTGCCTTATACAGTGAACTTTAAAAGAGGGCTGAGGTGGGTAACGGCAAGGTCAAATCATCCAGTATATTTTAACTGTTTGAGCTGTACTTGTTATTAATGAACTTGGTGAACTGACAGTGTTTCAGTGCAAGTGCAGTATTTATCACCTGCATAAGTACTTAATGCAAAAGTTCCCCTGGCTCGTCTTTCTCACTGCTCATTGCCTAAAATCTTAGTCTGTTCTGCCAGATAGGCAGTGCCCTGTCATTACAGATCATGACCTCATCAGTTGAAGAAGGAATAGTCACTCAAACCTCATGATACAGCATCTGTTAGAGAACCACACTAATTATCATAATGGGAATCACCTTGATCTTTTACCAAATTCGTATGGCTTGCTGGGAAACAATGTGCTGAAACTAACTATAGGGAATGGTTCTTATTGATGTCTGTGTAACAACATAATTTAATGCTAATTGTATGTGAATGCCCAAATTCTGAGGTAATACTTTACATAAAATTGTCAGTGGGTACTGGAAGTATAATTCAGCTGATAGAGTGTTTGCCTAATGTACATAAGACCCTGGGTTCAGCTCCAAGGGTCCCATAATGAGCACAGAGATGCATGCCTGTGATCTAGCACTTGGGACATCAATCAGGAATTCAAGGACATTTTTGTCTATATAGGTCATTTAAGGCTAACCTGGAATATATATAATCTTGTCAAATAAACAAACAAACAAGAAAACCCACTAAAATCAGGTGATCCTTTGTGATCATTGTCACAAATATTTACTAATAACTAATAAAATTGTCTGGATTTTGTGTTAACTTTTGCTTAATAACAGATGATTTTGAAATAATACGTGAAAAATCTATGGTTCAATTAATGCAAAACACCTACATTAAATGTCTTTGTCAGCTGGATAACTTACACATTGCCATTTTTTCCCTTGTAAAAGTACTTGAAAAACTAGTGCCAGTACTTGCTCATTGGTCTTTCCATAGTTAATGTTGAAAATGCATTTTTATATGACAGATGTAGCAAGTACATTATTATAAATATAAAATTAAATATTTCTTTGTTTAGAAATTAATTATAATTGTAAGAAATGTTTTCAAAGCCTAAATCTCAACAGCATGCAAATTTCTGAAGTAACAAATTATTTATTGTCTATAAGGACAAAGTCCTCATGCTTAAATGATGCTTAGATGTGACTAGAAGATCATTATGTCAACAAGGTTAAGGTATAACTTTCAAGTTAATTGCTTTTGTCCTAATTGACTAGTTAACAAGCATGAAATATATATTCATTAGCACACACACATACACACACAAATGGGAAACATCAAATTAAAACCTTGTCTGCAAAGTAATTCTAACCATTTCTCTTTGCATTTAATAATTTTTGTTTCTACCTATCTTATACATGAGCATTAGTATTAATTCTTTAGAATAATGAGTATATATCTTTGGGAAAATATAGTTAAAAATAAGCTAATGAGAAAAATGCCTGTTGCCCATTACCAAGTGTCAAAGATGTTCTTGAAGTGCATGAGGTTAAAAGTAAATATAAGATTAATGTGTTTCCCCCTCTGTCTTAATATGGAAAGTTTAATTTTATGTTCTCAAGTTTCACATGACTATTACACAAGCAGAGATTTAAATTGATACTGAATTTTTTGAGAATTTTGTAAGTATTATTTGTTAAATATATCTTATTTACTAGTAATATGCTCACATATTTATCCAAATTTTCTGCTTCTTAAAAAAAATTTCAGTATCTCTAGCCTCATGTTTTGTTTATTTTTATTTGGAAGAGAAGCAGTTAAGATATATCCATTTGCATGCAGTCCATTTTTATAACCGTTCCATTCAGGGGCTAGACATTTAATTGGTCAGATGTTTAATTCCACTAGACAACATTTTCCCTGCCATTTTCAAGGTCTAGTTGTTGTTCTCCTTGTGTCTGGAAATGATTCATTGTCACCATTCACCTTGAAAGCTGTCTAAAAGAATAAAGCCATTCCATTCATTCCAGGTCAAAAATATAAAGCAAATGGCTGCAAATACTTCTATTAAATTTCTAGTATAAACACAGCTACTGCTAATATGCCTTTTACTTGATTATTTAAGTGATTTAGGGATGCATTTGGGTGTCTAAAATCTTTCAAGGTAAATAATCTATTAATAAACGGCTGATTCTCTCTCTCTGTCTCTGTCTCTCTCCCTCCCTCCCTCTCTCCCTTCCTCCCTCCCTCCCTCTCTCTTTCAGGCCTGATGGAATTGGAACTGTTTCAATGGAAGAAAAAGAAAGGTTTGAGGAGATAAAAGAGAGACTTTCTTCCCTTTTAGAAAACCAGATAAGCCACTTCAGGTGTGTATTGTATTTGATCCAAGTATCTGTTTTCCAATAATGCTTTCTCCTACATCCCCCTGTATGTTTTTTGTTAAATCTTCTTGCCACCACTCAAGAATTACCAGTAGGTTCCAATTGCTCATAATGTGTGATCCAATCTTCATTCTGTTATATTTATATCTTAGTTATTCCTGCTGTAATATCCATCTGCTCTAACTCATGGTTTTCCTTTGCATTTTCATCTTTGCATAGTTTTTTAAAGATATATTTATTTATTATGTATACAGTATACAGAAGAGGGCACCAGATGTCATCATAGATGGTTATGAGCCACCATGTGGTTGCTGGGAATTGAACTTAGGACCTCTGGAAGAGCAGTCAGTGCTCTTAACCCCTCAGCCATCTCTTCAGCCCCTTTGCATAGTTTTTTCTCTCTTTCTTTTCTCTATACTGTCAGGCAAGGAGATTCTCACCTCCAAGATACAGACAGTCTCTATTTTCCTATTAAAGAATAGTCTAATTTTTTTAGCAGTTATTTGTGCTTTTCACTTGTCCTTTTATAACATGGTTAATAAATTCACTGCTTAAGCCATTAGTTATCTTTGTATTTACAACATAAGCTATAGCACCTAGTGTTCCTTGTTCAGGAAGACTATACATCAATACTAAGAATCATTTGCAAAGTAAAAGATAAACAGCTTGATACTATCCTTACCCTAGTTTTATTCTCAAAGAGCCCAATGGTTAGAAGCATAAATATAAATATGCTAATATATTTTTCTACTATCACTTTATTAGACTCTGCTATACTCTGAAGTATTGTTATTTAATTAATTTTGTCTTATAGAATATCATGTTATGAGTATGTGGTTTGTTATACTCTATGAAGTATTGTTATATCAGTTAATTTTGTCTTATGAAATATCTATCAGGTTATGCTTATATGGTTTAAATAATGTCAAAAATTAACAAACTTTATGAGTATACATTTCCACCAAATAGTTATTTACATTTAAAACATGTCCACTCTGTATCCTTATCTGCAATATGAATAACTTAGAGATATCATTTTTAAAATGTTACTATGGGCTGGAGAGACCACTCAGTAGTGAAGAGCACTGGCTTTTAGTCTAGAGGTCCTGAGTTCAATTCCCAACAACCACATGGTGGCTCACAACCCTCTGCAATGAAGCCTCTTCTGGCCTGCAGGCAGAACACTGTACACATAATAAATAAATAGATCTTTTTTAGAAAATGATACCAAGCAGTAAATTCTCAAAAAGAAAGAGTTGCATCTAATGCATTCACATTAGAGCCTTTCAGCAGTCACTGATACCATCACTTTTGAATATATAGACAAGGGAATCAGTCATACAGGTGGTCACTAGTATTAGACACCCACATTGGAAAGTCACCATATCCAAAGAGTATATGAGGAAAAACCATCTCAAAAGCATAATGGAATTCAACTTACAAAATTTAGATTTAATTCTTTCTATATATTTTTAGTTTACAAATAAAACATAGTCCTAAAGAAGTAAAGGTCTGCTTCTGAATTTGTAATCAGAAGTTTCTGTCCTATCCAGCCTGTGGTCCAGACCCACAGACCCACAGACCCACAGAAACACACAGAAGCTTATATGAATTTCATGCTGATTGACCTATGGCTCACACATATAGCTAGCTAGCTTTTTCATCTTAACTCAGTCTATTTCCATTAATCTGTTTAGCAATTAATGCTTGGAACTTTTTCTCAGAGCAGCATGTATCTGCTGGCATCTCTCTGGCATCTCTCTGATGTCTCTGCTCTGTTCTTCCTGTTTCCAAAGTTTTCTTAGTCTGGTAGCCTCACCCATAGTTCCTGTATGCTTTTTGGCCAATCAGCTTTTTATTAAACCAGTAGGAGGGGCATAGTTCCTCTAAATTTCCCCTTTTTTTCTTTTTAAAATAAGAACCCCAAATCTAG
The DNA here is from genome assembly GCA_004025045.1 of Sigmodon hispidus. Taxonomy (NCBI): domain Eukaryota; kingdom Metazoa; phylum Chordata; class Mammalia; order Rodentia; family Cricetidae; genus Sigmodon; species Sigmodon hispidus. Next base: position 85,177 of record PVIH01000675.1, read on the forward strand.
TTTCCTTTGCATAGTTTTTTTTTGTTTTGTTTTTTTGGTTTTTTTTTTTTAACCATTAGCTATAACAACTTGTAACCAACACTGTAAACAAAGAAAAACATACATGATCCATTTTGGGGGGGAGGAAAGTGAATGTAGTTCTCTAGGCTACTTCCTGCTGATTTGGGGCACTGGTAATCTTATGAGAACCCAGAGAAAAATTTAGGATTATGGACAAATCTTTATAAGTTGGATGAATCTAGCAGCATTCATAATCAAATGGCTTTCAGCAGCTTTTACTACTTCATTTTCAGTCAAAAAACTTAAAGACAAGACAGTAACATACAGCTTCCAGACAATCTTTGTAATTTCCATGTTTACACGGCTTATTTTTTTTAACTATTTCTTTTTTAAGGACTTTCTCCTTTTGTTCCTTTCTCTCTTAAGCCTATATATATTTTTAAAATACTCTAAAACATTTAGAAGTTTTTTAAAAATCTGTCGCTACTATATATATCTTATTTTTTTCTGTTTCTGATACACCTTTGTTTGAGAAGGGTGGCTGACTCCATCCAACTCCCTCTATTTCTTTCTGTTTGTGAACACATCTTTAATCTGCCAAGGTGTGAATAAGGATTAAAGACTTCTATACGGTGGCTGGTTTGCTCCACCTGTCTCCTAGTCTAGTTTCATAGAGTTTAGCTTTTTAGCTAATTGGCAAACACAATTACCTTTCTGGCAAGTTTTAGGGTTCGTATAACCACCAGAAAAAGCATTGCTGTCTGCTGCTCATGAACTCAATTTAAGTATTGGACAACAGAGCTTCTTAAAAGACTCACAAGTGTTTTTCTGCTAACACTGAGTCAGAAAGCCTTTTTTTAAAAAAAAAAAAAAAAAAAAAGTTGAGCCTCTGCTTGCCTCCAGCAAATAGAGCTGACCCAAGAAAATGTTGCTGCTACTAAGAAGCAGTCTTTGACTCTGTTCATTTTTTGCTTGCAAGAGCAATAACTTAAATCTGTCATAAGGAACTTATTGCTTACATAGAGGCTCCTGTGAGTCTTCAGGAAATGGGCTTGTTACAGCTTAAGCTGCATGCAGCAGCCTGCCACTTTGTAATAAAAAGTGATATGCCACTCAGTCTCTGTATCATGCCCACTTGAGAGACACAACTTGGAAACTGGTTTGGTCTCTATTTTGTGTTCTATAACCCCTTGTAAGCTTTCTCTGGCTTTATGTGGGTATATATGACTTCCTGTTGGTGTGCCATTTGTAGTAAAATGTTTCTTGCTCAAACCTTTCAGCCTATCCCCAAGGTTTGGACCCTCTCTCAACCCTGCTTCAGCCTAGCCCTGAATAATCACAAAAAGACTTATATTAATTTTATGCTGATTGACCTATGGCTCAGACATATTGCTAGCTATCTCTTTTATCTTAATTCAGTCTATTTTTATTAATCTGTTTAGCCATGTGGCTTGGTACCTTTTCTTAGAGCAGCATGGTTATCTTCTTTCTTCTGCATCTGTTGGTGTCTCTCTGGCATCTCTCTGGTGTCTCTTCTCTGTTCTTCCTGTTTCCAAAGTTTTCTTTGTCTGGTATCCCCGCCTATACTTTCTGTCTGCCTTCTGCCAGTCAGGGTTTATATTAAACCAGTAGGCAAGACAATTATTTACAATATATCAGAACACAATCCTACCACATGCATCCACTGTTGCTTCTATGGTATAGAGAGTCCTTTAAATGTTTCTTGTGAGTCTGTAGTTTGGTTTTGTTGCTGTTTACTCTTTGGGGGTCCACCACCCAGCTCACTTATTCTTACTCATGAATGCTCAGCCTTAGCTTGATTTGTTTCTAGTCATCTTTTCTAACTTAAATTATCTGGTTTCTCTTTAAAAACCAGAACATTTTGCTCCTGGGCTTTTTACTCTTCTTTATTTGCTATATCTTTCCTTCTTACTCCATGGCTGGCTGTGTGGCTGGCTGATTGGCCCCTGGGGTTCTTCTCCTCTCTATTTCTCACTCCTTGCTCTTCTCTAGATCTTTTCTCCTATTTATTCTCTCTGCCTACCAGCCTCACCTAATTCTCTCTCCTGCTTAGCTATTAGCCATTTAGCTCTTTATTAGACCAATCAGGTGTTTTAGAAAGGTAAAGTAACACAGCTTCACAAGTACAACTTAAAAGAATACAACACATCTTTGCATCATTAAACAAATATTTCACAGCATAAATGAATGTAACACATCTTAAACTAATATTGCACAACAGAGTCTTCTGATGAAAATTAGTCTTGTAATCCTAACTACTTTAGAGGCTAATAGAACAACGAGAGCCCATCTAGTTTGATATCAAGAGTTTATAGTCAGCTTGTATAACTTAGTGAGACTCTGTCTCAAAAATTAAGGGGATGAGCTAGAGAGATAGTTTAGTTGTTAAGAGTGCTTGCTGTTCTTCCAAGGGACTTGGATTCAGTTCTTGCAACACATTGGGGGGGGGTGGTAACTTATTGGTAGACCACTTGCTTAGTATAGACAAAGCCCTGAGTTTAATTCCAGTATTTTGGAGAATAAGGTGATAGACCCCAGACTCAGGGTACTGTCCTCGGGAAGGGGGGCCCCAAGAACCCAGACTCCAGGCCATTGATGTAAAAAAGCATGAGGTTTATTTCATCTGCAGACGGGTTACCTCCCTGCCTCCGGAGCAAAGGAGTAGCAAGGGAGGGGCAATCTCATATCTCTTTTAAAGGCTAAGATCATAAAATTACCATAGCAACTGGGGCAACACATGATTGGTCACTTTAAAGGTCATATTTTAAAGTCATAAGGTTGCTCATAGTAGTCATGGGGTTTCCTTAAGACCAGCTGGTTAGGGGGCTTTTACAACCGGGTGTTGGTCACCGCTATTCTGCTTGGAACTTCTGCTATTTTAATCACAGTTTCGACCAGACCAGTATGTCCTATCTAAGTTGATTACGGCTATCTGAGTTGGGTCACTCTGTTTCCTGGGACAGACTTTTAGACTTTTAGTTCCTTGTTCTCATGGAGGGTGTTCTGCTGAATACCTGAACTGAATGCCTGGGTCAAGCCTTAGAACCCAGGGTCCTTCAAAGGAAGGGAGAGATTTTATATTATGAACAATGTATAAAAAAGATATTTAGGCCCAATAATATTATAGAGATATATTGCAAGAACAGATAGAACAAACTAAACAACAAACTTCTTATGAAATATAGCTAGTTGAAAAGAAAAATAAGATGACATCTTAGATATATGTTTCAGTTTCCTGACAGACATGGAACATAATGGCCAGCAGAGTGTTATTTTTGAAGTCATAAATCCAAAAGGACAAATGTGAGAACAGAAAATATAACAAAGAAAAAAAATCTAAAAAACTGTAGCAATCAGTCAGATAAATAGTATCTAATATAAACATTCCAGGGGAAAAGAATCCTAGGCTGGCATTGTAAAATTAAGGAAGCCACTTGTTTGACATATATAACCACCAACATGTGTAGGAATTGGTATAGTGCACCTCTAGAGAGTGAGAGTGAAGAAGGATTTACAAACCTGCTGAGAAGTACTTAGATCCCCAGCTATCTTTCCTTACACAGCTCTCCTATACCAGTAGCAGCTTACATGTTAATTTCCCAGAAAAAGTGAAGGTACCTGGACAGAGGTGGAAGGGACAGGAAATATCACTCATGGTCAAAAGTTACAATAAAAAGTCATTATAAGCATCTATTAGGCAATTTTGAGTATGGCATGCCTCTTATATACTTGACCTCCCCAAAGCTAGCAGCCAGTCAGGCATGCATGGTATCTTCTCCTGAATATTTCACTAGCCCAAGAGGAAAAACAAACAAACAAACAAACAAACAAACAAAACCCTGCAGTTGTAGACAGTAAAACTTCCCTAACATCTCAGCAAGAGGCACCTTCTGCAAAGACTGTCATTCTAAAGACCTGCCTACATGCACACAGCTTCTTTTCGCTTTCAAATAATATACTTTGGAAAATGGTCATACATGTAGATCGTCAGACATTTGAGAAAAGTCATTTAATAGAGAAGAAAGAGCTTAAGACAAGTAAATAACAAAGGGAGGTGGTGGTTTGGCAATAATAAAGATTGTATGGAGAAAAGAAACTTGGAAGGATCTTTTATTGAAATCTTTAGAGAAGTTTAGAAAGACAGTCTCTATCAATCAAAAATGAGATTGAAAAGTTAATAAAACATCAGAGAACATAGAAGAACTCTAGAAAGGATATGAAAATATGACACAGACAGCATATAAACACACCATTGCGAGACTGAGTTTCTGAAAACCTCCAGAAGATAGACAGTTTAAGGACATTGAACCAGGTAAAACTGATCCTGGACTTCAACGTAGAAAAAAAAATAAAGATGGGCAAGTATAAAGCCGAGCTAGAATTTATTGAAAACAAAATAAAAGGCATGCCTGAGAGTGTGGGTGTGGAATCTTAAAGAAGAATCTGCTGGGATGTCTTAAATGCAGCCATAGTTTGATGATTCTCAAGTGACATCTCAGGTAAGGAAAAAATTCTCCTTTTTTAGTCTCTTTTGCAATAAAAGATTGTAGCGTGGCTATCAAGGTGCAATGGGCGGGACTACAAACAATAAGTCCAAACTATAATCAATAGGACTGCACAAGACAATTAGACATGTATTTTACTGTAAATGGAGTTTCGAGTAAGATTCCTAGAACTGCGTAGTTTAGAGCTAGGGAAGGGAAAATACCACATAAAGTAAATAAAACTTTAGCTATGATTTAACATTCTTACTTGAAAATATCTTTAAAATGAAGAAGTTATTGTACCACATAAAGTAAATAAAACTTTAGCCATTTTAACATTCTTACTTGAAAATATCTTTAAAATGAAGAAGTTATTGTCCTGTAGCAAATGTTAATTTTATTGGAATTCTTAATTTTCTCCTGACTTGGCCAGAGGCTTCAACCAGATTCTGAAGTTGATGGCTCTTTCCTTTTTTCATTTTCCAATATTTTTTTCCTGGTTTTATTCTGTCTCAATTAATATATAGTGTGAATACTAAATAATGACCCCAAATGGTAAACTTCATTAAATCGAAGGGATAAGAATTATATATGCTAGAAAAAAGAGAAAGCAAACATCATTATTCAAGAAAGAAATGCAACTTAAAACATCAGTTCAGCCCAGCATAGCAGCCAGAGTCTGGAATTCTAACACTAGAGAGACTGAAACAGGAGAAAGAACAGCCAGAAACAAACAAAAGCCCTCCAGACCTCTTAGTATATCTACAGTTGAAAACAGCAAATCTGAACGTCAAATGCTGTTGTTGGTTCAGTCTGGGGCAGCACAGCCCACTTTGGAAATTCATTTAGTGGGTTCTTAGACCTGCAAACATCCCTTGCAAGCAGGGACTATTCCATGCATAGGAATTTCCCTAAGTGAAAGTAATGTTCATGTAGACCAAAGAATGAATGGATCTGCATACCAAAATTGTTAATAATAAAATGAAAATTAGCCACATCACTGACCACTAAGGACTAGATAAGCAATGTCATTATAGCCTGCATCAGTGCAAAGAGATGAAATGCTAAGTAAGCACTCAGACACAGAAAAGTAGAAACTTCTTATGTAAGATTCTAGACATGTAATATCATTCCAAAGATAGAAAGTTACTGGTTATCTGGAGTAGGAAGAAGATCATAAATTTTCTTGCCAATGGTAACAATAATAATAGTAAAAAGATCTGTCACAATTTAAACAAATTTCAAATTTTTATAACTTAAGCACATGCAATTAATTTATTCTATTCCACTCCACTACATAATACTGAGACTGAGGATAGCTTACAAATGACATTTATCTGTCACATGCACTGTCCCCATCATTGAAAATATAAATGCTGAGGATTCTATATTGTACTAGGAAGTTGGTAGCAAAATGAGGAAGTAAAAACACAAGTGCACAGTTTGAGGATATTAAGTTCAAATATCAAAAGAATCAGCTAAAGCTTTACCCTTTTATTTTGTAGTTTTTAAAGCACAGAAAGTACTTAGGGCAAGGAAGAGCAAACAAACAAACATGAAGGACACAGGTCTCTATTTCAAAAAGCCTGTAAGAGGGAGGATGTGTATGCAGTGTACATAGAATTTCAGTAAGCATGCATAGTGCATTTAAATAAGGAAAGATGGTGGTCCTTAATCACAGGGTGGGTCTAACCTGGCTGGCTCATTTACCAAGGTGGAAATGAGGTTGCCTTCAGTTTACTCAGATTAGGTATTAAATATGGTTGAATTTTATTTAATAATTAAATATTTTTCACTTTGCTGGTGCATAGCTAGCTGTCAAGAGAGGGAAAAATCCAAAATATTTATCCTGAAAGGTAGCAGAACAAAATGATTCCCTTCTTTAAAAACTTGCATTATAAAGATTAATTAAGCTTCTGTATAGTTATTTTCTGTACATTATTGATTCAGGATTACTCTAAATGTGCTAAATTATTTACACATCCTGCACAGCCAATGCTAATTCAGAACATATCCATTGGGACCTCAGAGCCCTGAAATGCTAAATGTAATCTGAAGATCAGTAACATTCCATTCATAAAATGTTTCACCCGCAGGTTAATGGAAATAAACAATAGGAAAGACAATGGGTGGATTATGCAAATACACTGAAAAGATTAAGCAGGGGAGGGAAATACAAGGACCCAAGTGGTGCTTTATTTAAATGTGGATTAAGCTTCAGAGTACACAGAATGATTAAAGCTACTTTGCTAATTTACTGAAGCATAAGAAGCACCATTGCACAGGAAACTCTATTACAATCATTGTCTAGGGGTGAGAGGGCAGGGCACAGAGGCAAAATTAAGCAAGTATATATTCTAACACTAAATAAATGATAAATACTCTGAAGAAAATATTGGATGCCAAGACCTGGAAAATGTTTATTTGCATTTACCTATACTGGAGAAACTTTGATGAAACTAACAGATTGCTCCCCAAACAAATTCAAATACATTTCTCTTAAGAGGAAGAAAGAAATACATCTTTTGTTCTTGCTTTTAAATTTTAGTTTTGTAAACAAATTTTACTTGAAACTTACGTGCTTTCTAGGTAAATCCATTCAAATTACAGTGTGAAAAAAAAAAAAAAAAAAAAACAACTTTCTTCTGAGGCCACAATAACTGAGTAGGACATGGAGATAAGTAAATGTCTTTCCAACTCATTAATTTGCAGATGTCTAAGTCAAAATAGGGTGGCAGTGTAAGGGCAGCTAGCTGCCTGCAGTCTGGATCCTGAGAAAGGAGCTACAATCTCAGGGGGAAGGAATCTTGAAGGAATCTGGTTCAACAAAACCACTAGCTACAGCAAGATGTGCCAGCTCTGATTCTTAGTGTTCCATAAGTGGAGATTGAATGAAATAAAAATATTCCTGTTAGCACCCTGTGGCCACTAACTCTGGGAGTCCACTCTCCCTGGACAGGCTTGTCTGACTCTAGTTTCAGAATATCCCCCTTGCCTGCCTTTCAAGCTTTGCAGTTAAAACACATCAGACAAGAAACATTGGGACACTGAATCTTCTGAAGAAGTTCTGCATGGGGTTTGCATGTGTCCTAGGGAGGTAAAAGAATTAAACACCAGTGGCTGTGTAGTATTCCTAAAAGAGGGCGTTGAAATGTTATTGATCTTAGAAGTTAGGTATACAGTGGGTGTGTATACATTCTTCTTGCACATAGGAATAGGAAGGTATGAGAAAAATGGTTTTCTTTTCTCCTGGAGCTTAAATATCAAACCTTAAACAAGAAATTTTTAGGTGTTACACAATAATATTCTCTCTACAATGGCTCTGGGGTTTCTTCTATAGTGTCTATTCTTTCAGTGCATGTATCAAGACCCTGAAAGCAGAAACTTGGTAAAAATTTAACAGTTAAAATCACTTCCAAGCTGATTCAATATTTTGACTTTAAAGTTCTCCAAGAATGACAAGTAATCAAAGCTGTAGTCATTTAGGTCTTGGGTTAATATTAATGTTTGATATTTTTGTTCCCCCTTTTGTTTTTTAAGGTACTGTTTTCCTTTCGGACGACCTGAGGGTGCTCTAAAAGCTACACTTTCGTTACTCGAAAGGGTACGTACATATAAAGGTTTATACATGCTATTTGTGTTCTTGAGGGCTCTGTTGAACTGGGCAGTCTCTGTGATTTGGAGGTTTTTGCAGCACGCACAGCACTGCATGAATGTTGTACCTTTTCTCACTACTTTGGTACTCTCTCCCCACTCCTTCCTTTGAAGCCTCACTACCACCATTCCACCCTGACATTACACTATCATTCTATCCTGATGAAAAAGATGAGGAAAACATCTTTTTCCCACAAACTATCTCATGAATGCTTTGTTGTCCTCCTTGTTTCTTTGATTGCTTGCTTTTAGTGGTTTTTGTTTTTGTTTTTATAGCTTTCCATGTTACTTCACACTGGCCTTTTATTAGCCTCTCAGATTCACTCTTTTTCCAACAGTTATCTCCCTGATGCATGTCAGCGTTCAGTCTATAAAATGATGGTCACATCATTCATTTCAGTCCCTTTCAGGCTCCACATTTGGTGTGTTATCATCCAAGAATTCACAAATCATAGAAACGCACTTTCCCTACAAAAATAAATAGCAATCAAGGTTTTTACATCCATCCTTAAAAAACAATTTTTAAGGCATAATTGTGCTACTTCTGTGGATATTGAAAAAAGTAATTTTTTTTCATTTGTATATATTTTCAAATACTGGTCAAATGCTGCCAGCTAAGTAATATGGTCTTACCAACTCCAGTATCAGAATTATAAGCAATTTTGTTTGTTCTCTATAGCTTGTGATTTTATTATGCTGGTCCTGATTATTGACTTCATCTTGTCATTTTATCTATCTATCTATATATATATATATATAACTTACTTTAGAAATGATGTTATCTATTAGCATGTCTATTAGAAAGAGGTAGCAGGAATTTTGCTCAAAACTTGAGGGATAAGGGCTAGACTGGGTGAATAAAATGAAATCTTCAGATTGTAGGCCGAGTTAATGTTATACCCTTGTCAAGTTGCATGAAGATAGGTTTATTAGAATTTTCATGTTGTTAAAAGTTGCATGTAGCCTTGGCTTTTTAAAGTATTTCTTCTGTTTTGTTCCTTAAGGCAATTACAAATAAGTCTGTTCTTAAAGTTGCTTTACTTTTTGTAACTGAATACCATCTTGGATACCTCACACAACCTCTCTGAGTCCTGGTTTCCATGGCAGAGTCTTGCTTTTCCTCCCAGCAGGGGAGAACTAGTAATCCAGAGATGCCCTCTGCCTTGCATTGACAGGTGGCAGTGTGGCAGTGACCCTTTCTAGTTACAGTCACTAATCACATCTCTTACTGAATTGGAAGAGAAATGCTACGGGCCATTTCACTTTTTTTTAATCTCTCTTTACTTACTAGCAACTTATAAACAACAAAATCTGTAAGTGAATTTTTAACAACTAGAGCCCCACATGAAGTGCTCAGGTTCCTAGAGCATATGGCATACTACTGAAACCCTAGCCTCATCTCTGAGTAATATGCTTACAATGTATATGCTACATTCTAATTTCTAGTTACTTCTTTAAAAAAAATATTTGAAGTTTTTTAGCATGGGAACCCTAAGTGAAATTCATAAGCCTTTATATGGAACAGCATCATCGTGATGGTAAATTTTGGCAAAGATCTCATTAAATATAATAGTTCAATATGATGCCAATACGTGTTTTACTACGAACAGGTTTTTTGTTTTGTTTTTCCAGGTTACAAAGATCTACTATGTGTTTTTAAAGTACCAAATGCATGTCCTAATTGAATTTGATAATAAAAGAAATGCTAAAAAATCAAGTTAGCTGTTTTCAAGAAAAAAAATATTTTCTAAATACACTTGAAAATGCTATCAATGGTTATTGATGCTAGAATAAATTTAGGAGTGTACAAACATTGGTGCAAAGAGAATAAAATAATAAAATTGTTAATGGATTGTTTTTAGTCTCCTTTAGTATTTACTTCAGTGTAAGAGATTAGTAGAATAGTTGCCACATTTAAAAAGCATTTTATATTACCCTTTTATCATATGTATCATTGTTCGAATATAAACAAAGCATGACAGTTATGTTCAATACATGAAAAAAAAACAGCTTAACAATGACCAACAAATTACACCAGGAGTTATAATGAAAAGTATGATTGCCTCATTAGAAAGAGTTTAAAATTACCTTTTGAATTTTTTATATAACTGTTTTTGTACCTTGCCAATAATAAAACATGTTAAGGAAAAAGATCCAAAAAACGTATTTTAGGAACCCAGCAAAAAATGATCTGTGTCTTCTTTTTGTTCAAAACTGAAGGAAGTTTCCCTGAGCTTAGCATTTGAATTTCTGTAAATCATTTGTTCCTCTAAGGCAGAGAAGTTTCTTACATCTCAGGATAGTTCGGTTCACCATATTGTGTTCAGCAGGTCATGATTATTGAAGTTTAATTAGTGATTTTTACAGAGCTCCAAAAATATGCCCATTCATAACGGAGGTTCTCTTATAATTTTTTTCACATATATTCAGAAGACCTGGGGCTTTTATATTAGGACTACACAAGACAAACTTTGTTTATCACTTGTGCCAAGGACTGTAATCCTGATCTGAATCAGCTGCTGTAATGGTGTCGTGGATCCCTGGAGGAAAATGACAGTCACACTGAATCCTGGTGACCTGGCCTATGGGAGGTTTTGATGTGCACAAATGAGGCTTACACAGGAGGAACCAATACTGAAGGATTAGGTCCCAGTTGTGAAGTGCCGACTCATTACTTCCCACAAGCTCCTGAAGACCCCTCCCCCTTCCCAGAAACACTCAAGTCTCGGACAATTTGTATAATTTGTTTTTAGAATGTATTTTAGGCAGTGTCTCTCTTCTTTTTTCTGCTCACCCCGCCTCTCTTTTCTCTCTGTAGGTCTTAATGAAAGACATTGCCACCCCTATCCCTGCAGAGGAGGTGAAGAAAGTGGTCAGAAAATGTCTGGAGAAAGCTGCCTTGATCAATTACACTAGGCTCACCGAGTATGCCAAAATTGAAGGTCAGTGCCCTGAGCAATCACCGAAGTGGCTAGGACAGCCAACAGTGCCTATTAACTGAATTTTCTCTGAGAAGTTCCTTTCCCTCGCCGAACAATCCTGTGCCGTGGCAAAGGGAAATGTCTCATTAAAATCTCAGCTGGCGAACTGAAGCGCTTTTTCCTATTCATTGCTTTAATATGCCTCCTGGGACTCGGCTTGAATGAAAGACCCAGGATCCGTGATCAAGTTGCCCTTTGTTCTTATTTTGAGTTTTCAAGAAACCAAAAGGTGTTTTCATGGGTTGTAGTTTTTTAACATTACTGTAAGTATGCCTAACATTTAAACTATGGACTGTGGATTCTTTTTTGATTGGTGTCAGGGTAGCAGTATGTAATTTTATTTTCTCATCTGCACTGTCACTCAGAAGAGGAAGAAACTTGTGGATGGTTGGGAGGGCTGACATAAGCCAGTAGAACTTCTTGCCGCTTCTAATTGCTTGTTCTATATTGATGCATTTCAAAGACTAGACCTCTTGAGAGGACTGTGCACTTGTTTTTCTCTTTCTTCCAGTTGTATCCATTAAGGACACTGATATTTTTAATGTTTAGAGATAAATAGATGAGAAGTTGTGGCAAGACTAGATTTTTTTCCAGTCTTTTGACATACAATTTTAAAGTATTGAAGAGTTTAAATTACTTGTTCAAAGTATCATAATATTGACTTATGTCATATATATAAATCAGTATTATGATTTCCAGAGAGTAAGGGAAAGTTTGTGTCTTGCTAAATGTTTATATCTTAAAATAAGAAAGTAGTCATCCTGTTAATGTTCGTTAACTTTTAATGTTTTCAGATTCTGCTTAGTGAACTGTTAATGTATGAACTAATTGGTATTAGAATAATTTTTATCAATTATCAGTCAATGGGAAAGATAAATGTTGTTTTTTTCCATTTTTCTCCAAATCTAGACAAGCTCACTAACAAGCATGTGATAACCAACCTCCTTTTTTAACAAAAAAGCCATCTCATCACCATAGCAACCAATATTATATCACCAGAATAACAACATGAAACCTTAGTTACCAGCTTAACATCATTAATTACAATATCATGTTGTGTTAAGGCAAAAGCAGTGAACGCTCGGTCATTTGAAGAAAGGAGAAGACAAACACTTTGGCTTTTACTTTTGAATCCCTGTTCATGTAGCTTTCATGTTTGGGACTTTGGAGTGTTCCAGACATTGAAAGAACTGATACACAAACTGACATGAAAACCTTTCTACTATCTCAGAGGAAAAGTTTGCAGGGACCTTCGACCATTATGGTATCATTTTATACAAATACATTTCCCATTTAAAAATCACTGAAGGAAACTGCTTTCTGAGCTCTTCTGGCAATGAGTTTTCCTGCTATGCCAGAATGCCAAGGGGACAGTGGATTGCATTGCTCAGAGTTGTTCAGTGGTTTATAGTTGTAGAATGCATCGTAAAAGAAATGGAAGATCTGTCCTAGGGAAGTCTGTCCTAAGACCAAATAGAGAGCAAACAGGGATCTTCCCATTGTCTCCTTTCCCAAAGCTGTCTTGAGTTTAATGTGAAAATATTCTGGAAAATGGGTCCCAGCAGTCAAGGACTGCCAAGCTATCTTACTTCAAAAATATAAAATGTTTGCCCATTCACTGAAGAAAACTTGCATGCTTTTCTAATTTCTACTTTCACCTTTTCTATTTTTATTTCTTAAAAGTGTTCTTTTGTTTGTTTTAATGTTCAGGCCAGACTAAGAACATATAAAATGATTTAGAAGTAGGAAAACAGGCTAGTTTGCTTGCTTAGCCTTAAATTCTCTTTTCTTATATTTTTAGGGCCCTCAGAAAAGGAAGCAGGTAATGTTTCTGCATGCACATGCTATTATTTCTAATGTGGTGGTATATGACTTTGTAGAAACATTTCTTTGCAGAATTTCATTCAATTAGCATATATTTATTGTATAAAAATGCATGCAGCCATGAGACCATTCACAATGTATACTATAAACCTGTCCACCACTTCCAGAAGTTTCCTCCAACCCTCTTCATTGTTATTATAACCAAGTCGGGAGGAGAAAAGAGGCTTATATGTCCTCATAGCACTTTTTAATTGTACAAAACAGCATTGCTGACCAGAGGCCTCTCTGATACATGGTATGTCTGTATGGCTTACTGATCCTATGACCTAAAACTTTACATAGCGCACGTGATGCTTTCCTGCTTTAACTCGTTAAAACCATTTTATTCTCTGTCTTTTCCAGCATTATGGGTAATTTAGTGATGTTATGTAGTATCTGTCTTACTATAGCTGGTTTGTTTTTGCTAACACAATGCTCTTCACATACATGTACGTATATCACAAAAGGGTAAGGGTGGGATTTCCTTTTTGTCTGCATATACCAAATTTGCCAAAAACCTCTGTCTATCGGCAGACACTATTTTCATGATTTGGCTATTGAGGATAGTGTTGCAGTGAGATGGAGGTACAGATATCTGAAGATTTTTATTTCTGTTCTTTTGGATGTATAGCAGGCCCTATAGTAGTTCTGTATTTTTTCCATATTCTTCATATTGCTTTCTGTGGGATATGTATCAATGTTCATTGATACCCATAGTATCTTTCCTTCATGTCCTTGCCCACCACACCACTTGTTATATTAGGCTGTGTGTGTGTGTGTGTGTGAGAGAGAGAGAGAGAGAGAGAGAGAGAGAGAGAGAGAGAGAGAGAGAGAGAGAGAGAGATCATGGTTGTTCAAGAGCAGGTAATATTTCATTATAATTTTACTTACTATGAAGATTAGTAACATTGAACATTTTTCATATGAGAAAGAGACCCATTGGCCATTTGTACGTACTCATGTGATAAATGTTTAATTCTGTTCTTTTGCCCATTTTGATTGGGCTATTTAGGACTTCTGATATTGGCTAGCTTGGGTATGTTAGATATTTCAAATGGTAGTCCTCCGTCAGATGTATTTTCTCTTGTCCACAGGTTGCCTTTTCCTTGTCTGGCTTCCTGCGGGCTGGCTGTGTTCTCTGACTTCCCATTACTTCCTCTTGGCTTTATGTGTTGTCTTCCTATCTCTCGGCTGTAGGCTTTGACATTGACAAGTAACTCCCCTGCCAGAGAACCTGTTTGATCATTTTCACTAGGGTACTGAAAATACTTGCTAATGATTTGTAGGGAAAATATATGCTATTTTTTTTCTCTGAAAGATCAGCAGTAGTTTTCCATAAATTCAAGTCAAGAAACCTGAGGCTCTATTAATGTTATACATAATGTACTTAAAGATGGACATTCATCTTATTTGGAAGTGGTTACTAACACTTAAAGGGTTCAAGTAGAAGCAAGAACCATCTTCCTTCATCACTCTTGAAAGCTGCATGAAAGTAAAAAGCAAAACTGTTAAATAAAAGGAAGTTGTCCTTAACTCTGAACAAATAAGCAGAAGCTGTGGGATCCCTGTCTTAGGAAATTGTGTGTGTGTGTGTGTGTGTGTGTGTGTGTGTGTGTGTGTGTGTGTGTGTGTGTGTATGGGTGTAGATATTTCTGAATCTCTGAAGTGTAAATCTTTTATTCCTTTTTTTTTTGTACTCTTCACCACAATGCAATTAATTTAAGTGTGTGTACTACTTTCTGTGCACTCTCCCTGTTCTCTTTTAAGACTCTTGAAAGCAGAATGCTTATTGCCTTGTTCCTCTTGTGTCTGGGCACCTAACCTGGCAACAGAGTCAGTGTTCTGAATTTCTGTTACTTAGTTTCCATCTGGAAATAATGATGCATGAGACAAGTGTAAACCATACTCATATCCACTTGTAGAGTTGCAGACAAATTCTCCTTTCATCTGAAAGCCCAGAACCTCTGCTAAGGGCTTTATTTCTTGGCAAAGAACAGGAAGCCTTTTCTATTATTTTCTAAATATCTAAGTCCTGAGAGGTGAAAGGTACAAAACATGGAGACACAAAAAGGGGGAAGAAAGACACTCTGCAATAAGTACTGATTACACTTGAGGAAAGAAGAAGTAATTAGAATAAAATGAGATTGTACCATCTCTGCTCATGACAGCCCACACAGTATCAGCAGTCCCATGAGTTCAACAAACTCTTTCAAAATATTTTGTGAAGCCAGACCTGACTGCGATTTCCAGAGCCCATATGGCTGAAGTAGAGTGCAGACTCTCTCAGGTTGTCCACAGACTTCCTCACAAGTATCATGTGCATACTCAGAAAACAAAGAAATGAACAAACACATGTTTAAAAAGACTATATTTAAAATATACCATTTAAACCTCCTACAATATATAATATGGTTTTTCTGAAAGCTGTCTTCGTCCTCACCTACTGGCAAGAGTCCATGTGTATCAATGCCTTCCCCATTTCTGGAGAATGCATATGTCATCCATCCAAGACTAACCGCAGTCCTGATCCTTAGCCTTTGGGCCTTTGTTTCTTCTGTGAAGTAAGAAGAAATCTCAGTGCACCCTCAGGAAGCATCAGCAGAGGCACTTATATGGATGCCCCACGTTGCTAAAGAGAGGAGGAAGAAGAAAAGATCCTTGTCACACACTTCACTGTCCCTAACAGGACACCTTCCCTTCACTCCTATTTACTGTCCTAAACATTCTCCTGGACAACTCAGCAGCTCTAAGAAAAATTATTTTGTTAGAGTTAAATGCTTATATATATGTGTGTTATATATATGTATATATATATTATTTGATGTAAGTAGATTGATAGAAAGCTAAGAAATGTCCTAAAGCAATGAGAGATTTTAAGAAATGTATGCATTTAGTAGTAGGACAGCCCTAAAGAAATTTTCTGATAAATGACTCAGGGTGATTTTAAAAGTGAATAAAATAAAAATATTGTCTTTCTATTGATGAATTCTTCAGAAAAATATCTCTTGAACTACCTAGGAAAGAAAAAAATTCTGCCCAAAATTTATGATTTTGTGTTTATCAATCTGCAAGTCCTAGAAGTTTATAAAGAAAAATGAGTATTTTATAGGAATCACTGATACTTTAGAGAAAAAGTTGTTCTACCAGTATCAAAATTCTGCATATATGGGATGCCACCTCATATCTAAGACCCAAAAATGTGTTCTGTTCTTTCTCCACTGGCTGCTGGGCCTCCAAGGCTGTCCAATTCAAAATGTTAACATTTTATGACAACCCCCTCAGCCATGCTACAAATGCTAATTTTGGTTTATATTGTTTCATCACTTCTTTTTCCCAAAATAAAATTACATACTAATATGAGAAAAAATTTCAGTGATAGACCCTTTCTAAGCAGTTTATGTAGGTAACCTCATTTACCACTTATAGTGAAATTTTGTGATTGTTATTGTTTCAGAGAATAGACTAAGTGGCTGGACAGCTTGTCTAGGGTCACACTTGGTGTAAGTAGGCCTTTAAGGCTCATTGAGCCTCCTTCACATGCTTTCCTCCCTCACTGTCTCTCTCTTGAGAAGTTTGTGTTATTACATTTTCACTTAGGTAAATTTTCCTCATATATCTCAGTTGTCATGTTTAAAATGCCTGTTCTTTGTAAGCTTCTTCCTAAACCAGAGGGCACAATATACTCCCTTCATCCCAGTTACCATCCTGTGGTGTTAGTGCCATGAGGAGAGGGGTCTATATTCCAATAACCAATTCATCCTTGGTTGAAAGTGAAGCACCAGGCACAGCACATGCATGGTACCCAGTACATATTTATTGAAAGAACAAATGAGCTTGTGACACAGACAGTTATCTGGTTACTCACAGCAGAAAGAACATTCATAAGCTGGCAAGTTGCCTTGTAAAAGGTCATTCAAACCAATCACTGAATAATTAAAATATAGGGCAAAAGCTAGCCACTTAAAAATAACGGGATTGAAAAATAAACCGGTGTCACATGCTCTTATTATAGGAGAGCAAGGCAGCATATCACCAATGTGGGATCAGAGAAGGCAGAGGATTCAGCTATATATTACAGAACTGAGCAATCCACCATCTCCACTCTATGATCCGCCATGCTGTTCTCTACCTTTGGAATTTTTTGTTGTCCATTGACAGCACAAATATGTAGAAGAAAGGGATTTCAGAATCTGGAAATAAATCAATAAAAACAAATGACCTCATTCTATGTCTTTCCTTCTTGGGCATTGCATGTTATATTAAAAGTGATAGTTCACTTTGAGCATTTGAAATTTTGGAAAATCAATTCTTATTTAAATTGGTGGCCATAACATACTAATTGTTTAGGTTTTTTTTGTTGTTGTTTTTTTTTTTTTTTTTAGTACTTCATGAGTAATCATTATACCACAACCAAATCTGTTTAAAATCTGTTCATTTTTATTGTTAGTTTTGTAATAGTGACATTAATTTATTATAATCTAGATTTTATCATGACACTTAAACCTTATTTTCCTAATTGCTTATTATTTTTAAGTTAAATAGATTGATATACAAACTAGGTGTCATTTTTTGATGAAAATGCCCTTTGTTTTCTTAGTTCAATGTGTCTCTTTTAGAACAGCAGTAATACTATGCCATCGATTCCCTGTGGCACTCTAGAAACTGTGACTTACAATATAAGCATGCTTCTTAGAACTGGCCTTGACATGGTTCTTTTGCAAAGATTTGGTAGATAGGCTGCTTTCCAGTCCGGAAAATTTGAAGTCACGGGAATGGATGGAACAGGAGAGGACTAAGTACTGTGAAGACCCATTTTAGTCCTGGTGTTGCTAGGCTCCCAGATCTAAGCCCCAGTGTGCTCATTTCCAGAGTACCAATTGAATGGCACAGAAATGCTCTCCCAAGAGACACTGTGCTTACTCTCTTTGAGAAAAGAAGTCGCGCTGTGGCAGTCCTTACGTCATAAGGATGTGTGTGCCATCTGGGTGGCATTTTAATTTAGCACTACACTGTCAAGCAATAGGGATAAATAATAAATAAGTAGAATCTGTTTTGCCTACTATCTGTGTGCCAAGAAACAGAGTGTATATTCAAAATAACACCATTGATGAAAGTGTCTTGTTAGCAGTGGATAGTGATAATTTTTGCTGATAAAACTTTGATGTGTTGGCTTAAAAACTTGTTTGTTTAGTGTTAGATGTCAATACACATACGAATACACAAGATTTAAAAAAATAATGTAAAACTTAAAAATAAATGTCCCTATGAACTGATATGTTTGCAACCTAAATGATAGATACAAAATATGTTTTCAACAACAAGAGAACTGAAGACGACTGAGTCTTCACCCAGTAGAAACCAACAACCAATTGAAGAATTCCCATCTGACTTTGTGAAGCATATGATAGAAACAATGGGATCTTTCACACAGTAAAATCTCTGTTTCTAAATTACCTGCTGATTATGGGTACATCAATAGAACAAAAGGACTGGGTAGTAATTTCTCTAGCTTATTTGAGAAAACCATTTAAGTCTGAGTTCTTAATTACCCTAAATCGTTTAGTAAAGGAAATTCATGTACACACTATAAAGATCTGGTTGATACACTGGTCTACCTGTTGTGACCACTGGATAAAGATCACATCAAGCTTCATTTTTGTACCATATTTTAAAAGATTTAGGTATTTTCATATGGGAATGATGTGTTTAAATTACCCAAGAAGTTGCATTTTTTCCTAATAATCTACATTGCTTTGATTTCATTAGGTAATATAATTGAGTAGAACTATTATTAATAATAATATTATTATTATGCTTTTATTCTTATACTGAATTAAACATCATTAATCCTGCCAGATTGGTTGTTTTCCATTAAGCTTACTAATTTAAGCATAATACTAATTTACTTTGGTTTTTTTCTTCTCTGGTTTGGAGTGAACAAGGATTCTGCCTCTTGGTTTCAACTTTTCTCTGCTTGCTCACTACAGAAGAAAATACCCCATGCTGTGTAATTTGTATACCCACTAATTAGCTTATTACAGTGTAGGCAGATTTATTCCGATGGATTAAAAGATGTTTGGAGGCATTATAAATAGGGGCACAAGGATTACTAACCAGAAATGGCAAATGACGGTATTACTTTTTCATGCCTGACCAGGTTTTGGTGTTCTGTGTGTAGCTTCAGTTTTCTAGTACAAAGGAAAGTCTCTGTTGTGCAGTGGACCAGTTCCTTCTCGCACACTCAGATAACTGTAAAAAGTCAAATGAGGACCTGGGATGTGCACCTGTCCACTGTAGAAAAATGAAATAAGGCTTGCAACACTCTTAGTATCTTTGCATTACATATCCACAGTTTCTACAGTTTCAGTGATGGGGTAAATGAGGGTTCTGCACTCTTAAATCCATTCTATTGGGTCCAAGTCTGATTTCCTTTGGCATCCTTCCTGCTTTCTCTGAGTGTAGGTCCAGAACAGTGGTGGAATATGTTTCTCCATTTAGGACTACTGGAAACACTTCATGTTCTCTTTGGTTTTAGTGTTCCAGTCCTCAAGTTAGAATGCATCTCACCAGCGCTTATCCTTTGGTGCTAAAGAACAGATGATCTGGAGTGCAAGGGTGTGGGTGTTTGGAGGGAAACAGCAAGTTAACACTGACAAAGCTGACAAGTGTGAGGGGAAGTGGGTGTTCTCAATTATTCTAAAGCACATAACATTTAAATGTCAAATCTAGTTTCTATGACAGTCTAGCCTGAAAAGGAAGCATTGCTTGGGATACAAACCCAAGAAATCATCCACTTCAAAGCCAGTTCAGTGTCCTGTAACTGATGTCAATTGTACTTAAATATCTTCGGATAATTTTCACTTCATGTGTCTCTCTTTTTCTTCCTGGAAATAGTACCTCTGTCCTCTTTCTAGATTTCCCCCTTCTGTTTATAAACATGGTATCACCATCCAAAATGCTTATGCTGAGCTCTGTGCCTCTTCAGCTGCTGTCAAAGGATACTCTTTCCTTGAATTCCCTTCTCTTTATCTCTCACCTAACACAAGTGTGGCTTTCAAGCATGCATTGTGCCTGGTGGTAAGACATTTCTACTTACTAAAGTGGGAAGACACTAAAAACAAGTTTGGACTTGGGGAGCCACCCCTGCACTCTCCTACTATCCAGATTCCCAAATTTAGAGGTTATAAAGCCAAGGAGATTATTGACCAGATGTTCCTGTTTCACACATATCAGATTAAAAGTGATTTCTGGCCCACAGGGTTTGCAGTAGATTTAGTAATAATGGAAAATAATCATCTGGCAATGAATTGCCTGTTAAAGTCTGTCAAAAAGCTGAAGTTTCTCCCTCCTCAAACTCCCTAGAAGAGATTTCACAATGGGCTGTCCCATAATCCCATTCTCAATGCCTTCCAGAGAGCAGAGCTCTCATGCCACACTCTGTAGACTACTGAGGAATACATAAAGAGGTAACAAATGAAATGGGATGTGCCATTAGAACTGATGACATAAGTACTCACTTTATATAATGATTATATTCAGTGACTTATCTTTTTGATATTGGCAAACACTGTGTAATTCTTCATGTCTAGTTTCTCAAGGATATCATACAAGATGTTTTGACCATATTCGCCCCTTCTGCAACTCCTTCCCAGATACACCCCTTCTTTCCTACTCACCCATCTTTATGCCCTCTCCTTTTTTTATACCCATCAATTTCAGTTTTTGATGCCCATATATTCTTGGACATGTGACCTTTGAGCATTGACAACTTCCCAGGGGCTATTATCTTAATGAAAACTGATACTCTCTCTCCTACTGGCTCTCAGTTGCCAATAGCTTTTTGACCCAAAGTGGAACTTCATGCCCACCTCCCATCCCCATGGTGGAATTTGCTGTGGCTTGAACTTGCACAGGTGTTGTGCATGCTATCCCGAACAATGAGAGTTTATGCGTACAACTGCCTTGTTGTATATGGAAGACACTATTACCTTTTTCTTAAGTTTCTGCTGGTAAAGAGTTAAAGTTGGACATGAATCACACTCAGGTGACAGGTTTTTGTTATTGTTTTTTTTTTTTTTCCCTTATTACTTCTGCATGATTCGTATAAATGTCAGCAAAGTTTCACAGGCAGAAATCAAAATTTAGATTGTAGAAGTAGTTTTTTATGCAAATAAGATTGCTACACATATATTTACTTTGTGTTCAGCTTTCTCTCTGAATTTTTTTTTCCATCCCTGTATACCCTTATTCAAGGTCCCTTCCGCCTCCCGCCACATCAGGTCATTTTTTCTTCTCCACAACTCCCCATCCCCTCCCTGGGCAGGAAGCAGACAGTCCTATGGTCCCACTGACCCAATAATGCTTGGATCAGTCTCCACTCCTGGCAAATCCAGTTTTGTCGCCCCTCCCTCAAGGGTGAGTCAGGTGTTCCTATAGTTGGAGTGGGATCCGAAGGGTCAGTCCAGGGTGTTTCTGATCCCAAGCTGTTCAGTGGTTGTGGATTGCAGCTTGGGCATGTTTGTCTTTTTTTCTTGTTTGTTTGTTTAGAGGCCACTAATGAGTGAGTACATCCCCTGCTTATCTTTCTGAGT
>PVIH01000675.1:106870-177293 GCA_004025045.1 Sigmodon hispidus
TCATTTTTTCTTACTGCTGAGTAGTATTCCATTGTGTAGATGTACCACAGTTTGTTAATCCATTCTTCAGTTGAGGGACATCTAGGTTGTTTCCAGGTTCTTGCTATTACAAATAATGCTGCTATGAACATAGTTGAGCTAATACCTTTGGAGTGTGAATGTGCCTCTTTAGAGTATACACCCAGAAGTGGTATTGCTGAGTCCTTGGGGAGATTGATTCTCAATTCTCTGAGAAACCGCCATATTGCATTCCAAAGTGGCTGAACAAACTTACACTCCCACCAACAACGGAGGAGTGTTCCCCTTGCTCCGCATTCTCTCCAACATAGGCTGTCATCTGTGCCTTTTATCTTAGCCAATCTAACAGGTGTTAGGTGGTATCTCAAAGTTGTTTTGATTTGCATTTCTCTGATGGCTAAAGATGAAGAGCAGTTTTTCAGGTGCCTTTCAGCCATTCGTAGTTCCTCTGCTGAGAATTCCCTTTTTAGATCTGTACCCCATTTTTTGATTGGGTTATTCAAGGTTTTGGGCTCTAGATTCTTGAGCTCTTTATATATCTTAGAGATCAGTCCTCTATCACTTGTAGGGTTGGTGAAAATCTTTTCCCATTCTGTAGACTGTTTTAATATATAGGCTCTGAAAGGTCTTCTGCACCCCCACTGGTCAATGAAATACACTCCAAGAGCCTCTGCTCTTTACCTACAATCAACTAACAACAAAATATAAATAAAAATAACTTTCTTGGGGACAACTAGGCAATAGGTATCTAGGAATTAATTTATCCAAGCATGAAATGTGAACTTTCATGCACCACTGTAAAGAATTTCAAACTCAGAGGATTGGCCTTAGATTAGGAAATATCCTAAGTAGATACATACAGACAGTCCATGACCTAAATCAGCTCCATAATTCAATTTTTTGTTCATTAAAATTATATTTTTATGAACTTTAAATCTACCTTAGAATCTAAATTTAAAAAGAAGGGTGCTGATAAAGTGACTGAATCTTTTTTTAAGAAGTGCTTTTAAGACTTGTCTTACCAGATACAAGTTACAAAGGCATCATGAGAGCCCATAATCAGATGAAGATAAATGTCAGTCCATATGGGAGCCTGGGGTGCTTCATCTGAAAGAAATGTGGAACCCACACCCCTAGTGAAATGGGATGCTTTCAGTGTGATGACTGAAAAATGGGCTTCCTGAATGTAACCTTAGTCTCCAGAGAGATTAGGATGCCTGTGTGACAAAGGAATATTCACCCTACCTTTTATGTGTAGCCTTTTCCTTTAAGTGCCCTGGGGTGCGATTTTTACCTTTTTTAATCAATCCTCTCTATTTCTTTTATACCTAAGCTTGAAACAAACTGTTTTAACTTTTTATGGCATATTTCATTATGTTTTCTTCATTTCTTTTTCTTCTTTCTTTCTTTTTAACATAGAAATTGATGAAGCTTCTAGACAATAAATTAGGATACTGAGAATTTACAGAGTCTTTTATAACTGGAAAAAATTTACATTCTTCTAAAAGTTAACCTCTGGTAAAGAGGTGCCTCCTGGAAAAGTTCAGGTTGAGAACATGCGCACCACCTGAAACAAGGACTATTTCTGTAGGGTCCCTTCAGTGTACTCCTTAGCAAGAACTATTCCTCAGCTGGGATGCATGACACTCTGAAAGCTCTCTCACTAGAATTTTCCCTCATTCCTTTGAAGGTGCATGAAAATCTCATTACAAACATTCAACACCTGCTTCCTAAAAGGTCTCAAAAAATGTCAGTTTGCTCTTGCTCGGCTCACTTGACAGTATGTCACGGATTTGTTGTTGGTACTTTCTGTTTTCTTTTCTTTTTTTTTTTAAACTTCCATATGGAATGTGATTCACAGATAAATGCTGTTTTGAGATAACAAGCTTCTCCACTTTCACAAGTGGGTCTGTAGCCTGTCATTCTCCAAGGTCACAACTTGAAAACAGCGGATTGGTAACCCCTTGTTTATTTACTAGCATGTGTCAACAGGTAAACCAAGTGACATGTGGCACTGTGGCTCCTGCAGCACCTTGTTAATATGAGCAGCTGAAATGTATTAGGAAGTCTTTCTCCAAATCAGAGTAATGCAAACTGACAGGTTTTTACTTTTCTCTCAGCAGAGTTTGTAAGTGCTCAAAGCCTGCACAGCTAACATGGTATGGGAAATTAGGAAGTATTTCTTATTTACAGACTGTGGCTCGGTAGCCAGCTGCCTAAACAAGATGGACTAATTTGGTGGTGTGATATAATATATATGTACATGTGTATGTACAATATATTATATAAAAGAGGAAACCTCTGAAGTATAGGAAACTTTCACACTCAGTGGCACTGATAGACATGTGTGTGCTTCTTATAAAACTTTAGACTATTTCACTCTAGAAACTTAAAGACACACATGGTCTCAATAAAAGCACAGCTTCAATAATGTTCTAATAAGTCATATACTGTAACAACTTATAACATGATAAAACATTAGTTTCTGTCTGGAGGTGCTAGTAGTCTTTTTTTGTCATATTCTATCATCATTACTCCTTACTTGTGGATTTATTTATTTTACTTTATGTGTATGA
The DNA here is from genome assembly GCA_004025045.1 of Sigmodon hispidus. Taxonomy (NCBI): domain Eukaryota; kingdom Metazoa; phylum Chordata; class Mammalia; order Rodentia; family Cricetidae; genus Sigmodon; species Sigmodon hispidus. Next base: position 109,465 of record PVIH01000675.1, read on the forward strand.
ACGTATTGCCTACCTGCATGTATATGCACTGAGTGCATACCTTGATGGATCCCCAGGAATTGGCATGGCAATGATTGTGAGCCAACACATGAGTGCTGGAAATTGCATCCAGGTCCTTTGCAAGAACAACAACAGCTCTTAACCACTGAGCCATATCTTCATCCCTATTTTAAGTGTTTCAAGCAAAAGGGGTGGTATAGATATGCCTCAAGATTCCTCCTAAAGAAAGTCTTACATAGAATTAATAGTATTCCCTCATTTAAAGAGCTCATCTGTTGTGACTATCACTCATGGAACATCACATACTGTTGGCTTATGATAATCAATATCTTTAGATTGTCTATAGCTGCCAAAGGCGTATATCCCAGTTGCCTTCTTTATTATGGTCTGCTGTTGACCTAAAAAATGAATTTATTCATGTTAAAGCTAATCCAGATATAAATAGTTAATGTGACAGTAACCATAGAAGAATCAGTTCAAAGCACTGTATTATTTAGCCTAACTGATTCTAAAGCAATATTCATTGTAACTGTCCTCTAATGGCAGGGCCATTAAATGAGTTGGTCCCGAAGGGAGACATGGAATTAGGAGGCCACAGGCTTACTGTTTTCAAACAATTAAGGCATTAACATGCTTACAGATTCTGAGTAACTGTAGGGAAGTTATACCACCACAGATTATTTTCACCCATACACTGAATTGAATGGCATTTGGGATAACCATACATACATATAAACTGTGTTCAATGCTGCAAGAAAAAAGTTACCTTTGACCTAAATGATGTCTCTATAAATATGTAGCCTGAGGTCTGGGAAGGTGGCTCAGTGGGGTAAAACACTTTCTATGCAAGAATAGGTGATTGAGTTTAGGTACCCAGAACCTACAGAATGCCGATGATAGTATGTATACTCTTATAACCCCAGTGTTTCTATAGCAAGATGGGGAGTAGAAACTAGAGAATCCCAGGGCTATCACAGTCTGGTTAGCCTGACATATGTAGCTGTGAACAAGAGACCTCCCTCAAACAAGTTCAGAGAAAAAGTTTTCCTCTGAGTTCCTATCACAGGCCATATCACCCTCCTGTCCACACTCACACACACAAACACACAAATAAGATTCACTTTTTAAAAGAGATACAGCTTAATTTCAAACAAAGGAGAAGATAAACTTTATACAGGGTGCCTTTGAGTCTACCTCCATCTTTTGTGAGTACTAGCAATCTGACAGTGTGCTCCTTAGACTGACGTCAAGAACATCACCTGGCAACCAGTTGAAAATGCAAATTCTCTGGCCTTTCCCAAGACAGTAGGATCAGATACTCTGGAGATGATGCCAAGCAATTGCATTTCAGAAAGACCTTCTGATAGTTCTGATGTATGCTGAAGTAGAGCACAGCAGATCTACAGAACATACTATCTGGGTGTCAACAATCTCTTCAGTAGTCCTGGAAACATAACACCATTTAGATTGTAGAGAGAATGTCATTGTCACCAGTGCTACATTCTCTTTGTTTAGTCGTTGGGGAAACACCACAGCTATTTTAACAAAAATATGTGAGGTTGAGTTTTAGGAACTTATCCCACACCTCTGTGAGATGGTCTTCATATATATCCCCTCTAGAGCACCAATTTCAGAGGCTACCCCCAGAATCATACAACCTTGTAGAGGGATTATGATGTGACATTGTAAATAATTGTCCTGCCTACTGGTTTAATAAAATTGCTGATTGGCCAAAAGCAGACAGGAAGTGTCTGCAGGGCTACCAGACTAAGAAAACTCTGGGAACAGGCAGAGCAGCGGAGAGATGCTGGAGCACCTCCACTGAGATGAAATGAGCATAGACGCTGCACAGATGCCACAGACAGATGCAGAGGAAAGAAGTTGAAATGCTTCTCTTAAGAAAAGGTACTGTGCCACATGGCTGAATAAGATGGGTTAGTTTAAGAGTAAAGAGTTAGATAGCAACATGTTTGGGCCTTAGTTCAATCAACGTAAAACTGATGTAAGCGTTTGTGTGTTTCTGTCAGACTGCCAGACTGCCTGTCAAATCTCTGGGCTAGGCCCAGAAAGGATGGGCTAGAAACCTATTGCTACACAACCTACTCACAAATTCTAAAAAGTGCGACAGGTGGGGGAGGAGTCTTTGGATTAATGGGACAGAAGGTATCTAATTTCCCACCTTCCTTTCCTCTGGAGGTAAGAAGGCCCATGAGTATTGACCAATTTTAAGAGTCCCCAGAGCCTGACTGCCCTAGGCCCTGGCACCAGGCCACTCACCACAGGTTGAGCTGTTGAGAGGAGAGGCCAAGAAATGAATAACAACTTCAACTTTCCAACTGCATTATTGCCCAAGAGAAATGTCCTGAACCAACAAAGAAGGACTAAGGAGTTAATGGTATGGAGCAAATGGCTCAAAGGCATGTGTAGTCATGACACTTAAAAATCTCTTCCAATTGTAATGAGGTTAAGTCAAAAGTTTGCCTCAGATAGTTATTATCAACTAAGTATTTTAAAATAAATTGTTAAAGGCATCATTAATTTTTACATATAAGATGTGGGAAAAGAGAAATGATCTAACTGGTCTTTTCCTCAGATGCTTTTGCTACCTTCACCAGGAACATAGTTTCTCATCCACCACTTGGGACCCTGACAAGAAAGGGCATCACGGGAAACAGCCAGGGAGCACATCCTAGAAGTCACTGTGCTTCCTGAAGTCTTGAATCCTAACTGAAGTATACCATAGCCAAACAGTCAGTCTGTGTGCTCACAGCTTCCCATCTTCCTACCTTTCCCCCAGGGAATCTCTTCTTAAATGTACAGAGAAATAATTAAAAGAATGTGCTTTAGGGAGCTAAGGAGTGTTATCATAAAAAATGAAGACATAGTTCAGAGTGAAGAATGATCACAGCCAAGAGTAGTGTGTTGAAATTCATGAAGGAAGCTCTCTGCCTTGGGCATACCTGTTTTAAAATGTTACTATCTGAAATGTATTATAACTGACAACTTGTAGTAAAGCTTGAAGAATATCAGCATTTGTAATGCAGGAGAAATGTTACAAAGAGAGTGAAAGACAGCATCTCAATGACGAATTCCAGTTTTGAATAGCCAGTGTAGATTTTTAATGGAGCTGTTGATAATCTTGTTATCTAACAGCATTCTAGCTGTGAAGTGCATTAAACTTCTTGGCTGTAGTCAAATGGGTGAAAACCAAGGGTGTATACTCATTGTGCTTGATAAAAATGCTACTTATTTACGATATTAAGTTAAGAGTGGCCATTATGTTCAAGGACAGTTTCTTTCATCTCAGTAAAGTTTACCTAGGAAGAATAAAATATTTAAACAGATTTTGAGTTTCCCTGAGGACACAGTATGCTTTCAACATTTTTATTTGTTTGTTTGTTTGGGACAATATCAAATGTAAAAGCTGATTTAACACATTCAAACATAAATGAAAATAAATTGTGTCCCATTTTTTCCATTATTATATACTGATGGCTAAGACTATATATTTGTATATATGATTCTTACTCAAAGAATTTGTAATGAAAAATAAGTCAAATTATTATTAAGAAGATTTTCTTTGTCATTGTTCATTGATTGGTTGGTGATTGAAATACAGTCTTAATGCCCTGGAATTCAAAGAAAAACAGACTGCCTCTCCCTTCCAAACAATGGAAGTAAAGGCAGGAATCTCTAAGACCATAAAAGAAGTGAGATATATTCATATTCTTCCTCTCTCTTTGTCTCTCTCTGTATCTACATTTCTTCTACTCTCCCCTTTTCATATACTCCCCAGCTCCCAAGTCCATGACATCATCATCTTTAATTCTTATCATTATATAAACGTGTGTATATACAAAGGTGTATACAACCTACCGAGTCCATTTAATATTGCTTGTTTGTCCAGGAGTGATCACTGGGTAAGAGTTAATTCTGTCCTATACAGTAGCTATATAACCTTGGAAAGTGGCTTCAACCTCTCTGAACTCAGCAACAGAAATCCCGATTCCCTAGCTTATATAGGTGCCTTTGAAAATGCGGTAAACTATCCTAAAATATGTAAGAAATATAAATTCCTTGTCTGTGATTGAACTTTGAATTTTTTTAACTTTATTAAAAACTGAATTTTGTGTGCGTATACACAGATACACATGCGTACATTAAAATCATACATTTCAAAACATAAAACCCAAAAGTTTCCTGGGACTCAGTCTGTAGATGAGGCTGGTCTCAAACTCAGAGATCAATATTCTTGTCTCTGCATCCCAAGTGTTGAGATTAAAGGCATGTGCCACTACTCCCAAACTTAAAACCCAAAAGTTTTAGCTAAGAATGATTCTCTAAGTTATAAGGAATCTTAAAGACTATCTGATTCAGTGATTCTTGGCATCTCATAGGCATAGTCAGGCCTTTGATTACCATTTCAAAGGGTCTCTTGGGTCTTCTCTTTGTATCCTTCTATCAGAACCTTATTTACAGGTTCTAATTATATTACTATATAATTATATCTTTTCATACAGGCTTCTCAGAATCTCTGTGGCACACAACCACTAAATACATTTTCCTCAAAATTCAGTCTTTTCTGAGGTACCACAGCATACTTGCACTGTACCATCTGTCAGTAGTCACCCCATCTTACTGAAAGCTCACAGTGATAAAGCATCATCCTCTAGCACATTTTTTAGTCAGATAAAAACACACAAAGTCCGAAATTTTTCTTTATCTCTTTTTAGCTCTTGAATTTCATCACTCTCACCCTGGGAGTTATGTACATTACATAAACAAACAAAAAACATGACTTAAAAGTGTTAGGAAAATTAATATGATAGCACTTAGAAGCACTTGCTTGGTGGTGCCTGACTTGTTAGAGAACCGTTATCATTTGTACACATCATCCCCAACCCACACACACACACAATGTGTCTGCCCCATTGATTGTTCTCTTTTCTAGAAAGCCTCATCTTACACATGCTGTTCCTCTATGATCATGCTTCCCTACGTCTCTCTTCCTATCTCCTGTAACACATATGTGATTGTTTCCAAATGTTTTAAGGCTCTTGTTTTCTTTATTAAACAGCTTGAAATGCCTCCATATAGAATAGGCTATCATGCTGAGTCAGAGTTACCTTGACTTCCTTTTGTTGAAGAATGTTAAGATGATCTTGAACTAGGTGGAAGATTTCATAGTTGTTATCTAAACATTCTTTATGTTGTGATTTCAGATGTTGAATTATTTGATATCAGAACATGTTAGCTTAAAAAAGAAAAGAAAAAACTACCAGAAAGTCAATGAAAGGAACATTTCTTTGAGAAACAAAGCATCATGGTTTATGTCCATAATCCCAGCACATGAGATAGTAAAGCAAGAAGATTTTGAATTTGAGGCCAGCCTAGGTTGCACAGGCATTCCATGCCACTCTGGGCTAGTTAACAAGAGCCCATTTCAAAATGCTAACAAAAACATTCACTGTGATTGCCATTCTGATATGCTTACTTCGTTTCCTTTACTTCCCATGGCTGAGAACATCTCTGTGTTGATAGGCTGATGTCCTAAGAAATCACTGTGCTCTTGATCCCTGTCAGAGAAAAGCAATGCCTCTCCATCATAGGGGAATTTAGGGTGTGAACTATATGTGCCCTTCATGCCATGTCTGCCTGACTTATAAGCATAATACAGGCTTAATGAGCAAGCACCAACCAGAAGGCATGTCTCATTGCATTGCTACCTGCCCTTTGAGAATTAATAAAGACAAGAAAACATTAAGAATCTCTTCCAAATTTAAAGCTGAGATTTGGGGAGAAATTAAAAGCAAAGATTTGTTTCTGGAAAACATAGTAGATACTGAAATAGGAGGAATGGAGAAACTTCATTCTCCTATTAAAAAAAAATTAGCTTCCCTTTCTTATAGCCTCCCTTACAACATACATGTGCCACTAGGGCCTTGCTTCTCCGTGCAACAGAGAGATCCAGAAATGTAAGGCTGAGTTGTTGTGATTTACTTTGAGTGAGTTTGAGTATATTGCCCAAGAACCTTGATCTCCAAAGTAGTGAGGAACTCTTAAGGTATGATGTCTAGAAGGAAGTGACTGGACCATGAACCACCACTCTGCTGCCCTCTCAAGTACAGTTTTTAAGAGTTTGCTCTCAAAAGAGTGGGCTGTTGCACAGTACAATGTCCTCACATACATGGTCCTTTGTGTTTATGGCCATTTTCCTTTCCGGTTCCTACAGTGAACAAAATTAACCTCTTTTCTTTCTAAAGGACCCAGGATCAGGTATTCTGTTATAGCAACACAAAGTGGACTGAGACAGGTTTGCCTTCAATGTTGCTAGTGAATACCATTCTTCATATGGTTTTGAGACAGTGTGTCACATAGGGCACCTCTAATTTCTACCAGTTTGTTGTGTCTTTACAATAAGCTATCGTGCTTTCTTTTTTTGACTGAACTTCTGGTAGCTGCACTTAACCTTATTTATGTGCTCTGTCCCTTTACACTAAATTAGCTTAATGCTAAAGAGACCTTCAAATTCAAAGAAGTCTTCTGCCCTTCCCTAACCTACCACCCCCACAGGTGGAAGTGGGCTGAGATGGCAGCAGACACCTGGGAGAGGAAATCAGTTAATTGCAGGCTGTCAGAGTTGTTTTAAGTGACTTTGTACTTCTTGGGTTTAAGATCAACGTGAACTGAGATTTCAAATAGTAACAAAACCCCCGAGGTTTGCTAATGCTGGGAATGACTCATCTGGTGAGAACTGTATTGTATTGGTAATACAATGCAGACAGAAGGAAAAGGCTGTGCTATCTGCTCTCTTTGTGTTTCTGACCTTGAGCAGAATTATAACTTGTTTGTTGCAGAAGTTGAGCATCTAATGTGCTGTTGCACCTGTTAGTTCTTGTATACTAAATGGCAAAGCACTTGCAGATCTGTGATTGCTTTGTGGGTGAAATATTTTCTGCAATCTGGTGAACCGGCTTTTTAAAGACAATGGATTCAATTGTGTTCCTTGCATCCCTTATGTCTCAAAAGTGCGTTTCCTTATGCTGTTTCAATACAATCATCATTACATCTTAGGACATGTCTGCCTTTGTATTTTCAAGGTAACATTATAATTTTCTTTTTTTTTTTTTTTAACACAGAGACCATGAACCAGGCAATGCCTGCCAGGAAGCTGGAAGAGGTTCTTCATCTCGCAGAGCTCTGCATAGAAGTCTTACAGCAGAATGAGGAGCATCATGCTGAGGTGATGACTTGCAGCCAGAGCATAAGGTTCTCCCAAGGGCTTTGCCATAGTGGAAGTAGCACTGAAAACATAGCCTGACTGGAGACTCAGTGTGCGTCCAGCAAAATGTATACACTGCCTGGAACTGTGGCTCCTGGATATTACAGTGTGTGTGTGTGTGTGTGTGTGTGTGTGTGTGTGTGTGTGTGTGTGTGTGTGATTTCCTATCTGTTTTGGCAACAATCACATAATAAGGACATGGGAAAGCTTGAGAGATCTGGCCCCAAGACACAGAAACAATAGTTGGCAGATCTGTAACATGCCCATCTTGAGATGCCAACTAGTTGCTTATCTCCATGACTTGATCATTTTATTTGAAAATGTGGTCTAATGAGCATTAAATGGGATATTTGTGATAAGCTTTACAATCTAAGTCATTCACAATTGTGGAACTGCTGACTACAATCTCTCACATCAAATTTCCTGTATGTTTCACCAAGTCTTTGGTTGTTTCATTGCTGCTATTGTTGTTTGCCCTGCTTAGAAGGAACCAGCCCTTCAATGTGTTACCCAGTACTTTGCCACTACATTGCCAGCCAATGGTTTTAAAGTTCTAATTACACATTACGATTTCCTACAGACCTGGAATGTTCTCACACCATCATGCTTATTCTAAGACTCAAACTTCTCTTTCCTATAGTTATGAGTTTATCTACAAAAGCAATTTCTTGAGTTTGAGTTAAATGGAAAATATACACAGAATTAAATAAATACAATAAACTTTGGTGTCCCTACAGTGCTATTTTGAAGAAGCAAATATAATGAGCCAAAAGAAAACTGACCAAATACATATGAATTTATGTTTAATAAAATTTAGTTTTCAAAAATATGAGAAACTACAGTGTCTGTATTTTAAGCAAATTCTTGGAAAAGAGTGTTCATGGAGCCTACAGGCAACTAAGATTTATTGTATCTGCTTATAAATATGATCATTCAAAACATCTGCTTTTAGCTCACACTGTGGAATCTAGTTTTTAGCTTGCATCTGTCATGTGTGAACTTGTTATGGATATTTTATTTTAAACTGAAGAAACAGCTGCTTCAATAATTTGAAATGAATTCCCAGGAGGATGTTTTCTGGGCTAGCATCACTGCCATGCTACAAAGAACATGATTATATGATAAAATATAGGTATATTTTGTTGTCTTTGTCTTGTTCTGAAAGAGATTATCATCAGAGTCCAAGGCATTTCTAAATTGTTTTAAATCTGAACAAATATTTTATTTAGTATATGTTTTGGCTAATATTCTCATATACTTTATAGAAATTAAAATTTAAAATTTTTAACATACTCAGTGTAGTCACTAAAAATGTTTATTGAAGTATAATGGGTCTGGCACAATTAAAATGTAGATGCTATTTGCTTTTAAATCCATAACTTACAATTGACTTCACTGAAACACTCATAACACAGAAACGTCACCTTGCTCTGTGCTGCTATGAACTAGAAACTATTCTGGTGACTATAAATACTGAGTAATTCGGTGACATTTTTCTGTTCTGCTTATGCTCCAAAATCTTGGAATCCCACAGGGAAGAGAGGTGAGTAAAACTGTTTCCTCTTTTTCTAGCATAAGACAACCCTCCAATGTAACTGTGGGGCAGGACCCATTCTGATAGTTGGCACTTTAAAGTCAACTTATACCTTTCCTTGGAATGCAAGACTTTCCTCTAGGTGGGCTAGCCTTTGCTACACTATTAGGTGACTGTTTAGTTAATAATCACACGCATAATTAATGCCTTACAGCCCAAGAAAAATACAATGCAAGAAATTAGAAAATTCTGGCTTTTTATTTTGCCTTTCATTGATTTTTTTTTTTAATCTTTTTTTCCTCCTGTATATGAGATCTTCCCTCTGAGCAGTACTAGAGAAGAAAATGGTCTGATTTCAAAGTTGTTCCCAGAGTGCTTTGGTGGACATGGTACTCTCCACTGAGATTCATTTTGCTGGATTCTCAGGCCAGTTTCTTTACTCTGATCTATGCCTAGTTCCCTCTGCACTTCATCTCTTCTGGGGAAGTTAATGCAATTTCCTCAAGGCAACCTTCAGGTGGCTCTGGTTCCCACTCTCCGTTCCACACTGCTTCCCTTTACAGTGCAATCTACTCAACAGGAGTAAGTGGCCATTTCTGTCCTCCACAAGCCCTCTGGTAGGCAAGTGTCCAGCCATTCAGCTCCTTGACAAATACTTGCTTTCAAGGCAGTCCCTTCTCCTCTGGAGGTTTTTTGATTTCTCAGGCTTTTCTTTAAGACACTGTGTTTCCTCCCCAAAAGATGACTTTAGCTGTTTTCCAGCAAAATCTATAAGACTTACTTTCTTCACATTTCAAGGAGAAGGCTATAACAGATAAGAGACTTCAGACAAATGGATCTAGCTGTTCTGTAGCCAGAAATTTCTCTGTCTTTCCCAGATCCTGTGATCAAGACAAATTTCTCCCACCCAAGTACCCACAGCCATATAAAACAATTACTCAGAGGCTTATTTTAATTACAAACTGCTTGGCCTATGGCTCAGGCCTTTTTTTAAAGCTAGATCTTAGCTCTTATATCTTAACACAATATATTTTTATTAACCTGTGTCTTGCCATGTGGCTCCAGGATATTACCTGTGCTTCATTACATCTTGTTCCCCCAGCAGCAGGCTGTGCCTAGGGACTCTGCCCTTCTCCTATATCTCTGCTTGGATTTTCTGCCTGCCTCTTAGCTTCTTTGCCATAGGCCAAAACATCTGCTTTATTAACCAATGGAAATAAAGCATATTCACAGCATACAGAAAGACATCCGACATCACAGTTCTTCCTCCAAAAGCCATTCTCTTTGACAAAACTGCAAAGTCCTTGTGTCTATTGGAAAAGTCGCTAGCTCTAATCAGCCATATGTGTATTCAAATGTGCATGCTTGTGCACAAGCACAGACTTACCAACTGAGCTTTCAACCTAGCCTTTATTTTTGTTTTTGGTTTGGGTTATTTATAGTGTTCGTGATCATACATTTTGTTTTGCGGATACAGAGTCTTGCTGCTATATAATCCAGACTGACCTCCAGTTCATGACCATTTTACCCCATCTCCAGATTCCAGGCATATGCTATCATATATACACAATTTGTTTTGGGGTCTGTGTGTATGTGTTTCACTTTTTGAAATGAGATCTCTAATTTACTATGTATTAGAGGCTGACCTTGAACTTCTGATCCCCTCTACTTCAGGATTTGTAGGCAGCCACCAGCATGCCAGTTTTATATGGTGGTAGTAGCAGAAGCCAGGGGTTTCATACATATTAGCTAGGTAAACAGTCTGTCAATTAAGCTATACCCCCAGTCACCTATATCATTTGATTACTATGGTTCTGAAAGTATACTTTCCAGTTAGTGTACTGCTTGGTGCTTTGGGAGTTTTGCTCAGTATTGCTGGCTATTGTTTTGAATTTTTGTTGGTTTATGGTTTGTTTTGTTATTTTTGTCATTTGTTTTTTGTAGTTTCATGCGAATTTTAATATTGCTTTTCTAATATATTCTGGTATTAGCCCCTTTGCAGGTACACAACATTGAAACATTTTATTGTCTTGTAGCCTTGGGTTATTTCTTTACTCTGTTAACTGTTATTTTACTATGCATATGATCTTTTGTTTGAAATAATTCCATTTGTCAGTTTTTGCTTTTGCTTGCTAAGATTTCCAAATCTTAGTCTAAATTCTTGTTTGTTATAACATCTGAATCTACTGCCCTAGTTTTCTTCTCGTATTTGCATAGTTTCTCTGCATAGTTTCAGAGTGGCTGGTTTTACACACGTGTGTGTATGTGTTTAATCTATTTTGAGTTGGTTTTTTAGAGCTGATGACAGTACAGGAACCTAACTTCAGGTGGATTTCTAGCTTTTTTTTTCTTTTTTTATATTTCTTTTTTATGAATAAAGTCAAATTTTTAATCTATGTATCCCCTTGTTCAAACTCCCTTCCCACTCCCGCCCCTCCCAGTCACTCTCTCTTCTCCCCATCACTTTATCTCCTCCCCAGCAAGGCGATGAGGTCCCAAAGTCCCAATGTGGCTTAGTTCAACATTCACTCCCAGCAGATCCACTTTCCTCACCCCAACATTGGATATCTAGCTTTTTAAGTGCCACCTTTTTTTTCTTTCCTTCAATGAATGTTCTTAGTACTTTGGTTGGTGGACTTTTCTTTCCCAACATCCAGTTCCCAAATGACAGATATGGAGACTTAATATTAATTTGGCCAATAGCTCAGGTTTGTCATTAGCTAACTCTTATGTTTAAATTAACTCATATTTCTTACCTGTGCTTTGCCACATGCCTTGATAACTTTTCTCAGTACAGTTTGCCTATCTTGCTTCTATCTATGTCTGCTCAGGACTCCTGATTCCATCCTTTTTCATCTAGCATCCTTAGTGTGGTTGCCCTGCCTATTCTTCCTGCCTGGCTACTGGCCAGTCAGCTTTTTATTAAACCAATTCAAGTGACCCATCTTTACAGTGTACAAAAGGATTATTTCACAGCATACCTTTGTTGAAGTATAGTTAACTGTGAGTACAAGGTTTCTTCTAAGCAATCTGTTCTATTCTACTGATGCATGTCTCTTTGTTGCCTGTTTGTTTATTGGTTGGTTAATTGATTGATTTTCTGTGTGCACATGCCAGTGTGTACAAGTGGAGAGCAGAGGACAAGGGCCCGAAGTTGCTTCTCTCCTTCTGCCATGTCTGTTCCAAGCACTCAGGTCATCAGAGTTGGTAACACCTTTACCTGCTGGGCTATCTCACCTGCCCCTTTGTCTCTTTTTCAGGCCAGTACCAAATTGCTTTTTTAAAAAAGATTTATTTATTTATTTACTTATTATGTATACAGTGTACAGAAGAGGGTACCACATGTCATCATAGATGGTTGTGAGCCACCATGTGGTTGCTGGGAATTGAACTCAGGACCTCTGGAAGAACAGTCAGTACTCTCAACCTCTGAGCCATCTCTCCAGCCCCCAAACTGCTTTAATTACTGTAACTTAGTATATTTTGAATTTGACCATGTCTCTCATGCTTTCTCCTTTGTGTTTGCAATTGTTTTGGCTACTTGGAGTTGGATTTTGTTTTTTTTTTTTTTGTTCCTGTTTGTTTGTTTGTGGTCCCGTATGAATTTTTGGATTTTTTTCATAGTTTGATGAAGAAAGTCATAGGCATTCTAAGAGTGATAATATTTTATATGTAGCTATCTGTGGGTGATATGGGCATTTAACGTTCTTTCTCTCAATGTGTGAATATGTGATATATTTCCACTAGCACCCTCTCCTTTTCTTTCATTGGTGTTTTAATTTTCACTGAAGTTCACTAAAGAGGTTATTTTTTCACCTCTTTGTTTATTTTTACATACCTAAATTTTAAACTTATAAAACAAAGGTAACATTTTAAATGACATATTCTGAAACATCATCTTATTTCGTTTATTATTTTAATATTTATGTCTGTATTGAAAAATGATTAGCAAAATTATAAATCAGAAGAACTATGAAAAGCATCCAATTAGTTGGACAGTAGTTCATATGTCATCTTTTAATATTATGGTCCATTTTATTGGCCACTTCTAGAATATGGCCTTCTGTATTTCTCTGTGTATATTCATGTATGTATATTGTAGAGCCAAAAGATATACCAATTATTGAATTATCTCTAGAGCTTTTATAGTAACTCACAAAGTATAGCATTGTAGACTAATGCATAAAATGAGCATGCCAAAGCCAAGTTTTCTGTAGCTTATCTGAGGTTTTGATTGCTTTTACTATGAGAATACATAATATATAATTTAACACACACAAAAGGAGAAATGCTCTATATAAAAATATAAATAATCATGTTAAAATACATGTTTTTAGCAAGAGAAATTGAGGGACAGAAGCAGTGTTCTGATATGCAAAGTAAATGATGATAAATGGATGGATGGATGGATGGATGATAGACAGCCAATGTTCCTTGTATAGCTACTTAAGAAAACTATATCATTGTTCTCCTACTTATTAGTTCTTATAAATAAAAATAATTATACCATCTGCTCAAAGAGCAATTTAGGAAATTAACTAAGATTGCACTTCTAAAACTTTTAGAACAGTACTTGTCACACAAAACCTTTTAAATTCATGTTGGACATTTCTTCTCATTTTAACTTGTTTGTTGTTAAGGCAGGATCTCACTGTGTAGTTCACACTGTCCTTATACTCCAGTTCTCCTGCTCCACCTTCCTCAGTTATGGACTACAGGGCATGCACTGCCATGCATAACTTGAACATTATTTTTAAAACACATTGCCTTATCATCTGTATGTGAATTTTCATGTATTTTTGTAATTACTTATAATAACATTAACTTACATTTGTACAGAAAGAAATTCCCATGTTGATTTATTTTCACAATAACCTAGAGGTTAGAGAATATATCAGTTTACAGACCAAGAAGTGGAAATCCAGGCAGAGAAGAGATAAACTTCTGATTATTTAGGTTTTGCTTTTAAGCTCAGAAGCTCAGTGCTTTACAGCCTTTATGCTTTTCTGCCTCCATTTCAGCTGCTTGGAGGAAAACTGACAAAGCTTTCAAAGTATTATCAGCCTGGCACATACAGTTATCTTTCAAAATGTATATCTATTTTTCTCTTTAGCATATTGATAAATGATTGCCTTCTGCCTCTGTCAAATCACTTACATTGTCATGACTTAACCTTGGAGGCAGGAAAGATTTAGAATTGCTGTCATGACATCCCATAGGTCCCTCCAAAGGGTGCTTTTCTGAGAGGGGGTTCTCCCACCCCCATGGAGAGTAGATGCTATTGATCCTCTGCCACCTCATGAAATGGAACCCCAGGGAGGAAACAGTTCAGTCCTCCCCTACCCTCCAGTCCAGAATACCACTGCTGCCTCTAGTGGAGTGGCAAGAAAAAGGAAGGGACAGGGAATGGGACTGATCTTGGGTTCTAAAATAACTCTTAAATTTTGCTTAGATCTTCAGACAATGGTTGGGTACCTGGAGAGTCGGCTTAGTAGTTTATAGGACTTCCTGCTTCTCCAGAGAACCAACGGTCAATTCCTAGCACCCACGTTAGTTAGCTCACAACAACCTATAGGTTCACTTAATGGGGATCTGATGCCCTTTTCTGATTTTCATGAGCACTCACATATACCACATGCGTGGTTCACCCAGACACACACATACACATATAACTAATTAATTGATATTAATTAAGTTGTAGTTACACCGAGGTATGTAATGCTATTTGCAGCTATTATAAAAGAGTAATGTTTCCTTTTTTTTTTTTTAGCCCTTTTATCCTTAGTATGTAGGAGGGCTATTGATTTTTTTTTTTGAGTTAATCTTGTATCCTGCTACATTGCTGAAGGTGTTTTCAGGCTGTAGAAGTTCCCTGGTAGAATTTTGTGGGTCACTTATGTATACAATCATATTATCTGCAAATAATTTGTATTCCCTTCATCTCCTTTTGTTCTCTTACTCCTTTAGCTAAAACTTGGAGAACTATATTGAATAGATGAGGGGAGAGGGAACAGCCTTGTCTAGTTCCTAATTTTAGTGGAATGCTTTGAGTTTTTCTCCATTTAGTTTGGTGTTAGCTGTCAGCTTGTTGTAAATCGCCTTTATTATTTAAGTATTTTCCCTGTATTCCTGATCTCTCCAGGACTTTTATCATAAAGGAGTGTTGGATTTTGTCTAATCCTTTTCCAGCATCTAAGGAGATGATCATGTGGTTTTGTTTTTCCCCTTCAATTTGTTTATGCCATGGATTACATTTACAGTTTTTCATATGTTGAACCATTCCTGCATTTCTGGGATGAGGCCTACTTGATTGTGCTGGATGACTTTTTTAATATGCTGTTGTATTCAGTTTGCCAGAATTTTGTTGAGTATTTTTGCACCAATGTTCATGAGGAAGATTGATCTGTAATTCTCAGTCCTACAACTGACAGAGGACTGATCTCTAAAAATATATAGAGAACTCAAGAAACTAGAGCCCAAAACCCTAAATAACCCAATTAAAAATGGGGCTCAGAACTAAAAAGGGAATTCTCAGCAGAAGAATTACAAATGACTGAAAGACACTTGAAAAAAATTGCTCAACATCTTTAGCCATCAGAGAAATGCAAATCAAAACAACTTTGAGATACCACCTTATACCTGTCAGAATTGCTAAGATCAAAAGCACAGAGGACAGCCTATGCTAGACAGAATACGGAGCAAGGGGAACACTCCTCCATTGTTGGTGGAAGTGTAAGCTTGTTAAGCCACTCTGGAATGTAGTATGGCGGTTTCTCAGAAAACTGGGAATCAGTCTCCCCAAGGATCCAGCAATACCACTTCTGGGTGTATACCCTAAAGACGCACATTCACACTCCAAAGACATTAGCTCTGCTATGTTCAAAGGAGCATTATTCATAACTGCAAGAACCTGGAAACAACCTAGATGCCCCTAAGCTGAAGAATGGATTAACAAACTGTAGTACATCTACACAATGGAGTACTACTACTCAGCAATTAAAAAAAAATGACATCCTAATATTTCCAGGCAAATGGATGGATTTGGAGAATATCCTCCTGAGTGAGGTATAACAAACCCAGAAAGATAAGCAGGGGATGTATTCACTCATTAGTAGACTTGACAAAAAGCAAAAAATACCCAAGCTGCAAACCACAACCACTGAACAGCTTGGGTTCTCAAGGAACTTAAGAAAGACATTCAGGGAGTCCCCTAGGAAAAGAAAATAGAAATCTTATTAGCTAATTGGGAGCATAAGAGATTGCAACCAAAAAGAGGTGGGAATAAATTTTGAGAGAAGGAAATGATTGAGTGAGAGGAACAATAAAGAGGGAGAAAAAAAAAGAGATAGAGATCTTAATAGAGGAAGCCAGTGTTGGGTTGGGAAAAGACTGGGTGCTAGGGAAACCTCCAAGAACTCACATCATGCCCCTGCCTAGGTCTACAACCAATGGTGAAGATGTTGTCTAAACACCACTTCCCCTATAATCAAATGAATAGCCACCCTAAGTGCCATCACAGAACTTAAATCCAACAATGAATAGCAGTAGAGGCAGAGATACATGGCTGAGCACTGGGCTGAGTCCTGGGTCCAGCTGATAGTGGGGTAAGAGACTCTATATGAACAAGAGGATAGAGACAATGAGGAAAATTCCCAGAGATGCCTGGCTGGAGCTCTGGGGAGCTCACTGAATCAAGATCAGCCACTGGGGAACCATCAGGAAAAGGTGCTAAGGACCTCCAAGGATAGGCAATTGTCCACTGACATGGGCAGTATGTGGAGCCTCAAGGGGAGGGATCAGTCTGTGTTTCTGTGCATGGACTGACACCTTGGAACCCACTTCTTCCGGAGGAACACATATTCTAGTGTTGATATAGGATGAGGAAATCGGACTTGCCTGGAGTATATGCTAAGCTGATCCACCTTGGGACCTCTTTCTTGCCCTTTCTGAGGAAGGGATAGAGGGATGGGGAAGAGGGAGCCTGAAGGCTGACCAGGAGGGATCAAGAGAGGGAAGGGAGTTGGAACAAGAGGATACATGGATAAAAAAAGGCCTTATCAAAATAAATAAATAAAGTTTTAAAAATTAATTGAAAGACTGTTTAATACCAGCTTATATTGTCACTAAGATACTCATGTCTGTATTTACAGCGGCAGGACTAACTTCGTCAAAGGTACAATCTAAGATACATAAGAATTCTGCAAAGCACAACAAAGTTTATAGTTGATAGCAAAGTCATAAAACTTTTTTTAAAAAAAGTTATATTTTATTACTTTTCATTCCCAGATTGGCTCTCTCTTCCAAGTTAGCTTTAAAATGAGCTTTAGGAATTTGTCTGATGGTCCTGAAACTATCAGACAAATACTGAGCAAACACACTTGTTAGGTTCTTAATTTTAGCCTTCTGTGAAGGTATTGGCTGTGAACAGAAAGTGAGATTTTGCGAGCATCTATCTCCCCAGGACTGAATTCTGACTAGCATTTCTACCCTGATCTGTTCAGTGAGTAACCTCAGATTCTACTTTATTCTGTCATCACTATAAATAAATTAAAGGGCAGAAACAAGAGGTATAAAATAAAACAATATATACCATTATCACATATAATTTATTTATGTTACTGTCATTAGGTTTTCATATTATTAGATTTTATATATCTATATTAGCTATATTTTAAACATAGCTATTCTAACATATATTTCAGAAAAATATATTCAGAAGTAAGTATTGCATATGACACTATGGAGTCTAACATTCCTGACGAAGTTCCTCATTTGTACATTTATGACAATATTGAGGAAAACATTAAAATGTCTATAACTCTTAAGTCTATTTATGCTACATTTTCTAGTTTACTTCAGCTTTTGTGTCTATTTACTTTGTGGTAATTAGTTTCATGGTAACTTTTAACATTATTCTAATGTATATAAGTCCATATTTACTATAAAAGATTTTAAAATCATTTTAGAATTTTACAAATCACTCTTAGTTTTATCAGTAATAAAATATCCTCATTAAACCTACTACATACTTAAATACAGTTCAAAAGTAAGTGGGTTAACTTACTTTCAGGCTACAAGATTTAAATTATTTCATACATTGCATCTGGACCATAGTTTCCCATCACTCCACACCTCCCAGTTTTCGCCCCTCATCCCCTGGGGATCCACTCCTTCTCTGGTTCCCTTCAGAAAGGAGCAAGCCTCTCAGGGATTTCACCCAAACATAGCATAACAAGTTACAGTAAGACTAGACATAAACCTTGATATCAGAGCTGAACAAGGGAACACAGAATGAGGAAAAGGATCCTAAAAGCAGGCAAGAGTGTCAGAGCCAGCCCCTGCTCCCACTGTTAGGAGTCCCACAAGAAGACCAAGCTACACAACCATAACATATATACAAAAGATCTAGAGCAGACCTATGCAGGCTCTGTTATTGTCATTTCAGTCTCTGTGAGCCCCTCCCTATAAGCCCTACTTAGTTGATTCTGTGATCCATGTTCTCATGGTGTCTTTGACTTATCTGGCTCTTTCATTTCTTCTTTCCCTTCTTCACTGGGATTCCCCAAGCCCTGTCTAATGGTTTGGCTGTGAGTCTCTGCATCTGCTCCCTTCAGTTGGTGGATGAAGCCTCTCTGATGACTGTCTAGGCACTGATCTATGAGTATTGCGAAATATCATTAGGAATCATTTCATTGACTTTAGTTTTTGCTGCTCATGTTTGGTTCTATCATAGGTCTCTGGGCTATCCTGTCTCCAGTTTCTGGCCATCCAGGCAGTGTTGGGCATGGGCTGCCTTCCAAAGCATGGCCCTTAAATTGGACCAGTCTTTGGTTGGCCACTCCCACAAATTCTGAGCCACCTTTATCCCAGCACATCTTAAGACTGGACTAATTGTAGGTTGAAGGTTTTGTGGCTGGGCTGGTATTTCAGTCTTGTAAATGGAAGCCTTTTCTGGTTTCAGAAGATGGCTGGCTCTGGTTCCGGATCTGCATCAGTAACATATTCTATAAGGTCATCAGAGTAGATTCCAGGAAATTTCCACTGCACTAAGTTTTCGCATTGCCCTCCAAAAGCCCAGAATTTCAACCATCTTACCCTGCATATTCTCCCTCCACCCTGCCTCCTGATTCCTCCTCCTGTTTTTATCCCACTCCCACCTCCAGTCCACCTGCAGAATCTTTTCTATTTCCCCTTCCCAGGGAGATCCACATCCTCATCTTGAGCCCTCATAATTACTCAGCCTCTCTGGGTCTATGGATTGTAGCATGATTATCATTTACTTACAGCTAATATCCAGTTTTAAGTGAGGACATAGCATGTTTAACTTTCTTGATCTGGGTTACCTCACTTATTTGCCTACAAATTTTAGGATATCATTTTTTAAAAAACAGTTGAGTAATACTCCATCGTGTAAATGTATCACATTTCCTTCCTCCATTCTTTAGTTGAGGGACATTAGGTTGTTTCTAGTTTCTGTCTATTATGATTAAAGCTGCTACAAACATAGTTGAGCCAGTGTCCTTGTGGTAGGATGGAGGTACTTTGTGTATATATTTGGGTCTTGAAGTAGACTGATTCCCAGTTTTCTGAGAAACCACCATATTGATTTCCACAAGTGATGTATAGGTTTGCATTACCACCAACAACAGAGGAGTATTCTCCATTTTCTACCTCTTCACCAGCATGAGAGGTCACTTGTGTTTTTTATCTTAGCCATTCTGACAGGTATAAGATCAAAGTATTTTTGGTTTGCATTTCTCTGATGGATAAAATGTTAAACATTTCTTTGCTTCTCAGCTACTTGAGATTCCTCTATTGAGAATTCCCTCTTTAGATCTGTACCCCATTTTTTAATTGGATTGTCTGGCTTGTTCATGTCTGGTTTCTTGACTTCTTTATATATTTCAGATATTAGCTGTCTGTTGGATGTGGAGTTGATAAAAATCCTTTCATATTCTGTGGGCTGCCATTTTGTCCTATTGACTATGTCCTTTACCTTGCAGAGATTTTCATTTTCCTGAGATCCCATTTATTAATTGTTGATCTTAGTGCCTGCATTATGAGTGATCTGTTGAGGAAGTTGTCTCCAGTGCTAATGCATTGAAGGCACTCAGTTTCTTTTCTGTCTGGTTCGGTATGTCTGGTATTATCTTCACATCTTTGATCCTGTTGAACTTGAGTTGTTCTGGTGACAAATAGGAATATATTTTGCATTCTTCTACATGCATACATCCAGTTAGACCAGCTTTATTTGTTAAAGATTCTTTTTTATTGTATATTTCTGCCTTCTTTAGTTAAAAAGAAGAAGAAACAAACAAAACAGGTGTCTGGCATCTGTAGCTGTATGGATTTAGTCTGGATCTTTAATTCAATCCCATTGACCAATATGTCTGTTTCTATATCGATATTATGCAATTTCTATTACTATAGGCCTGAACTAGAACTTGAAATCAGGGATGGTGATACCTCCAGAAGTTCTTTTATTGTACAGAATTGTTTTAGCTATCCTGGGGTTTTTTTGTTTTTATTTTTGTTTTTCCATATCAAGTTGAGTATTTTTCTTCCAAAGTCTATAAACAATTGTATTGGAATCTTGATGAAGACTTTGTTGACTGTGTAGATTGCTTTTGGTAGGATGGCAGTTTTACTCTTATTAATTGTACTGATCCAGGATTATGGGAGATCATTTCATCTTCTGATATATTCTTGAATTTCCTTCCTTAAATACTTAAAGATTTTCTCATTCAAGTTTCTCATTTGCTTGATTACAGTTACCCCAAGATATTTTATATTATTTGTGGCTATTGAGAAGGGTGTTGTTTCGCTGATTTCTTTCTCAGCCTATTTCTCATTTACATATAGGAAGAGTTTTTTGAGTTTATCTTGTCTGAAGGTGTTTGTCAGCTGTAAGAGTTTTTACTAGTAGATTGTGTGTACTGTCATATTATCTGCAAGTAGTGAAAATTTGACTTCTTTCCAGTTTGTGTGCCCTTGATCTCCTTCCGTTGTCTTATTGCTCTAGCTAGAACTTCAAGTACTATATTGAATAGATATGGAGAAATTGATACCCTCATCTTATTCATGACTTTAGTGAAATTGCTTTGAGTTTCTCTTCATTCAATTTGATGTTGTCTACAGGCTTGCTATAAGTTGCCTTTATTGTGTTTAAGTATATTATTTTTTTTTTATCCATGATCTCTTTACGACTTTTATCATGAAGTGGTGTTGGATTTTGTCCAAGGCTTTTCAGTATCTAATGAGATGATAGTTCAGGGTTTTTTCCTTGCAGTTTGATTAGATGGTAGATTACACTGACAGATTTTCGTATATTGAGCCATCCTTGCATCTCTGAGATGAAGCCCACTTGATCATGGTGGATAATCATTTTAATAAATTCTTGGATTTGGTTTGAAAATATTTTATTGAGTAGTTTTAAAACAATGTTTGGGAGGGAAATTGGTCTGTAATTCTCTTTTTCTTTGTTGAATCTTTGTGTGGTTTGGGTATCAGGACGACTGAAGCCTCATGAAATTATTTTGTCAATGTTCCTTTTGTTTCTATTTTATGGAATAATTTGAGAATTATTGACTTATCTCATCTTTAAAAACCTGGTAGAATTCTGCACTAAAACTTCCTGGCCCTAGGCTTGGGAGACTTTTAGTGACTCCTTTTGTTTTCTTAGGAGTTACAGTTCTATTTAAATTGTTTGTCTGATTTTGATTTAACTTTAGTAAGTGTTATCTATTAAAAATTTTCCATTTCTTTTAGGTTTTTTCCAATTTTGTGGAATATAGGTTTTTAAGTATGACCTAATTCTTCAAATTTCCCTGGGGTGTGTTGTTATGTTCCCTCTTTCATTTATAATTTTGTTAATTTGGAGATTCTCCATCTCTTAGTTAGTTTGGATCAGGATTTGTTTATCTTGCTGCTTTTCTCAAAGAGCCAACTCTTTGTTTTATATTTTTTTGTATTGTTCTCTTTGTTTGTAATTCATTCATTTTAGCCCAGAGTTGATTATTTCCTGTTATCTACTCCTCTGGGGTTTGCTTGCTTCCATTGTTCTGGAGCTTCCAGATGTGCCTTTAAGTTGTTCATGTGAGATTTCTCCAATTTCTGTATACAGGCACTTAGTGCTATAAACTTTCCTTTTGAGCCCACTTCCACTGGGTTCCATATGTTTGGGTGTGTTGTGCATCTATTTTCATTGAATTCTAGGAAGCCATTAATCTCTTTCTTATTTCTGTCTTGATTCAGTAGTCATTCAGTAGAGTTGCTCAGTTTCTCTCTGTTTAGCATTGTTGTTGTTACTGTTGTTTGTTGAAACAGAGGGGGTTAATTCAATTTTCCTGTATCTGTAGAGACTTGCTTTGTGACTGAGCTTATGGTCAATTCTGGAGACTGTTCGGTGAGGTGCTGAGAAGAAGGCATATTCTTTTGTGTTTGAGTGAAGTGTTCTGTAGATATCTATTAGGTCATAACATTTGCTAGTTCCAGTATTTCTCTTCTTAGTTTTGTCTGGATGACCTGTCTGTTGGTGGGAATAGGGTACTGAAGTGGCCCATTATCAACGTGTGAGGGTTGATGTGTGATTTAAGCCTTAGTAATCTTTCTTCTACTTTGGTGCCCTTGTGTGAACTTGGGTTGAGCAGGGGATCTCTGCCCAAGTTGGGGGTTGAAACACAGTGATGAAGAGGGGAGGGGAAATGGAATAGGTCCAAGTGCAAGCAGCCTATCTGGAGTTCTGGTGACTGGTATGGTCTTTAGTCTAGCAGGGAGTCTCCTCTTGAGTTTGCTTACCTGTTCTTCTGGTTGATGTGGCCTGCACTTGAACCAGATTTAAATATTTTTAATAAGTAGTTTTAATAAGAAGAATGATAAAAATATTTTTACAGAAATGTTCATGATTTATGCTGGTGGAAAGGTTATGACAGTGGGCTGGGAGATGGCCCTGTGGAAAAAGTACTTGCTATGCAAGCATGAGGACATGCATGATGAGTTCAGATCTGAAAGGCCACACAAACCTTGGGCAAGTTCACAGCCTACCTACAATTCCAGTGCTTAGAAAGCAAAGATGGGGATCCTGAGAGAAAGCTCACTGTCTCTACCAGCCAACCATATTGGGAATTCTGAGTTCAAGTGGGAAACCCTGCCTCACTATGTGTGGGGAAAACTGATCAAAGACAACCTCTGGCCTGCACATGCACACCCACACACATGCATATACACCACACAGAAGAGAAATATTTTGATACTACTTGACATTCAGCAGAAAAATAAAGGCAAGGCCTAAGAGAAAACACACAAAAAGATGATTTTAAAATTCCATAAGTGTATGAAAACTTATTTCATATTACTTGTAATTGTAGATAAGCAGAATAAATCAAAACTGAAAACAGAGGCATCTCCTTTATTTTTAAGAACTGTATAAAAGCGAAGTATTATTTTCTCCTCCTGAGGAAGCATAAAGGCTCTTAGATACACTTTTATCCATTCATATTTAGAAAGACACCCTATGGAACTCTCCTTACTAGATTTTCATCACTGTAACCAGAACGCTCAACAGGAACAATGTAAAGATTTATCTGGGATCATGGTTTCATGGTTTCTGTCTGTCATGGCAGGGAAACCATGGATACCAGAGCAGGTCAAATCAGGAAGCAGACAGATTACAGCCAGTTTCTACCTCCTAGAGTTTCTAGAATGTTCCAAAATAGCACTACCAGATTGGTAATAAGCCCCCAACACACACCTATTTTAGAGATATTCAATCTCCAAACCATAATAAAATAATCAGTATTTTAGTTGAGGATTTATTTGAAAAGATCTTACCATACTGGGGGAAATTTCTTTAAAGGGGGATGGTTTCAAAAGATAATAAAGTCTTTTAGTAGATTACCAAACTTTTGATAAAGGAAATTATTATACAGTATGATGCCAAATATATTAGTATTTCTGTTCATAACAGGAAATGCTATAAACATATTAATTGTGCAAAATTTTTATATACATGGAATTTTTCTGTATTTTGTTCTTTTGTTTTTCTATGGTTTACTTCATTTCTGGTTTTTAGAAAAATAAATGTCTATTTTACATTTCATTTATCAATAGGAAATTTGTTCATGTATGGGTGATACCTATGAAATTTCTTATCTTAAAATATATTTTATCCTACTTTGTTTTTTTGTGAAACAGAGGAACGTTGTACATGTTTTCAGGGACATAGTGTTTGTACATGTTTCTAACAAGTTATCAATTTCTTCTTTACTTCTCTATCCTTTTACAGGCATTTGCCTGGTGGCCAGACTTACTGGCTGAACATGCAGAGAAGTTTTGGTCTTTATTCACAGTAGATATGGATACTGCGCTAGAGGCCCAACCTCAAGACTCCTGGGATAGTTTCCCTCTTTTCCAGCTGCTTAATAATTTCCTCAGAAATGACAGTGAGTACTTGCATTTCCCTTCTTCTATGAGACAGCAAAGGATGGGTGTACATCATCTGTGAGTTTATATGTACATAGTCCAAGTTTGATCTCAACAAGAGTCAGGATGGGTAGCCAGGATGCTTACTGCATTTGCCTGAATCTCATGCCAGAGTTTAAGGGAGATGATGCCTCATATCACTCAATAAACTACAGAACAGCAGCTATCTAGAATAAACCACTTTCTCATTGTACCTTGCAGATCAGAAAACCTATAAAGTCTGGCATTGACAGAGTACTTGAGACTGCTTCTATCTCTGAGAGACATTCTATATGTTAAGATTCTCTTTTAATATGCACTATAATTGAGCTTTTTTCTGAGATGACTGTAAAATATTGCTACGTGTATAACTTGTTCATCCATATTTAGAAATCAAGGAGTAAGTAAGGGTCCTCTGTTGAGACTGTTTACCAGTATAACTTAATTTTCATAGTTATTCCATGGTGCTAGGTGATGTAGCACCAGTGCAAACCTAGTTTTTATTAAAATAAAACGATTTTTAATATATCCTGATTATATAGATTCCTGAACCTTTCCTATGGTAGGCTTTTCCCCTAGACTCAGTTCAGTTACCAGTAGCTGCTTTTATACTCTGTGTGGGCGTGAGTTCACCAATTCCCTACTCAGTATGGTCCTTGCTGTTATATGCCATGCTGGACTCTGCCTCCTCTAGAATGGATATGACTGTCTTTGATCCTACAGAAATCCTTCCTGAGTTTTCTGTCCCACAGATTATTTAATTCTTCCTGACACAATAGTCCTTTCATCTACCTGAACATATCTCACTCCATTTCTCTGTTCAGCTTTTAAGTTTGGTCCTCAGAACTCTGCTCATTATGTTACCTGAGCACCTAGACCCCATACTTTAATTGCCAACCGCTGTTCTCACTCTGTCTATACTTTCTGTATACATCTAGCACTTTCTGTATCTTCAGACTCCAAGTCAATTTTGTTCTCCCTTTAAAAGTAATTATAACATTCTTTCAGTTTTAAAATTAAATCTATGTCTTTATAATTGCGGCTTTAATTTTTTTAACAACTACTCTTGGTTTTGCTCTATCTCTGTATGGTCATTTATCCTTTTGAGATTACTCCTCTCAAACTGAGAAAAAGATTTATGTAGCTATGGAAGCATGATGCTGCACACTCAGGTCCAGCCCAGATTTTAGACATCAGCCCGACTGAGAACCCTGTTATAGTAAGAAAGGTGTCATGTCATATAGTACTTAACAACATGGCTTCAGTTCCATAGAATCACATCTCTGCCACTTGACCTTTGACAGTAGTTTAGGCTCTCTAGGCTATAAGGTCTTTATTTACAGAAGGAGAAGGGCAATTATACTTCCAGGATCATTGGTGGTGAAGATAAATGGAGTGAAGACTAACATGTAATAGATGCTAAGTGGATATGATGGATACTGTAGGTTTTTTGTCTGTAATTTCAGTCCTGAATATTTGTCATCTTATTTATTCTATCCAGTTTCATTTAATTCCCAAAAAGTCCTTAGTGTGGAGCAAAGAACCAAAAGACAATTTCTACTTCAGATTTAGCCACAATGCCTGTGCTCAGAAGAGCCTAATACATTTTGTTGTCCACCCTGAATCATTCATTCTGCAGGTTCAGAGAGGCTGATTCTGTTCTTTCCTGCCAGACAGAAGGCTTAGTTACCTGTCTTCATTTCTACTCTATGACAACATGGAGGGTTTCATTATTTCTAAAACTTTCTTTGCTGTATAACAATAAGCACATGAATTTAAGTCAGGAATAAATAAGCATAGACATTTTTCTGAAACCGCTCCCTCCATTTGAACCAAAACACAAGAATGATCAGGACTTAAAGATACCAGGAACTGAATTCAGTACCAGCCTGAGAAGCCAGGCCTGGTGAAATGCCTTGTGATCCCAGTGGTAGAAAGATGGAAACAGTGTACCACTGAGGATCACTGGCTGGCCAGCCTAACATAATCTGTAAAATCCAGACCAGTACGTTAAGTCTCAAAGAGCAAGATGGACAATTCCTGAGTGGTCCTTGGCCTCCCTGCACATGAACAGACATGCTTTTACACACAAACAATTAACCATATTAATTATCTGTGTTAGCATTTATTCAAAAAGAGTAATTAGTTAATGTTTACATTTAAGCAGTAAAGATGTATCATAGAAGTTTTACAAAATACTTGGATTTTTCCTATAGAAAAATAAAATACAGATTTTTTTGAAAATTTTCTTTAATACTAATATGTGCATCAATATTTTAATATTGCTTTATATATTTTTAAAAATATTCATGCATTTTCAAGTGTAAATTTTTGAAATAATCAGAGTGACTACCACGACATTCTTTAATCTTTTTTATTTTATATGTATATATGTGTGCCCAGGTATATGTACGTACACCACATGTATGCATGAGCCAGCAGAGGTCAGAAAAGAACATAAGACATTCTAGAACTGGAGTTGCAGGCAGTTCTAGATCCTGAGAACCAAATACAAATCCTTTGTAAGAATAATAAGTGCTTTTAACCATTGAACCATCTCTCAGGACCCTAGAGAACCAGAAGATTTTAATTTGGTGGGGAGATTCACAGATACATAGTTCATGAGAGCTTCATATTCCACTTCTATTTTGTAATGTTTCCTTAACATTTACCACTGTTTAGCACATATGGTACTATTTTGGGTTATTTTGTGTGCAGTCATAGATCAACAGAGAAGCATTTATTGAGACCTCTTTGGGGCCCTGTCAGAATTGAGGGTGCCTGTATCTTGGCTTGGATTTTGCAGTGATTAACAGATATAGAAAACATCAATTATTTCTGAGAAAAACAAATCCTTCTTGTAGTGAGGTAAATAAAAAGTTCCCCAGTGCCATAATTTCCTTTTGGTACTGGGAGATTGGTACAGCTTGGGGAATTGAAGGAGAATGAATAATTTTAATTCCAAAGTCACAAGTTTTGTTTCAAAAGCAAGGCCACTAAATAATTCTCAGTAGTTGCTGAAATACTTTCTTTGTTTTCTGGCTATTACTGTCACTTTCATGATAATTAAGACGATTGTAAATAATCATGTGTTTCTTTTATTACATTTTTTCAATCACAATTTGGTGAAATCTGTTTAAATATTTAGTGTTAACTTAAATTGCCCTCAAATTATCCACTTTGAAATCTATGGGAAAACATTGTTTTCCTTTAGTTCTCCTTGAAAGGGAGATTTACATAGCGGACATGCTGTTACAGTTTTTACCATGTTGACCCAATTAGAGTTATTGTCCAAATCTCAATTAATTACAACTTAAACTAGCCAGGAACACTAGCAACAGAGAGCTCTGAGTATTTAGTGTTGGGATGGAGGATAATTTGCTGAATAAATGGTGCTTCCTTATACACATGATTGTGTATGGGGGAGGCATATGCTGCAGAGGGGATACTGCTAATTACAGAGGATTTTAAATGATTGTGATGCATTAGTAATAAATAATTATTCTTATATTTGTTTTTCCAAAATTTAAAATGACTAATATCATTCAAAATGAGATACCAGTTATTATTTATACTTTATAGGTGAACAGTTTTTACTGTCCCCATGAGTTATTTATCATCATTTTGTGTTAAAATCTTTATGCTTGATATTTAAAATGAACTGCTTTGTCTTTTGGCCTGTGGAGGGTTCCAAAGGAAGGTCTCTTGATTTTCCAGCTGAGAAGACTAAGTGTAGTGTAGGCAGTGAGCCTGAGCAGGGGCTTTGTCCACAGAGACTCAGGGACAGAGGTGGGACTCAGGCATGATCAATTTGTCACCGTTCAATTTCATTCCACAGTAACAAATCAGATTTTGGTGATATGAAATATTATACTTTTAAGAATTCCATGAGCTTTTAATTTTAACTTAGAAAATATTTATAGAGCACTGAGTCATGTGGACAGAAGAGTAGTGGTTATCAAGTTCAGAAAGGGTTAAAGGATTGGGTTATCTTAGCATACATGTTAGGAAGCATCTTTGACAAGGTTTCTGGGGGGAAATGCGGGAGGGGATAAAAAGCAAAGACCTTAAATTCAGTTTTTCTTTTAAGGGGAAAAAGATATTATGTCTGTTGTGTGTGTCTACCCTCTCCGTTAACAATGATTAGAGCACACTGGAGCTCTGAGAACACTTGGAGATGAAGTGTGGCTTTCCTCAGGGGGATGAGGACCAGCTGCATCATGCTTTTAGCAACTGTCCCCAACCTCCCACCCTCAAGGCCACACCCACTGAGTCCCAGAGCAAGGCTGGTGAGGTAAACAAACTTAGGTTCCATTCCTAGCCAAAAAAAGACTGAGCCTCTGCTTGCCTTCCCAGCTGCTCTGTGTACCCCATCTGCTCCACAACTAGAGATAATTAGGTAGGCAGTTACTTTAAGAGGTATCAAAGGAAGGGCATTTGAAAAGAGACGTATTAAAAGTTGCAGGGAAAACAAATGTTTTCATAATGAAGCAATAGCCATGTTAGTTAAATGATAACTAAATGACTACAAAGCAACTACAAATAGATTCTACCCTTGCATAGTATTTTCCACAATTGTCCTGTGGAGAATAGATGCAGCCAGTGACCGCTCCTGACAAGTGAAAGCCATCTCCAAATGGCACAGATCATTTCTTTCAGCGCTCCTGAAAGGCAAGCCCTTGCAGAGAGTCACCTTTTAATCTGTGGATATGCTAGCAAGTGGCAAATGACCATTCTATTGGGAACTGATTCCCAAGTGAAAAATACCACGGTGCTTCTTCCTTAATTAACAGCCTGTTCACATTGCTAGCACATTAAAGCCAGCCTGAAGAACACCCGTGCTTATGTAATCAATGTCACAGCGCCTCTGCCTAAAGGAATAATAAATGTTCAGGCTCTGTGCTAAGTGAAAACCTGTTCCCCAAGACTTTCACCTCCATAAAGATGGGCTCATAAAAATCGAAAAAAAGGAAAAATTGGAATTTGGTCTCATGAGGATAAAAAGGCTAGTGTTAATAATTAGCAAGGCGAGTGAAGAGGAGTCAAATTAGCCATAATAGAGCCCAGAGTGACTGGCAAAGTCACCTCTCATTATCAAAAAACTCATTAAGAAATGAAGAGGTGGAAGTCCCGCTGGGTTATTCTCACACTTAGGCTGTATCAGAGATTATTTTTCAGATTTCTTTCAAATGAAGAACTGTTAGGTCACCATATTGTATATTAGGTTAATCTTCAAGCTTTGAAATATGAAGGACTAGCACCTGCGTGTCATTCCACCCCCGGTGCTTAAATGAGCTGTGTGTCTGAAATCCACGAAACAGTGTTTAGAGAGTTATCTGTATATACATACACAAGAACAATGCAGAAAGGATATAAATTCTCCATTATTCCCAGGCTGTGTACCAGCAGTTTTAGGGATATCGCCTCTACAAATGATGGGATGACTACCCGATAGAAAAATGTATTTAGTTCTATCCCTAGAGAAGATTGAATTTTAAATTATATAACAGAATTTGTTTTCCTGAACGGAATAATGAAAGAGTTATAAAAGCAGCGGACGGGGCTGGAGAGATGGCTCAGCGGTTAAGAGCATGGTATGCTCTTCCAGAGGACCCGGGTTCGATTCCCAGCACCCACATGACAGCTAACAACTGTCTATAGTTCCAGTTCCAGGCAAAACATCAAGGCAAATAAATAAATAAAGTTTAAAAAAAAAAAAAAGCAGTGGACAGTAGCATTTTCCATCAATGGAATTCCACAGAACAACTCGTTTCAATATATAATGTAGAAATTTATAAAATAAATTCAATCTACATTTGCTTTACTTAATATTTGCTTGCTTAAAGATAATATTCCATTATAACACATGCCTATGTTCCTCCCAACAGACTTACAGAAACATCTATAAATTCTGCTTCTACATCTCAAAAACCCCAGGTTTGACTGACAATGATCATGTTAAAGCCACACACACTTGCTCCCATTAAGGTGACAGGTATTATGGGACATGCCTGCACACATCATCAGAAAGCTGTGGCAGATGTAATAAAATCAGAGTTACTCCTCTATCTCTGATATTTATAATCTCATAAAGCCAGCCTGAGGATGGCTAGAGATTAAGGCAGTGTCTTCCTGAGCTGTGGTTAAAATTCCTACTGAATAAATCCTATACGAAATAAGTATAGATAAGTAAAAAAGGATTCCCATCTTTAAGAAACATGAAAACCAGGGCCAATAGGGACATTTCTATGCCACTAACTATAAAATAATGGGTGGTTATTTAAGATCTTGTTAGGATTCAGTTCTAGCCCCTGAAGCCATGCCCTGAAGTTCTGATGTCAAGCCCCACTTAAACAGAATTCCCATTGCTGGACTCCCTCCCCTGTTTCTTCCCTTCCAGGAGCGCCCTCAGTCCCTTTCTCCTCCCTCCCTTATCTCTTCTCTCCTCTCCTCTCTTCTCTTCTCGCACTCTCCATATTTCTTTATAATAATAAAGTCTTCCTATGTAGAAGCAGTCTAAGGGTTTTCTGCTGTGCTACTGACCACTGCCGCCTCCACCATACCTCCTGCCACATGGGGCATGAGGTCTCTGTCCTATAGCCATCCGCCAGTCACCTCTAGTGAAGCCCGTATCAGATCAGATCAAACATGGTCACAACCGTTTCAACATTAAATTTGTTACATTTATTGTTTCTGTGAATCTATACAATAGATATGTTCGCCTTTTGCCCCAGAGTAAGAAACACTGGAACATCTGAGCTTGTTGTCAATTGTCAAATGTATGTGTTTATGTCTTCAGTAACTTACTCTGGTTATTAGCATAGACGTTAAATATTGATAAACTATGTAAAATTACTTTTCAAAAATTTAACTGCTAGGCTAGCAAAATGGCTCAGTGAGTAAAGGAATTTTCAGCCAGGTCGAATGGCCAGAGTTCAATCCTCAGGACCCACATCGTATCGTGGAAGGAGAGAATTGATTCCAACAAGCTATCCTTGTATTCTCTCTCTCTCTCTCTCTCTCTCTCTCTCTCTCTCTCTTCCCTTCAATCCTCTCTCTCCATAGCAAAGTAAGTAAATAAATGTATTAAAATATAAATGAATGATTAACAAAATCCACTATAATTTCTACTTAAATTGAGTGAGAAGCTATCATAACTTCTGTTAGAAGGTTATGCAGGAAACACATTTATTGAGTGTGCATTTAATATCCCAGGCTCTCGGCTGGGTGTACAGTGCTGCAGTCAGCCGTAAGTCTCTTCACATCCCAGTTTAGGTTTTCTGTGCTGCTTTCTCTGTTCTGTGCATATATAAACCCGAAGACTAACTATTAATGTTATATCTTGGTCCACTAAGTCTTGCTTCCTGTGATAAAATTTATATTCCCTTGAATAATTAGCTCAGAGCAAAGTCTGTTGGTTTGTCTGTGGTTGGTGGTGTTCGCTTTGTTTGCTATCTATGGATTACACTTTTACTTATAAAATGCCTAATTAGAATTTGAGAGAGGATAATCATTCTTACCCGTAATCCACTAATGCCAACTAATTGGAAGTAACATAAAAGTAGATTATATAGTTCAAGAGAGAGCAGCATATGTTTACTCTGAAAACACATGAACACTTTCATTTGCCTATTCATTTTACCTAGTAATCACTGTCTCGGTAATTTTTATTAATTGGATCATAGTTTAAAGTGTGTTGAAATATTGCTATTAAAAGTCTTTGTCAAGTACTTTTTATTTATTAATTATTGGAATTGTTCAAACTAATTAGGCCCTCTGAATCGTGAATTTTGCTTTTATTTAAGCTTTCTTTCATGTCATTTTTACTTGTTCTATAAGACTTCATATCAGTGATGTTCCTTCATTCTCTAGCAAGGTGATATTTGGGTACGTGGAATCTTTGGGGAGAAATGGTTATTTTGTTCAGCCAATTAGGTGCTAAAGCTTCATTTAAGTTACCATAGCAATTTCTAAAATTTCAGGGCAATCCATTGTACTCCCTTATCTAGAGTACAATGTTAGAAATAATTCTGACACTGGGTGGGGAGGTGCCTACAGCAGGCTGCCATGAGTTTGAAGCCAGACTGGTAAACATAGAGGGTACCAGGCCAATAAGCCAGGACTACACAGCAAAAAAAATGACAAAGAAAGAAACCTTCCTGGAGGAAACCAGGTTGAAAACTTACCCTTTCAGTGGTACCTTGTAAAGCCATGAATTAGACAGGTGACAGCAGCAAATTGTAAGCACAGAGAGAAGACTCCCGGTGCCTCAGGCTACCTCTAAGAGGGGCCCTTTGTCTGAAGGAAGTAGGATGAAAGCCAGCATATGGGCACGCAGGGAAGAGCACACGTTGACAGACAGGTGTGAATTTCTGTAGCTTTGCCTTCCCGCAGGAGATCCCTTCTTCTCTCTGCCTTTTCCTTCCTGCATGGGCTTTCCAGTTAGTTCTCTCCTCTCTCCTCTCCCTTCCTCCATCCCTCATTTGTGTCACGGGGCCCTTCTTTCTCCCCCCCCCCCCAACTCCCCATTTCTCTGTTTTTACTTCTTTTCAATTATAAACTACTATTGTTAGTTTTTCTTAATTTTTTTAACATGTGGCTTTAAAAAAGAAAAGCAAAAAGGAAGGCAAAGGACACATCACATTGCTAGGACCCTGGACCTTGAATTCAATCCCAGCACTACCAAAAACATAAAGGCTAGTGTCCACTGAAATAGGAGCAAACTTCTAGCCAAAATTCATTATTTGTTATAAAAAAAATTATAAGAAGTGTTGCTAGTCTCCATTTTCTCCAAGTTATGCATGAAATAATCACATTGCTAATAGTAATACTAAAAAATTCTCTTTGTGCCATATCCTTTCTAGTTAGACATCATCATATACAGTAGAAACATTAGCAGCCAGAGCTTAGATTTATGGATGTAATAGGATTTATCATGACAGCATCCCTTAATAACATATATTGTATACAAAATGTGAAGGACATACAGATTCTAGTTGGCTATATAGCCGTCTTGATGCAGTCTCCTCAAATGAAGATATAGTAGCTTAGTCTTGTATGCAAATACTCTTTCACACTCCAAACACCTAAACTATTGTTAGGCAAGTCTCAGCTCAATACTGAGGAAATAGCTATGATCCCTACCTCAAGGACTAGTGCTCTCCTAGGGAGGAAGGAGAGAGGAAGGAATGCAGAGGGATAAAAAGACACCAACTAATGGCATTTTTTAAAAAGTAAACACAAAAAGCCAAAGAAGAGGGATCAAAATAAAGTATGAAATGATGTGAGGATTTGAGTGACTTGAGAAAATCATCAGTCTCATGCCAAAGGAAATATGGGACACAAGGACCAGAAATGGGCTGGAGAGGCCATGATAAGACATCATTGAGAGCTTCATATCCTGCTGAAGCTTTCAGGTTGTTTGGAGTGGCTCATGGAAGGACTGTAGTGGCAGGGGTGAGTGTGGGTGGGTGGGTGTTAGTTCTACAGAGTTTTTGGAAAGCCTTCTCCATTACATGGTGAGAAGGTAAGCTGTCCAAGGGAAAAGTAGGAACCCAAAGTTCAATTAGGAAATGACTGTATGAGTCATTTCAGAAAAGAAGTGGAGATAAGCAAAAGACCAGCCAGGTACAAAGACATGACAGCCAGAAGAAACACAGGTCTTGATTACTGATTGGCTGTAGGGAGTGGAGAAAAGGCTTGTGGTACTCACCTCTGTGCTGCTTGTGTAGAGATAAATTAGAAAATCTCCACTTTTACTCCAGCATGGGAATACAGAGATTGGGTAAATTAATGTAATAGTTTTATTTTATACATTTTTAATTTATTAATTCTTTTTCATACAGTATGGGTTTGATCATAATCTTGCCCTTCTCCCACATTCTCCCAGATCTTCATCTCCCTACCCACTCAACTTCAAGTTATTTTTCTCTTTAAAAACTAAATGAATAAAACAGGAAAAGTAACAAAATAACAACATAAAAGAAAATCAAGCCCTACAAGACAATGAATCTGGTACTTTCCAAATATATTTAAAGATAATACTTGCTATAAGTTTCTTTGAGTCCACTGCTACAATGTTTAAAAACAACACTGAATAGAATAGAATTGTTTTAGACTTCTTCCTTTTATTAAGCTGGGATTTCATGAGCATTTTATTAAGCTTTTATAATTAAAAAGAAGTAAAAACAGAGAAAAGGGGAGGGGGGGCGAGAAAGAAGGGTCCCATGACACAAATGAGGGACAGAGGAAGGGAGAGGAGAGACGAGAGAACTTTATTAAGCTTGCCAAAGTACCTAATCTCTGTGTAAAGTTACGGGCTCATTTGTAGTTGCAATAATTTGTTAGAATTGTTTAGGGATCTTTAAATAGTAAAATGGTAACAGTGGTTAACCATATGCTCAAAGTGAAGAACCTAGATAGAATTTTTCTTTGTTCTGTTTTGTTGTTTTTCAGTGCGACACCATAAGAGTAAAGTTTAGCCACACAGTCTTGCTGTACAGCAATGTAAAACTGTCTGGTTTTAATAAAAATGATATTATCAGACTACAAATTTTCTTGTAAAAGCAATTCATTATATTTATAGGTCTTAAAAGATATTAATGCACTGATACTAGGTTGGCAGATGGAGGAATAGATGAAAAATAGACAGGCAATATTTTATGGTAACCTAAATAAAAGAATTATAATTTTGTAATATAGAGAGATTAACACATGGTTTGGGTGCCAAACCTTTGTTCCATTGCCTAGTAACTAGATGATCTTAAGTAAATTTCCTAATCTCTCTAAACTTTGGCTTTCTTTATTGATAACTTTTTTTCAAAGTAACTTCTAGTTTTCTGACTTGTGTCTCTGGGAGTAAATGACACATTCTCCTTTTGTGTACTGATGAAAACATCATGAGATAACATTAGTACTCTCAATAACACATTTATCACTAAATATGATTATCCCCACTTGAATAAGAGATCTGTTGCAAACCGATAAGCAAGAAAAAAATGTCTTTAGTGTCTGATCTCCCAGAGATCACAGGTCCAAGTCATGTGTCTTCCTTTATCGCTGTATACCTTGTTTTGTTGGAGACAGTGTCTCCCAATGAACCTGGAGCTCCTGAATTCAAGTAGATGGGTCGTCCAGGCAAGCTCATGAGATACCCCTTTCTCTGCTTCCCAGCACTGAGTTTATAGGTGTGCACCACTGTGCCCATGTTTTTACATAGATGCCAACAATTCAAACTCAGGACCTCCTTTGTATGCCACAAGCACTGCCCCCCAAAAAGTAGGTTTGTTGTTGTTATTGTTGTTTGGTTTGGTTTGGTTTTTAGCTATGAGGAAAAACTAAGACATATGAGAGTTAGAAAACCAAACCAGTATTACATGTCCTGGACTCAGTGTTACTTTCTACTCCACTTCTCAAGTCCATGTCTCTCCACCCTCTGACAAACATAATAACGTCCATTTGCCGTACAGCAACCAGAAAGACCAAGCCATGCCACTTCTTTACTGACAAGTGCCATTGTGCCCAGCAAACTCCTTCCCAATGTCCTACAACCTAAATTCCCTGAAAAACTACTCTTCCCTTTCCTGACTGTGTTCCTAATCTTTGTAGGACACCAGTTCATCCCCCTTGAAACTTTATGCTGCCTATTTTCTCTGCCTGGCAAACCCCTCCCAACTTCAGAACTCCCATGGAAAATTTCTGGTATTTAGATTAAATTTAAATCCCATACACACACACACACACACACACACACACACACACACACATCTAATGCCTTTTAATACAGGGTTTCTCTGTGTAGACATAGATGTCCTGGAACTTGCTCTGTAGACCAGGCTGGCCTTGAATTCACAGAGAGTGAATTCACCTTCCTCTTGCTTCCCAAGTGCTGGGAATAAAGGCAAGACCACCACCACCTACTGTGATATATTCTTAATGAGTACATTTTCAGTTTGAAGATATAAAGCATTCACAAATGTGTTTGGGATATGTTCAGTTGAGAAACACTTACCATGTGTACTAATATTAATCAAAAATTAAAAATTCTTCCATCTCAGTTAGCTTTGCTTAGTATTTTCCTGCAGAGTCCATTCTTTCTAGGGGCAGCTTAATGGAATTGTGACGTTTGCATGGAAAATATCCATCTTCAGCAAGTGATAGGTACACCCTGTCCAACGGTCTTCACCATATAGAACAAAATGTAAGACTTCTACAATCACTCCACAAAGAGTGCTCCAAACCTTAATCCTTCAGACTAGTGAAAAACTGAAAAATAAAATGGTTACAATGTGCTATTTTTAAATACAGAGGTATTGGAGCTGAAAGTGTAGGTCAGTGATAGAGCATTTACCTAGTACGTTAGAAGCCCTGGCTGGGTTCAACCCCTAGAACCACCAAAACCACAAAAAGGAATGAAGTAAACCTATCTAAATGAAGTGAACTCAAATCTCCATGGAACTAAAAGTTTTGTAAATCAGAATAAATATTCCTGGGGCCACAGCCATCCTCCCAAGTGAATTCAAAAGTGTAGTTCTTAGATGTAATCATGCTTATCTCATTTAATTGAACAGGTTTAGCATTCGCTTTCGTGATACACAGCATAGCCAGGCTATTCCGACTCTGCTTAATTGCTGCATTTACATGTGTCAGGACCTTCTGTGGAGGCAGCAGCTCTCTAGAATTTATAGTAAGTGGTCATGTGCCTATGTGTTAAATCTCTTAGAAAGTACAAACATACCACCTGCTCAGAACATTTTACAGAAATATAATCTATTTTTGTTTTGACAGGCATATATGTAAGGCTAATTATAATTTTGAGGTAATTTTCATGATGTGATATTCAAAAATCCATTATCTGTCTGTATTCTATCAGTTTTCCCATGTGAAACTATTTTAAGGGGAAGGAAAAAATCCACTTATTTTTTCCCCCAGGTAACTAATATCATCCCTCTGACAAACACTGTTTCTGCTTGCCTATTTCAGCACTTCTGTGTAATGGAAAATTTCACAAGCACTTGCAAGAGATTTTTGTGCCCCTGGTTGTTCGCTATGTGGACCTGATGGAGTCTGCCATCGCCCAGTCCATTCACAGAGGTTTTGAACAGGAGACATGGCAACCTGTCAAGTAGGTATCCTAATGTCCTCAGAGCACCTGTCTTAGTTCTGACCTTCTGACTTTGCCGACAGCCATCTGTGGTTATTGCTTATGGTGCCCCCTTCCCATGCTCTTTCTTTCTTTACAGGAATATCGCCAACAGTCTCCCCAATGTAGCTCTTCCAAAAGTTCCAAGTCTGCCTCTTAATCTTCCACAGATTCCTAGCTTTTCTACTCC
Source organism: Sigmodon hispidus (assembly GCA_004025045.1). Lineage (NCBI taxonomy): Eukaryota > Metazoa > Chordata > Mammalia > Rodentia > Cricetidae > Sigmodon > Sigmodon hispidus. Next base: position 147,071 of record PVIH01000675.1, read on the forward strand.
TCCGTGGATGGCTTCTTTATATGAGTCCACGTGTGTATCCCTCACTTACTTCCTGGTGTTGTGTTAGCTAGTGCATGGCCTGGGCTGTCTTCTCTGTAGATGTGTTCAGAGTGCATGGCATTTATCACTGTTGGTTGAGGAGTACTGTCTATGGCTTTATCTGTTTGAGTGTTTTAAGCTATTGAGCTGAGCTTAGCATATTGATGATAAATAATAGAGGCTGAAAGAAAGAAATCGCACTGGTTTTATGTTGTTCTTGTCTACTCTCTGTTGCAGATGTCATCTTTTTTTAATCCCAGGTTGTAGAATCTCTCTTAAGTAGTACAGTCCTGAATTTGCCATGTTGATAAAATGTGGTAAATTCAAAGGATACTTAAGTTCAACTTTTTTTACTGCCCACATCATTGACATTGTACATGAAGAAGACCATCAGATTATTTCAACTATATCTTGTTTGGTTTTTATCTTAGTGTTAGCAATAAAGCACACTTAGACCTGGCAGAGAAGCAACTGTCCCCAATGCCAGGTTGCTCTTCTGTCCGTTCTTTCCTGACTCAGTTGGTCTACCTTGCAATGTTAAGGTAGTCTTGATACCATTAAAAGCCATGTTTATTTACTCCACATCGTGTGTGCCTGTCTACTACAGACTAAGAGTCAGTCAGGAAAAGGGCATTAACACTGAATAAACCTTAACTTATGAATCATATATCTTTCTTAACCTCGCTTTTCTCAATTCAAAAATGGTTAATTTCTAATTCAAAGTTAGTTCTGTTGGGGAGGAATGGAAACACTATATAAAAGTGTCTGGCATATCCTAAGCTTTCTATAAATAAATACTACTGGTATTTATTTTGTAGATGCCCAGTAAATGGTAATTACTACTCCGTATTATCATTGTTGCTAACACTCCTATCATTATTATTTGTAGTTTGGCTCTTTTGAAAAGTCAGAACCTTATAGCCATCTAATGATATTACACACTTAGTTTACAATTGTAAAAAGACAACAAAGTCTTTCCTCAGGGTCTCATATTAATTCAGTTAGTACAAATATTAGATAAAAATTACAGAGAATTTATCCATGTATTCAGAATTTGCTGTGTTCTAGGTACAGTGCCAAGCTTTTTATCTATTTTTATCCTTATAACAACTCTGTAAGGTAAGTCTCACTATCTTCATTTCACAATTTAAAAAATGTCATTCACAAGCAAATTAAGAAAAGAAAAAAATATCGAATTGTGATAGACAAAAATTTGAAACATACTCATTGGACCTCAAAACCCTTCATTCACATACTTCTCTTTTTATTCTGCTTCAACAGAACAGTCTGCTCAAAAACCTAAATAACTTTCTCTGTACTCACCATCCACCATCATATCTATTCTGTCTTGTATACATACAATCAAGAAAATAAACAGAAAGAGGCCAAGAAAGAGCAATACCTTGTGGAAAAGATTGGCAGCATTCTCCCAAGTTCAACATCGTTAGTGGACTGGTCACATGACTGGGAGATAGTCTCTAGTGCCAATCTTTCTCTTAAGTTAGATGCTTTGTGCCATTGAAATATATGGAGTGGTTTCTGTGTGTGCTCAGAAATTACCTTTACAATGTAAACTTTCTAAATTTATGATTTTGGTCTCTGTAATGGTGTAGAATTTTACTTCTCTTCTTCCTCCTTCTCTGTCTACCTTTTCCTAAGACAGTGTTGTGGACATATCCTGTGTAATTTAATTTGTTACTACTATTTAATTTGTTAGCTTGGAGATTTGTGTGAACAAGAGCCCTTTTTGTTATTGTTGTTGGGTCCTTTCATCAAGTGAGGTAAATCTCAAGACAGGAATCATAGCAAGTGGGTAAGAATGTCTTCTTTGTCATAGGCAAATGAAAAATATATTTTACAAGTTGATCACCATGTTCTTTACCAAGATGATTAGGTTCTTTGTTGTCATAGTAACCATGATTATTCATAATGTTATGATGTTATTGCAGTTCACCTTTAAATTGGTGTATGTTGATTGTACAAAATGATGGATTTCATTATGAAAGTCTCACACGTATGTATCATTACTTTTGCTCTGACTCATCATCTCATAACCTTCCTTTTCCTCCTCTCCCACTGGTATCTTCCTGTTCTCAAATAGTTTCCTCATTCTGCTTTCAGAACTGTTTATTTAAGTCTAAGTCCAGAGTACTGACAATACCACGTGACACTTTCTGAGCCTGGCTTACTTCACCTAGCATAATGGTCTTTGTTTATATTCATTTTTCTAATGTTTAATTGAGTTTTTGATGTTTTCTTATAAAACTCTGAGGAACAAGAAATGTTTCCATTTTGTGTTAAAATTAAATATTTGACTACTGGTAGAGTGAAAAAGTACATTGAGCAAATAGACTAAGGTGATAGGTCAATAAGAGAGTAAGCCTCTAATGTAGGCCATAGGTTTGATCCCAACAGCACAAATTAAACAGAAAAAAAAGGTGGCTATGGCAAAGTTGACCAGAATGGCATTGTAGCCCCTCACTGATATGTAGCAGTCATCAATACCAGCTGTCATTGGTAGCTTCTTGGGCACAGGAGCAGCGATGACGCCAGTGCCTCTTGGGATAAGGATGAGCTATACAACATAGACCAACAGTGGCCTGTCACCTTACACAGAACAATGTGGGGCTTGCCAATCTTCTTCCTCAAGTAGGTTGGTGTAAAGTTTGGCCAAGATGGTGGCCCCACAGATGGTAGTGTCTACCTCATTGGGGCACTTAACATTAAGACTAACATGACCCTTATTGTCCTCAGTAGTGACAAAAACTCTGAACGTGGTCCACTGGATCCCAAATCTGCTTCTAAACTGGCATGATTCTTAGAACTTCATGCTTTAGGAATGTGCCCAGGAAAAAGTCAATCAGGTGGTCCACCTTGGTGATGGGAATTCACTCCTTGTCTTGACTTTACCTTCAGGAACCTCACAGCGTAGATCATGGCTACAGCTTCAACCATGACCAGGACCCCTTAAGACCCCTGAGGAATCCTCTATAGAAACTTCAACATCTTTCTAATCCTGAGCCCCAAGGTCCAGATGCACCAGCACAGTCTGCCATTTGGTGATTTCTCAGAGAAAAGGGTTACTAATTTTTTTTAAAAAATGAAAGATCCAGATGATTCTTTCACATCTTTCTCTCTACACATAAAGCCATCTTTTGGGAAGGGGATGTCAGAAAGGATGATTGTCATTAGTAGTACAGATAAATGTCATTAAGATGAATTTCTACTGACTTAGGGAATTATATCAGCATGTATTATTCATATTTGAGTTCTTTAATCTGTAAGTCATATTTTTAGAACTAGGTCACTGATTATAAATAATTTTAAATGAAAAGTCTCTGAATAAATTGTAGGTTATCTGTACCAAATACAGAGAAAACCTATTTATAGTTTTTCATTTTAATTATAACAAATACTTATTAGACCAATTATATTCCCAATTAAACAAATTTATTGTCTCTAATTTTAACATATTATTAAGCAGAAGAAAAACATATTCATGTCTTTATAAAATATAACTCACATTTTATATAATAATTTAATAGAATTATCTTGACTGAGATTTTTTTGTTTTGTTTTGATGATAATTTTTGTTGTTAGTGTATTGGTAAATTATGCATATTTCTAAAGTTACATTCCTTTAAATTTTATAAAGTAGATTTACCTCTTGCCAAGAACATCTAATTAAAACACAGATCTCCTTACTATATCCTATAAATATATGGGGGGAGATTGTCTGGCCTTTTATTTCTTTCACATCCTGCACAGGACCCTGTAAAGAGAGTATTGTCTTACACATTGTTTACAGTAGTGGCAATACAGCCTGGTCAGGTCTTTATTGATACTGCATTCAGCACACAGTAAGGTGTAAAGACAGTCAGTCAGTAAAATTCTCTGTGTGCTATTCAGTTTTGTCATGATTGGTCCCTTGAGAACTTAACTCAGAACACAACTTGGCTAGACCAGGAGATCCTGAGAAATTACTGACAGAATGGATCAGGATAGCAACTTAAATTGGAGATAGAGCTGAGACACTGAGGCCAGGGTGCAGGGCAGAAACCATGCTTTTAATTATCCAGGGCAAAGGTGATTTTTCCAAAGCTGGCTAATTAAGATATATTTAGCTAAACACTGTGGTTGTTTAAAATAATTTGTTTTAAAGTTTCCAGTGTACCCTTATAATAAAATGGGTTTTATTTCTTTCATTTTGTTTTGCAAAGTGGGAATATAAATTTAGTGTAATATAAGTAGAGCAATTGTTAGAACACTGAGAACAAATAAATCAAACATTGCTCAGGTTTTTTTTTTTTTTTTTTTTTTTTTTTTACTTCTGCTTTGTTTTGATTTTGCGATTGAGACTCTATTCAATGTGCTCTAATGTAGGACTATGTTACTTTCAAACATCTGACATCCTGTTAGCTGGATACTTCACTTATGGAAAGTAGTAATGGGATCTCTTGCTCAAATGACATAAATTCTGCTACAGATTCCTTCATACATGGAGTGAAAATACTGCTTCCTAGGGTAATTTTCTCACCATAGTGAATACTAAGTCATGCATAAAGACTGGAAATGCATTATTTTGCTCCAACTTCTGAGCATGTCCAATACCATTTCTGTGTGAGACCATTTCCTAAAGGTTAGATTTTATTTACTATTATTTATGCATTATGCCACAGTGGCTTCTTCCACCTACAAGATTGGAACACACAGGAGATAATATGCAGAAAAACAAACCTTTATTTTCAAATTGAATTGCTTTGTGCTGCTTCTGGCTCATAATTAAAATCTAAATTTATTTCTTTTATCTTCTGTTTACCTTACCTCCTTAGGAAGTTTAAAGGACTTAAAAAGCTAACCAAAGCAAACCCTGGGTCATGAGAGATTGTATGTGATCTGGTCTTCACAAATGGCAATAGCACAGAAAGGAAAATCAATGGCTATCCTTAACAGTGCAAGTTCATGATGTTCTTCATTTTTCCTCTGTCTTCTAGCAATGGCTCAACAACATCTGAAGATCTGTTTTGGAAGCTTGATGCACTGCAAATGTTTGTCTATGACCTACATTGGCCAGAACAAGAATTTGCCCACCACTTAGAGCAAAGACTTAAACTCATGGCCAGTGATATGATAGAGGCCTGTGTCAAAAGGTAGATGTGTGTTTCAAGTTGCTGCTTGGTATGCCAGCACCCATAATGCCATGTTTTTAAAACAAGTACCTATTACTTAAATATCACAGGGAAAACTGAATATAAGGTACTATTTCAAAGCGTAGTGGACATTACTTTCTCTGACCTTAATTTTGGGAACCCATGTCATTTTTGAACCTCACCTGATGATGCTGGTTTCAGGTCTTCCACCTATTTCTCTAATCAGTAGCACCTATACCATATTAATCACATCTACCATGAATGTCTCTCTGGGAGTACTGTGCTTTATATTCCCAAAATAGCATCTCCCGAGACAGACAGAAATGGTCTATTGAGTTCTTATGCCTTATGTATGGTGTCTCTGTGCAGTGAAGTGGCCTGATAAGCTCAAAATAAAATTAGTATCATTCTCCTTCCATGGTTACTTGGTGCTTTCTGGAACTCACTAGCTACATCAGACATGTAACAAATGGGCATTCCTCAGCACCTAGCCAGAGACAAGTGAAAGACTTCAGAGTCTTGCAAAAGTACTTTCATTTCTAAGCAGTTCTTACACAGTCAGCGTTGTATGCTCCTAAGTCAGATGTCTCCAGTGCCTCTATTTATGATGTGTTTATATGTGTCTTTGATTTGGGAGAGGAGTACTCCTGAGTAACAGTCAAATATTAGTTAGAACAACTGGATACCCCTAAACACATTGAGCCAAGAAAGTCCAGTTTTTAAAATAATGTGAATGTCATCCAGTGGCAAGATTGGGACTTGGATTATTTAATTTTTAAAATTCAGTCATGAGTTTCAAGTCGCAGATTTGTAGGTCAGATTATGGTGGTGGAGAGTCTTTAACAAAGACCAATCTAAATCACCTCTCTTACAAGTTTTTGCCTGCAACTTTAGGCCTTTAAAAGACAATTTAAATGACATAAAAGAGCTGTAGTTTTCTGTGATTTCCTCCAATTTTTCAGCTTTCTAGGCTAGTACTTTTTTGTTATGTTTTGATTGTTCTGCTCTAACATACAGGATGTCTTCTCAAATGGTAAAAGAGAATGTAGTTTTTCTACTTTGATATTAACTTAGGCAATAAGTAAAATGATGATTTTTCCATTAGATGTATTATATAGACATAACCAAAAGCTTCATTTGAGTATCTATATTGTCTTGAGTGGCTGCACAAAGATAGCACTCAACATTCCACCTGGTGAAAGAGCGCTTAAACTGTGTTCTTCCATAGAAACATCACAATCTAACCTTTATTTGAGTCACCTGCATAGAACATCCCACCTGGTTCCCAACCTTCACTCCCTAGCTCCACTGTAATACTTTTTTTTATCTTTATCTTTCTTTATCTGCATGTCTTATATTATTATCTTGTACTATTGATTTCACTTTTACAAGTGGGTAGGATGTATGTCGGGATTTCTCACTCTGATTCATGTTTTAATAACCAGAACAAGAACTGCATTTGAACTCAAACTGCAAAAGGCAAACAAAACAACTGACTTGCGCATCCCAGCTTCCGTGTGCACCATGTTTAATGTATTAGTTGATGCTAAAAAGCAAAGCACCAAGCTGTGTGCCCTGGATGGAGGACAGGAGGTAAGTCCTAGGGAACAGTAGTGCAGCAGGGAGGACCCTCTACTCTGGAAAGCCTCTCCTTTTGTATATAAACCTGCTAAAACTTCCCAAGTGTTCTTTAATTTCCCATCTACAATTTTGGTGTTGACTATTTACATGACCTTTGCTTGTTACAAGCAAATGAGAAAGCTAAAAACCTGCCTGCTTTGCTTATACAAATTTAAAAGACTCAGAGTTTGCATTCATAAAAGCAAGACACAAAATTATAGCATATGAAGACTTTATTTATATACAAGTTTCCTTTTTTAAGGATCATGTAGACACTTACTGGGCAGAGTGAAACCACTCCATGTGTAAAGGTCTCTAAACTTGCCACCAAAACCAATGACCTCCATTTAATCCTTGGGACGCAAACAGTGAAACCGAAAATGCTCCAGGTTGTCCTTTGACTTCTTCACAATGCCAAGGGACTCACCTCTTCCTCCTCCACCCCGACAAACATACACACAAATAATTAAAATTCAATTTAAAATTTAATCACATCCTACTTCTCATCAATAAAAATTTCATTATTTCACTTTTAATTAGTTTGTTTATTTTAAACTCAAAACTTCAACATCATCTTACCTCATGATTAGTTTCTGTTGAAGTGATGACTGGGTGAAATGGTTATGCGTTTTGTAGATTTTTATGTTTACATTGGCATTTTGTGCCCTTTTCTATTGCCGTTGCTTGTTTCATCATCTCTTTGTTCTTCCCTATGTTCTCCATCATTATTTCATTTTTCATCATCACATGTGATCATCCAGTTTAGGAGTCAGTGGGTAAGTCTCTTGATTTGTTTTGGTTTGATTTGAATTTTTCTATGTTCACGGTGTGTGTGGGGGGGTGTGTTTGTTTTTGGGAAGGCACATTTTTATTTTAGAATTATGTAATTTTGCTTTCATCTTTTAAAAATTAAAATCATACTTAGTTTCAAGTTTGTTTTTTTTTTTTAGGTTTATACACACACATACACACATACACACACACACACACACACACACACACACACAAAGTTAACAGCATGTAAATACTTATATTTTAAGGGATGTCAAAACAAACATTTTCTTTCAGACCACAGACCCAAAAAAACAACTCTCACATTTTTAAAGACAAAATTATTTAAAGTCAAATGAATTTACCATTCTTTAAATGAAAGTCTAAATAACTATAGAGGCAGAGTGTGTCAATACAGTTTATACTTCCTGCAGAATATAGAGTTAGAGCTTTAGGTGACAATGAAGCCTATTTCAGGATAATTCCTAAGTATTGGTGTCAGGAGGTCACACACACCACAAAGTCACTTCTTATTGAAGAATACAAATGTGGATTTCAGTGAGATACAATCCCCCAATAACCTGAGATGTAAGTGTCAACCTTCACTGGTAAGAAAGAAGTAGTCTGCATCATGAGACCCATTCTCACCCATAAAAGATTGTCCTAGAGTGTTACCCAGTCTTTGGAGGTACAGGCCCTCCAGTTTTATGCATACATTATTGACCAGGTTGCACTCTGTTGTTGTCATTTTTCAATAAGTTTTTTTCTATGGCCATATTCATTCTTATAAGTCACTCTGCTGAAACCAGAAAGTCAAATAGCTGGACCTTACTTACATAGCTAGGAATTTTGTCAGGACTTGGCTAACTACAGAGGAAGCAAAGAAGGCCTGCTATGTGAGCTTCATTCTTATTTAACCCAGGTATAGATATTAGCTATTTGGACTTCATTTATATTTATGTATATGTTCTCAAATTTCACTATATGCAATTTATATATAGTCATACATATATATATAAGTGATCTGTCAGTGTTATAGAATGTTCAGTAATTATCATTGTCTGATCATATACTATATGATTTATTATCTCTAATTACCCAAATGAGTAAGCAGCTGGGTTGGATACCAATGGCTCCTAATCACCTCTTTATGGTTTTCAATACCCAGATGTAAACCTTTGACTATCTAAAGTGGCTTCATAAACACTTTCTTATCTATATTATGGAATCATCTTCCTACAAATACTGGGTGAATATATTAGTTCTTATTTTAATATATACACAGTACTTGACAGTGTACCAGGTACTTGGTAAATATGTGTCGAGTAAATGTACAGGCTGAGGTATTGCTACTGCTTTAAAATTCCTCCCCTGTAGGAAACATTTTATTCTAATATTTAAAAAGAGAAACAGCCGCTGCATACACAAATGACAAACAGTCACATGGCCAAATGATTCTTTACATTAAGAAGTGAGCCATTTCATTTTGAAGAGTAATCTGCTACTATTCATTATGTCTGCACCTGTACTTTCTCACCAGAGACAATTAGTTCCCTACAACTTTCACACAATTAATATAGTTCAAAATGTGCAGGTGTAAAGCCCATTAGCAACCCAGGAAAGTGGTAAACACGTGCCAAAGAAAAGGATCATATATGTTGCCTTTAATCTCCAATAAATACACTTACATAATTGTTCAACTCCTCCTTTTATCACCCTCCCTCTCTCCCTCCCCTCCTCCCCCCTCTCCCACTCTGTACCAGGTTTTGAAATTATTGTTCCAGAAAGAAACAAAGTTGCTGAGAAAACTAATGGACAAACCAGAACCATGTAAAACATGCTACATAGTTATACCTAACAGAAATGAAGCTAAATCATTGAGCTCTGTGCTAATTTGTTATCAATATATTGTCACTGATAAAATTAAAAATCCCTCCACTCCTGACCACACCTGTGTCCCCAGATTGCAATTCTATTTTCTTACAGAATATAGATGCATATACATGGTGATGTAAAGGTGCTCTCCAAGGCCCAGAATAGGGTTTAATGAAGTGATTAGTGAGTGAATGGTCTACTCATGTGACAGATGTTTATAATGAGTCAGCAGACTTAGGCTAGTCCCTCAGGACAGATGTTGAGATCATAAAAGCAACACAGTGCTTAGAATCCTTATTATCTATTACTATAAAAAGGCAAAGAATGACCAATGCTATAGACTTCCATCTGCCCTCAGAACCACTTCACCCGGGTCCCTTTGACTGATAATGAAGGGGGGGAAATGTGAACGATTTAATGAGTAGCTCAGGTGAGCAAGGGGTCCTGCTTCTACAGGATTAGTTATCAATTAAAAGGAATGTTCCCGTTCCCAGAACAAGCAGACTAGGCTTACTAAAATGCAGCCCAAAAGGTGGGCCAAAGTCTAGGTTGCACTGGCATTTGTTTAGGCTCCATTTCTAATATATTTGCATGTGAACAGCCCAGTGAAATAATGATATTCACCTGAGTGTAGTAGCAATGCCAGGATTTTAAATATGCCTGGGCTTAAAGCAAGGATTCCTTTTTTTAAAAAAAATTATTTTTATTTTATGTGAATTGATATTGTGCCTACATGTATAACTGTGTAAGGGTGTCAGATCTTGGAATTACAGATAGTTGTTAGCTGCCATGTGGATGCTGGGAATTAAACTCAGGTCCTCTGGAAGAATAGTCAGTGCTCTTAACCTCTGAATGGTCTCTCCAGCCCTAAAGCAAGGATTTCTAAATGATTGTCCAATTGCAAATTGAGAGTCATTCTTGGAAGAAAGAAGATTTTTGCTTTTAAGGGCAGATATGGAAAAAAAAAATCAGCTTGCAACTGAGCCCCATTCTGCCAACACTGTGATACTAAGGACTAATACTACAACTTGAAATAGCCTAATAAGAGTATTTTAAAATAAATAAGTGTAAAGGCTTTTAAAAGAATTTATAGAGGTTTTGGAGCTGGGCATATGACTTAATCAGCAAAGTGTTTGCTGAATGAGCATGAGGACTGGAATGCAGTCCCCTGAAGCTACCTGCAAATGCCTGGGGTACAGGATTGCACTCTGAGATCAGGAAGACAGAAAGAGAAGGTCCTTGGGACTTATCAGTTAGGGTATCTAGCGAAACTGGAGATCCTTAGACCAATGACAGATTCTGTATCAAGAAACAAGGAGAATACCTGCTAAACAATGGCCTGAAGTTGACTTCTAACCCATATATACATGTGTATACACACCTGTACAAATGTGTACACTTACATGTGCATACACATATACCATTTATAGAAATTTTTACAGTTGAGGATAAAAACTTTTCAAATTTTTATCAACAGTGTTATCTGTCTATTGAAGTGGAAACAATGTATCAGTTTTAGCTTAGGCAATAAAAATAGCTTTACAGAAAATTTCTGTTTATTGCTGTTTTGTGATTTAGAGTGTTACTTTTTAATCTTTGAAAGCTACCAGAGCTTTTGAATAACTTACTAGCATTTTTAAAAACTATATTAGCAACCCTTATAACCCATACATACTTCTTTGCAGAATGGATACATAAAATATGGATGATGGGAAGAATTTATAGAACCAGACTTATATACTATGTAAATCTAGTGACCTCTTGTATTTGTTGGCCTCTAGAGTAATACATTGAAGATATACATATCTTGATCTTTTGTTTTTCAGTTTAACTTCATTCATTCTTATATTTCATTTCTACCTTTCTTCCTTTCTTTACTTCTCCTCTCTATGTCTAGATCAAGAATCAAAAAAAGTACATCCAAAGGTTGTACATTATTAGAATCTGTTTGACTCCATTGACTTTCTAAGCCTTTCAGTAAAAAGGAGTATAAAGGGCTTCTTGAATGACTCATCACTGATTTTAAGAATTGCCAGGACTAATCCAATGCAAAAGTTTAGTATGTAGACCTCTACTATCATTTTATCTGGGGATATTTTGTTTCCTAAGACTTTAAATGTAGAAATTGGAGAAGTGGCTCAGTGGTTAAAAGCAGTGGCTGTACTTCTAGAGTATCTGAGTTCAATTCTTAGCACCCACATGTTGGGTCACACCATCTCTAACTGCAGACCCAGGAAATCCATGCCCTCCACTGGCCTCCTATGGCACCAAGCATTCAAGTAATGCCAAGACACACATGTAGACAAAATGCCCATGCACATAAGAATAAATGAAATAAAATATTTTTAATATTTAAAGAATTAAGATATGAACTATATGGCAAGTAGAGCATTGAGACCAAGGCATTTTGAAGACCACCATTGAGAGTCTATACGTCTCAGTAGCACCTCCCTGTTGTAGAGTGCTTTCCATTTCAGGGGCATGTATGGAGCTGCATGCCTGTATCTCTTTCCAGTTCCATCTCACAGTGAGACCAGGACCGTTGTTTCATTCCTTTGTGCTGCACAGATACTGGTCTGGAGCAGGGACATGAAAGGAGAGAGGCAGAACTCATTTGCATAAGCTTTCTCACCACCCACTTGTGCAGCTTTTGGCTGGAGCTGTGAGGTCCTTTTGCAAGGGTGTCTGTTAGGCCTCACCCTACAAATCACTTTGTCTGAGCAGTGAAACGGTTGCATTGGCCCTGAAGCATGTTCATGCCCCAGAGCATTAACTGTTTAAGTAAATCTCTACTGCCAAGCAGTCAGCTGGTTTGGATGAACTTCACACTTTTGTTTCACCTTTGTTTTTCTTTTATTGTCTCATTTCCTATGCCAACATTGAGCATTCCAACTGTCCTGCAGATCAAATTCACCCACTATGCCCAATGCCTGTTCTCTTTGTCCTCCAGGGAACAAAGCTTTGGGAGTCAGCAAGGCTTTAAGTCAACTTTATAAGCAGTACATACCCAGAAAGCTCAGTGATCATGTTATGTAGCAGAATTGAGATGAATGTCAACACACACACACACACACACACACACACACACACACACACACACACACAAGGGAGCTAGAGAGAAAGAGAAAAAGAGAGAGAGTAACTTGGAAGCTTCAACATTATGCTTCATTATTTACACAAATAGATGGTGCCCACTTTAACTGTTAGAGTCCTTGAGGGTTTGGGGATCATTCCCTTGTATTCCAAAGCAAGCCTGAGTTGTTGTTTTTGTTCTGTATGGAAACTTTGAGACATGTTTTCTGAAGGAAGGAAAAATAGCTTTCAAATACATAGAACTTAGGGAGCCATTCAGCTGGCAGCTGTGAAGTTGGTCTAATGTTTATCCTGACATGAGTACTTTTAGTCTGTGCATTATGCTCTCTGTTCCTAGAAGCCTTGAATCATCAGGATAGGGTTAGTCTTTACAAGTCCCATTTTCTGTGAAGTGGCCATTGGGGACAATCTGCCTTAAGATAAATACGCCCAAAGAAAAAAATTACCGTTTAAATAGATGTGCCTACATATGCCATGGAAGCCCAAGCTTCTGCTAACTTAATAAAGGAACTTTCTAGTAGTCTCTCTAAAGAAAGCAAAAACAGGAGTCTTTCAGGTTTATTTTAAATACATCTTTTTTTGTTGTTTTTATTTGAAGATGCCTAGTTCATGAGGAGCACTAATAAAGCTTTGGGGAGTAGTGTCGTTTCATTATACCTTTTATGGCCTCTTAATTTGTTACCATCTATTCCCTTTTGTTGATGAAATTTTAATTTTGCCCTTGCTCAAACATGTTATAACAATTGTATACACTGCTGCTCCTGGGATGACAAAAAAGTCTTTTTAGGGAGAACAATCATGAGTGTGTTTTATTTCTAGAGCACATTTAAAATAACTTATGAATGAGAGTTGTCAGACATGAAATGCTGTATTAATTAAATCTTTTCTGAGTCTCCTTGCTTCTCTGGCTAAACCAACCCTTTAGAAAAATACAGGGCCACCTTCATTACAGAGGAGAAGACAAAAAGTACCCTTCACATTCCTCTGCCTGAATAAGGAAGGGTAAGAACTCACTTCAGCCCCCGTAATAACCCCATTAGCTGCTTAACTCAATCAACAGCACACATGGGAAAATTTTCCAACCGCAATGTGAAAAGTGTTGACTGGATGGATCATTGTCACAGCTTTGTTCTTTTAATGTTCAAAATGATGATTTTAAGTAAATTTGATATGCCTTAACTGGTAGCTTTAGAGCAGTCATGACTTACAACAAAGAATTCATGTCTGTATCCACTAATGCTTTTTGTCTTTTAAAACCTAGCAACAGTACCATTCAAAAATAGACGATCTGATTGACACCACTGTGAAAGAAATCATTGCGCTGCTAGTCTCAAAGGTAATGTATCATTTTTTTCACCTTTGCAAGTAAAATTAAGAAATAATTGTTGTAATAAGTTTCTGGCCCAGACTTTCCTTCGAATGAGAATTTTTAGATATATCTCTTATGTTTCTAAATCTAAGTGTGAAATTGTAGTTTAAAAAATAAATTGGATTGGGGTGTAACTTAGTGACAGAGTGTCTACCTGGAATGTACAAGACCAAGGATTCAATCACAGGCAATACAAAATCAGTAAATACATACATGTGTACACACACACACACACACAGAGAGGGAGGGAGGGAGGGAGGGAGGGAGGGAGGGAGAGAAAGAGAGAAGCAGCAAAGTTGTTTCAGTTTTAAGAAAAACTTTAAATAAGAAAATGAATAACTATGTCAACAATGTGGGGATCAGTTTGCTTGTTTGCTTATATGAAAAATTTTGCAAGTGTTTTCCTTTGAAAAATAATTGTTCTTTTCAGGAATCCCTTATTGTATCACATTTGTGCTCTCTGTTTTACTTCCAGAGCAGATCTGAGTATTCAGAGTTAGCCTGTTTATTATAGTGACATCCCTATGCCTGGACACCTAGCCCTAAACACAAAACTCTAATGCTAGTATCAGAACTACATTCCAAACATTTTCTGCTCAGTACTTGAAATGCCTTTGATAAATGCAGTGACTTTCATTTGTATACATGAAAATCAAGAATAAATGGCTTTTCCATTTAGCAGCTATGAGACTTAGATGCCACTAAAGCCTAACAAATGACCATGGGGTAACATTTGTAAAGACTAGGCATGTTCAGAGAGCATGGCCACAAATATAGGTGCTGATGGGTTCAAGGTACCAGCCTCGTGAGAAAGATGAAGACTTTACACTAAGAGTAATTATATTTGTGATTATTGAATCGTCTAACTCCAAACACCTAGAAGAGATAAACTTATAATGGTCTCACCAGGAAGAAGAAGTGATGGCAAAATTAAGTGTCCTATAAAGATGCACAGATATTATTTAACTTTGAAATAGTGGAGAAGGAAAATGGATATTCTCTAAGTGGAATGTTGACATGAGCAGTTGGATCCAGCCCTTGAAGGCTTTATGTGAAAGAAATTCAGAGGAGGTTTCAAAAAAACAACTGAAAGAGTGCATCCACTGCAAAGAAAAAGCAACACCAATTATATAAGTAAGGGATATGTTGTTTAGATAACAATATAAAAATATTAATCTTCACTGGGCATGGTGGTGCGCATCTTTCATCCCAGCATTCAGGAGGCAGAGGCAGGTGAATCTCTGTGAGAGTTTCAGGCCAGCCTGGTGAGGTCTAGGACAGCCACAGCTGTTACACAGAATAACCCTGTCTCATAAAAAGAAACAAAAAATTAATCTTTATTAATAACTTAAGAAGTATAGATACCAGCTTTTCCAATAAATGAGCTTAGATGATTTTAAGTTAACACTATTGAAAAACATAAAGTGCACATCCAAGTTTCATGTATACAGTGTCTAAATTGTTACAGCCTGTCTGGAAGGTACTCTAGATATAGCAAATGCATTAGTATCCCTTTGCCATTTTGCTTATTTCACAGTACTCTGAGATGCACAAGTTATACCCATTTTGACCTTTGTTGTGTCAGACATATTTATTAAGCTGTGATTTAGAAACTCTTAATGACAAAACATGTGTTCAAATATAGTGGCAAGTACATAAAAGATGAGTCCTTAACAGGGTAAAGTATGATCTAGATTCGCATTATCTCAGAAACATGCTACTAAGAAAGGTACACCAATGTTAACAGAGGTTATGCTGTGTGGTGAGATTATAGTTGATGTCTTTTTTTGTTTTATGTGTATGTTTCAAATTCTCTGGCAAAAAGTTTTAGGGTAGGAAACAACCATGAAGAAAAATGGCTTCAGCATACTACTGCCTTGAAGCCATTGCTTTCCTTGTTGCCCTGATCATATCCATGAGAGAACATAAGGGAAGAAGGTGTCTCTGGGCTGACAGTTTCCGAGGCTATAGTTTATCATGTTCAAGGACAGTGACATGGCTGGTCACACTATGTCTGCATCAGGAAGCAGAGCAAGAATTCCTTAAATTTCCTTCTCTCCTTCATACTGTTCTTTTTCACTCATCTGACTGGATATAGTTTCAGATGACTTGGGCTTTTTTTTTTTTCATTTTATATTTCTTCCTGTCCTTTATTAACTATTAAAGCTTTTGTTTGGATTTTTCAATTTAGCTTTTATAGACTTCTGTTATAGAGATTCTTTCTATTATTTCTGTCTCCTTATTAAACTTAATGTTTATGTATTTTCCTGCTTCACCTAGCTCCTATGTTCTCATCTAGTTGACTAAACTGCTTTGTTAGTATGATACTTTATTATTTCAAAAATTTATAATCCATACACTGTATTTTGATCATATTCACTTCAGATTTCTCCCCATAACTCCTCACAGGTCCATCCTGGTTTCACCCTTTATTCACAGAACTTTGTGTCCTTTTTTTTTTAATCTTAATAAACCACCAAGTGCAGGTTGTGCTACCTACATACTTATGGGTATGAGGCAATCCAGTGGGGCACAATAGACCTCCCAGGTGCCACACCTTTTGAAGAAAGCTGACTCTCACTGCCCTAGATGTCACCATCTGTCAGTAGATCCTTAGGAAGTGCTAGACACTCATGTTCCCCCTTCTCCTCCAAGCTTGAATGCTGACTAAGTTGAACTTGGATAGCTCTTGTGCAGACCACCACAGCTTCTGTGAGTTCATATATTTAGTGGTTCCACCATATCCAGAAGATTCTTCTACAGTACTCCTCTCCAATCTCTGGCTCTTTATCCTCCTTCTCCAACATGGTCCCATTTGTGACTAAGCACTCTACAGTTACTTATTCAATATACTTGGACTAGTACTGAACTTCTGCATTAATGATTACCACTGTACAAAATGAAACCCAACTTATCTAATGTGGCCTGGAAGCTGCACCCATCTATGGGCATAAGAACATAAGTTTAGAGAACAAGTTGATACTATGTCCATTTAACCAAATGAAGCCCGTGAATTCCACAAGCAGAAACTCTTGGCTGGATTTACAATACCAGGTATGTGTTTCCTCCTGTGGAACAGGCCTTAAATCCACTCTGAAAGAAGTTGGTCATTCCCATAACATTTCTGCCACTACTGCACCCCAGGGCATAGCATGCCACACTGGTTGTTGTTGGAGTTCACAGCTCTGACTATTTATGATCTTTCCCTTCACATCAGCCTGAATAGCACCTTCCAGTATGAAAGCCAGTCACTAGCAGCCAGGAAGTTTCCTATGATTTCTTCATGTTCTCTAAGTAGTATGTGGTATATTCAGCAAGGAGGTCCTTAAGGTGGTTGTTTTTGATTCTGTATAAGACACTTCATGTATTTCCATTTCTTCTGCATTGATAGAGGTTTACTTTATTTCTCTGGTTGTGTCATGCTTCTCTGATATCATCATCTATATGTTGGTGGCCATCCATTTGAACAATCAGTTGCTTCTTCAAGGATTTACAAATTATCTTTAGAAAGAAATACCTGTCATCAGTCACCATGTGAACAAATCTGTTTGAGCCAACTGACATGGTCTCCAAGTAGGCCAGCTGCCAGGATCTGAGAAGTAGATAAATGGTGGGTTTATTCATTAAGGAAACAAAATATTTTTTGTGCAACAGTTTTTTTTTTTAATTACACCAGAAAATTTCCTGTGATCTGTTTACAGTGCACTGTATAATGCCCCAGACTCTGAGACATCTGGGAGGAGAAGAAGGGTCCATATTTAATATAAGCATCCCTTTCCTTTTTATTTCAAGAAATAGTTGGAAGGGCTGGAGAGATGGCTCAGTGGTTAAGAGCACTGACTGTTCTTCCAGAGGACCGGGGTTCAATTCCCAGCAACCATATGGCAGCTAACAACTGTCTGTAGATCCAGTTCCCAGTTCCAGGCAAATACCAAAGCAAATAAATAAAAATAAATTAATTTTAAAAAAGAAATAGTTGGAGATGTATGGTGTTACTTCTTTCAACATCTGACAGAGTATGCTGTGGATTCATTCAGCCATGGACTTTGCTTTTGTTAATTTTTGTTTTTATGACGATTTTAACTCATTGTTTATTGTTGAGATGTTTATATTCTTTTGCTTCAATTGGGTAGTTATGTCCAGGAATTTGGATATGTCCTACACATTTTCCAATTTATTGCAATTTAAGTTTTCAAATATTCTAAAGTGATCGGCTAGAGAAATGGCTCAGAAGTTAAGAGTCCTGAGGACTCAGGCTTGATTCCCAGTACCCACATGGGAGCTCACAGCTGTTTAGAATTTGAGTTCCAGAGATATGGCGCCCTCTTCTGGCCTCCTCAGACTCTGATGTGGTACAGATAGACATGCAGGCAAAACATCTGTACACATAAAATACATAATAATATTTTAAAATGCATTTCTTAATGAACCTATTGGCATTCTCTCTCTCTCTCTCTCTCTTTCTCTCTCTCTCTCCTTCTCTCCCTCTCTCCCTCCCTCCCTCCCCCCTTCTCTGCTTTCCTGTTTGTCTGTCTGAGTTTTTAGTTAGTTTGACTTAAGAGTTCATCAATTTTATCCTTTATTTTATTTAAAAGTTTTTAATTTTACATACCATCCACAGTTCCCCCTCTTTCCCCTCACTCTCCACCTCCTCACTCCCTTACTCGCCCACACCCTCCACCCACCTCCACCCACCACCACCATCCACTCCTCAGAGAGAATAGGCCTCCCAAGGAAAGTCAGCAAAGTCTGGCACGTCAAGTTCAGACAGGACCAAGCCCCTCCCTTCTGTATCAAGGCTGAGCAAGGCTTTACTCTTTAGGGAATGGGCTTTCAAAAGCCAGTTCATGCACTAGGAATAAGACCTGGTCCCACTGCCAGAGGCCCCACAAACTGCCCAAGCCACACAACTGTCATCCACATTCAGAGGGCCTAGTCTGATTCCGTGCAGGCTCTCCAACTATCAGTCTAGAATTTTGTCTTTTAAAACGATCTCTGTTTCATTGATCTTTGTTTTCTTCTTTTGTGTCAGTATTATTTGTTTCTCAGTTTTTATTAATATCTGCTAGCTTGGGGTTTAGTTGTTTTGCTGAGACCTTGAGTTGCATTCTTCATTTATTACTTTAATGTAATTATGCAAAGCTATAAGCTCATCTGCATTTGTGTATCTCATGGTTTCTGGTATTTTGTTTTTGTATTTTTAATATTTTTAATTATATATATATCTATATGAGCATATTACAGACAAGTGTAGGAGATCACAGAGGCCAGAAGCTTTAGATGCCCTTGTTCTGATGGTGAATTACCTGACATGCGTGATGGGAACAGAACATGGGTCTTCTTCAAAAACAGTGTATGTTCTTATCTACTGAGTGCTATCTCAGCACCCATGTTCTCTTTTTCACCTGAATCAAAGAATTTTTCAATTTTCCTTTTCTATACCCATTATTCTCTCTAAAATGCATGGTTCAATCACTGTATTTTTGTACTTTCTATAATTTCCTTTGCTGTTCACTTGTGGTTTCACTTTACTATAGTGTGATATTTCAGTGCTTACTAAGACTTGCTTTATGACTTAAAATTTGGCCAGTTTTAGGGAAAGATCCAAGCATTGATGAAAAAAACTGTGTATACTGCTAAATAGAATTCTGTATAAATGGCTCAGTTTGTTAGACCTGTGGTCTAAATAAGTCTAGTTTCTGTGCATTTATTTTGTAGTATGAGTGACCTTTCTATAGATGAGAATATAGTATTTTCATTCACTCTATTTGTATTATGACCTATCTGTCTTTTTATATCCTATGGTTTTTGTTATATGATATTTAGTGCTTTGTATGTACGCATGCACTCATGTGCCTATGTGTATGTATGTGTGTGTGTACACAAAAGTCTTATCTTCTGGGTGAATTGCTCTCTTTATCAATATGTAGTAACCGTAACCTATGCCTTCTTCCAACAAATTATGGCTTGAAGTATGTTTTTTGGATATGAATATAATTACTTCTAATTGCTTTAGAAATCCATTTGCTTTAAATATCATTGAAAGATGAATTTATTTTTTTTAAATATCTTTATTATGTTATGTGCATTGGTGTTTTGCTTGCATGTCTGCGAGGGTGCCAGATCTTGAAGTCAGAGTCAGTTGTGAGCTGCCATGTGGGTGCTGGGAATAGAACCCTGGGTCCTCTAGAAGAACAGTCAGTGCTCCTAACCGCTGAGCCATCTCTCCAGCCTGAAAGATGAATTTCTTAGAGGCAACGAATTATGGAAGTCCTGTTTTTAATCTAGTTAACAAGTCTTCATTTGTCAATTAAAAAATTAAGAACATTATATTAAGGGTTAGTGCTGAAAGTTATATACTATTAATTCCATTTAGTTTTCTCCTGATAACTTTAATAACATGTTCCTTTCTTTTTACCTTCTTCATTTGAGAGTTCACTAATTAATCATGTTTAATAGGCTCCTATTTGCATTTGAACATCTGCTCTTATAGTGTGCTTTATTGATGGCTGTGCCCTTCTTACGTTTTTCTCTTTCCTTTCTATCTGTGAGATTACTTACTGTGAGTTTTATAATTCTGAACTCGCT
The DNA here is from genome assembly GCA_004025045.1 of Sigmodon hispidus. Classification (NCBI taxonomy): domain Eukaryota; kingdom Metazoa; phylum Chordata; class Mammalia; order Rodentia; family Cricetidae; genus Sigmodon; species Sigmodon hispidus. Next base: position 167,576 of record PVIH01000675.1, read on the forward strand.
GTTACCCATTCCTCTTACTTATGCATATGTATGAAAGGTTTTATTTCCCTTGTGATTTCTTTTTTTTATTTTTTGATACAGAGTTTCTCTGTGTAGCCTTGGCTGTCCTGTAACTCACTCTGTAGACCAGGTTGCCCCTTACAATTTCTAAGAATGGTTTTGCTTCACTCTCATGTGCCCTCACCCTGTTATTCCATGACTTCCTAACCTTCTGAGGGTTTGCTGCAAACTCTGATGTCATCCTGATGAGATTGCGTTTGCAAGTGACTTATACTTCTATTGCAGCTTTCAACAACTTTGGTAGTTCCCAATGTCATGTGAAGAGTTTATTAGGCTATTTATCTTTGAGGTTCTTAACATTTAACTTGAATATCCATATCATTCCCAAGATCAGGAGAAATTACTATATTAATTTGTCAAATTTAAACAACAACAACAAAACCCTTTTAAATTAAAAAAAAAAGTGGTCCCCAAAGGGAGTGCCACTATTAGGAGGTAAGGTCTTTTTGGAGGAAGTGTGTCATTGTACAAGCAGGCTTTGAGCTCTCCTATGCTCAAGGTACTAGTCAGTGTCACAGTTCACTTCCTGTTGCCTTCTGATCAAGATGTGGCCAGCACTATATCTGCCTGCATGCCACCATGCACCTCACCATGATAATAATGGATTGAATCTCTGAAACTGTAAGCAAGCTGCTCAACTAAATCATAAGAAAAACATTATCAGATTTGTTTTCCCTACAGCTAGAATTCATCTTTAGTCCTTCATCAGTATTAGTTGTTTTCAATATGGGTATTTTAATCATATTCTTTATGTCATGTATGTCTTGTTATATTTTTTATTACTATCTGAACATAAAAATCCATCAGTCTTATCTTAAAACCTTCACAGTCTTACTTCCTTTTCATCTATTGGTGAATCTTTTAAATGAGTTTTTATCTGGGTTGTCGATATTTTTGTTTCTGAGATTTCAGTTTACCACCTTTCTGAAATATATATACATGCCTCTTTTGAATTTCTCATTCATACCCTATATTTACTTTCATTTCATTCAGCAGATTATTTATATTTTCTTTGATTTTATTCATCATTTTTTAAATTAGGATTTTTTTAATTGTCCAATATTTAATTTACTTCAATATTTTTTTGATCTGGCTACTGAAGAATGATGTGAGAAGGAACTGGTGCCTCAGTAGGTGGAGGTAGATACATCTGTCTCCATGCTTGATGGCCTGATTTGATCCCAGCATCCACATGATAGAAGGAGTGAACCAATTGTATAACTATGTTACCTTGTTTTACCAAATTTCTTCTGTTTATCTGAATTCATGAGCAGCTTTCTCCTAAGGACATGATTCCCTGCACTTCTCAGAGACGGGAAAACAAACCGTACCAACAGTGCAAAAATAGACAAGATACGGGAATATGGTTAAAAAAAATAAGACAGGTGTACCACCAGTAATAGGAAAGGATAAAATTATATGAAATAAACAAAAACATTAAAAATTAATTAATGTGGGACTGGAAAGAAGGACATGCTTTAGTTACTTTTTTATTTCTGTGACAAAATGCCATGACCAACCAAGGCACCTTATAGAAAGAAGGGTTAATTTAGGCCTTGTGATTCAAGAAAGATAAGAATCTATCCCCTCCCAGGATGCAGAGGCAGGGGAATCACTAAGTTCAAAGTCAACCTAGTCTACAGAGGGAGTTCCAGGGCAGCCAAGGCTATCCTGACAGAGAGACAGAAACCTTGTCTCAATAAAAGGGGGGTGCATTCAGGTAAAGGGATTAGCAGCTGAAAGTTCATATCCCTGTCCACAGACAGTAAGAAAACTAACTCAAATGGCAATAATCTTTTGAAATCTCCAAGTCTTCCCTCAGTGACTAACTTATTCGTACAAGTTCATTCTTCCTAATCCTCCCCAAACAGTTCCATCAACTGTGAACCAAATATTCAAATATATGAGCCTATTGGAGTCATTCTTGTTCAAACACTGCCCTGTCAGAGGATCTAAGCTCAGTCCTCAGTACCTCTGAACCCACATTAGGCAGCTCACAGCCTCCTATAATTTAGCTCCAGGGAATCCAACCCATCTGACCTCCACAGGCACCTGTACACATGCGCACATGTGTGCATACATATACACATAGTTAAAAATAAGATACATATTCTAAACTAATTAACATAAATTTAATAGTAAGATATTATTGAAGGAGGGCAGGAAAGGAAAAAAGGAAGGTACTTTTTTTGAAAAAAAAAAAAGAAAGAATGGAAAAAAGTAGTACAATGAAAGATAGGGTGCAAAAAGTCTACCTTAAAAGTATATATGTATGCATATGCTAGATTATAAAGAAGGAAAAGAAAAATCAACTTTTAAAAAGTCTCCTGTTACTGTGGATAAGAGATGATTCTTCCCAGGTGGTGATGTTAGCTGAGGTTTGCAATCCCTCTTGGTTCTCACTGAACAGGATGGTGCATTACAGATGTGTGTCTGCTTTGCACAGCCTTTTGCTTCCTGCAAGGCTTGATTTTGACTGTACCACAAGCCTCTGGGCAGCCATTTATCCTTTCTAGAGACCCTAGCTTTTGAAGTTGGTGGTGCCACAACTGTCTAAGATATGGAATAGCTCCAAATACCTCAGCACTGTGGCTGGCAAACAGACAACTGAGTTCTGAGCTGCATGGGGGATGGGGAACCAAGTAATGTTGCGTTCTCAGCCTCAGGACTTTCAGACTAGGCACCATAATAAACCATATGCCACATGTGACTCGTGGAACCACATATGAGTGGAACCCAGAACCATTCTCCCCTTCATGGCTTGCACTCCTAGCTTTTCAAACTTTTCAGCGGGATTGTGAGAGATCTTCCCTTTCCATGACAGACAGTTGTGGCCATCTCCTACCCAGATACTGTGGTAGACAAGGCACCCTAAATTACAATCGGTCTGTACTTTGTGAGCCCCAGTGTGGTTTGGCCCCTAATAGTATGCCCACTCTCAGATGGCTCCTGGGCATAGCACTCTAGAGATGATGAGCAATGCCATGGGTCTCTGCCATAAAGCTAGGCTGCACTGCAGCAGTCCGTGCACTGCAAATCTCTGCACTGGCTTTCGATTGTCTTCTGACTAGGACTGCTGATGTAATTTGTCATCCTGCACTCTCTAGATGAACTTCATCCTTGCAGATGGGTCTCCTCTGAACCCTGGGCAACTGGAGTTGGAGCTACAACTGCTGTCTGTTTCTCCCAGCACCTTTCTGTGCTCTTGACTTTTACATCACCTCTTCCTGTATTCCTAGTGTCTGTCCCTCTTTCCAAGAACCAGTTGTCTCTTCCATTTCCATGACTTCTCCCACCCACAGAATTGTGTTTCTATTGCACCATTTTACCTCAGAACTCTCTTCCAGTATGATCATGGTTCTCTGCATATTGATAAATGCAGTTGATGCATTCGACTAAATAAGAAGCCACACTTTTGCCCTTCCAACAATCATACTTGCATCCCAGGCTCTAGTGTTTACAGCATTCTAGTGACTTCCCTGTTACTTATTTAACCTCTGTATCATTTCACAACCCTGCACAGAAGCTCTTTCTTCCTTTTATCTCATAATTCCACTGAAATAGTCTCAGATTTCCTTCTTAGAAGCCATATAACCCTCCGAAGTAAATTTAACATGTCACTCACACCTTCCCCCATCACTTACGTGTATTTGCATGTGAGTCTCTCTGTCCCTTGGAATCAAGAATCTCATTCTCTTTCTCCATTAACTTTATGCTATGCAGAGTGTTTCTTTAAAAACAGTATTATTGAGTAACTAGTATTAAAGATATATCTGGAAAATACTAAGCAAACAGATTTCAATGTCAGTGCTCTGAGTCAGTTCTGTCTGTTACCTGGAACATCAAATAAATCACCTTTTATGATATTATATATTGTTTTAAAAGATTTTAATAGAAAGGAACAAGAACATAAAACATTGAAATTCTTGATCCAGAAGCATCACAGATTTTCAAGGTGCAGCTGTGTGCCAGGCAATGTGCTCAATGCCAGGGATACAGTACTAGCAAAACAGTCAAGGTCCTGCTCTTCGGGGAGTTTTCTGATCCCTTGGGAGAAACGAGCTAGCAAACATTGCATGCAGACAAATGTGTGGTGTATCACAAATCATATGACCCAGTGACTCATGTAGTTGGAAGACAGCATAAGTTTTCTCAAGCAGAAGCTGAATTCTAAACAATGAAAGAGTCAACCCGAAAAAGAGGGGCATAGCATTTAGGTAGAAGACGCTGCAGGCACCAGAGCCTGGTGTAAAATGAAGCCGAGAGAGGTGAGGAGAAGCTGATAGGATGTGCTAAGGAGTTTTGAGCCTTTATCCTACAAGCAGTAGGAAGTCACTGAAAAGATGGGAGAGGTGCAAGGTGGGGTGAAGAATTAACCAGCTCTGTATTAGAAGATTCATCTATGGCCTATAGCATGCAGACTTTGCAGAAGGCTTTTACTTTGACCTCTAGGAAACTAATCCCAAGCATTTAAGATGCACCACAAGCAGGGCTTACTACGGTGAGTGTAGAGACAGCAAACATTAAGGGCTGTCCTTAGGTTTATGACATGAAACACAGAAAAGAATCAAGTGTCATTCAGTGATTGAGGTGCCCTGCAAAGAGAAACAGATTTGGAGAGAAAGATCATGATGACATTATGGGTCACAGTATGATTAAGTTTGAGATATCCAAGGGAGATGCCAGTAGAGATCCTTGGATTTGGAGGGGGGAGAGGAAGCGTGTGGGCCAAAAAAATTATCAATGTGATAATTTGAAATGATGCACCGTCAGTAGCTGTTACTCCCAGGTCTGAAGTGTTGTAGCTGGAGCCCTGAGAGAAGAAGTGGAAAGCAGAGGGACAACACAGAAGTGCTCCTAACAGAAGGGAACTAGGAGCATTTGTACCTACAGGGAAAATAGTGGATAGAATGCTCAATCTATTTATAATACTAAATATTATTTATTGCCATCTTATGTTAAAAACTAAGTTGCCCAAAATTGGGAATAGAAAAAAAAAATGTAACACTCAATGAAGTTAAACTGGAGCACTACCTGTGTGGCCTCATCTCCTAGGGTCGACCTGATGCCCACATTACAGTTTCTACCTTCACAAATGAGAAAATAGACAATTGAGGTCACAAGATACATACTAGTAGAACCCTGCTGGTCCTTCAGCCTGTAACTTGTCTACAGCCCCCTTCAGAACTCAAGAGGATCACAGAGGGAACGAGTAACAATTTCACTGTCTAGTCCTATCTTCCTTGTGTATGGATTGTAGCAGCTAGCCCAAGGACTTGCTCATTTGATGTTAGTCCTACACAGGCATGCATGACACAAGACTGGTTTAGATAGGTATCTGGAGGTGGCAAGGAAGCCATCTGTAAGTCAGGAAGACAAAGATAGATTTTATTATATGTAGTCCTGAGGATACCAAAGAAAAACTAGAGGGCAGGGTCAGGACAAAGAATTAAGAGAGTCAAGAATAAGAAAATGAACAGCTGTCAGGATATATCCCCATCACTGAGGCACTGTTTGGGTATAAATTAAAAGAGCATTACAAGAGTGTTCAACTTCCATGATCTTCAAAATATTATTGGAAAAGGGGGGGGAGGAGAAGGGGATATTGGAAGGAAAATATATTCTCATTGAGTATATAGATATGTAGATTCATAAAGTAAATAGTGTGTGTGAACACACGTTCTTTCTAAGAACATAGAATGCTTTATCCTAAATTCCTCTGGGGAATAAGGTAGGCAGAGAAGAAATGTCACATGACTGCCTTGATATGATGATAATATCTTGCCAACTCAACCTGGAAAAATTATTTTGATTAAATTTACTTCTTTGTATCAAGGCCATATATACAGGAGGTACCTGATTAAATCTAAGTATGTTCTTTAAAGGGCTAATTACAGGGAGGTGGGAAATAATGCGGGCCTCTGCACTGAGGAGACCAAAGGAAAAAGGAAGAATGAGGAAAGAATGGTGGCGTGGCATTTGCTAACATCTGGACTAGCTTAGGTATTTTGGAAACTGTTTTAGCAATTGTTTCAGGACAAGATACTTTACAAATAAATACACACTGTCAAGCACAAACTATCTTTCATACAGATGCCTGTGATCTAGAAAGATGTTTTCAGGGTTAAAACAAAGCATTCAGGAACTGGTTCATAGTTGGAGAAAGAGGAGCAAAAGAGCCATCATATTAGTGACATTCTGTTGAAGGAAGAAAACATTTTTTTTCAGGCTCTGACGATCTGATTGTGTGTGAAATTTTAAGACTAGTTAGTCCTGATCTTAAGGACAAAGCAGCTGCTAACCAATATCCTGAGTTGCCCTCGCTTTTCCCACTATACCATGCATTTTTGTGATCAGTCTTCCTATGAATGGCTGTCCTTTCTGTGGAAAAATTTAAAACGTGCAGTGGAAATGACGCAACTGTCTCTTGTTTACCTCACAGCTGAAAAGCAGTAGCTGTGTGGGGAACCCAGCAATCTATAGTCCCCACTGCTTCTCAGAATTTATGGTTTTTACATCCTTCTATGAATATGTGAATGATACCGCCCGCTGCAATGTTTCTTATATCCTCTTAAAATTCAGCAGGATATTTAAACCTCATGCCTTGTGACACTCCTCATGTCCTCATGTCATTTCAGAGCGCTTTCATCTTGTAGTTCCTTCAGCGTATGTATCATGAGGCAAAGGCGGTAATTACTCAGACAGACTCCAAGTGTTAAATGTTACTCAAACAAACCCAGTGCATGACATGAACGATAAAGAACAGGGAAACAAAAAAAATTACAGTGTTTCATTCCAACCCAACACCCTCAGGAAAGCAGAAATCACAAGGCAAAGCCATAAGTGTTTATAATCTCCCAGAGCTGTATGGAGAAAGTTCATAGGAAACAGTTACAGGTGCAGCAAGGAATCTCAGCATTTAGCTGCATTTCTTTGGGTTCTTGCTGTTTTGTGCAATTAAAAGCCAAATGGAAAATGTGCCATCACTAATCTTGATATTAGTAACGTCGGACTTGGAAAATAGCTTTTCCATCATGAGGACCTCAACAACAATCCTACAAAGAAAACCTTCCTGTAGGAACTGAGGCTCACTTGGTTGATCCCAGGGGTACAATCTCTGTAAGCCCTTAGAGTCTCTCCTGTGTTTGTGCCTCCCTAGGGAGCATTTGGGACAGGGAGGAACCCAAACATGGGTTTCCTGCTGTTGTTGGAATAGAAGCAAAGAATAATGTATGTGGCATCGCTGTGGCCCACACGTCGGATCTACTCTGATATGGTTCAGCAATGCCATATATCTAGAGAAGACATGACAGTCTACCAGGTGCCTCAGAAGAGAAATCTCTTCTTTCCAATTTCTTTCCAAGAGTCTTGTTAAGTGTCATTTCATTGGCTCCAGTTCTACCATTCTGCAGTTCAAACCTCCTTGGGATTATCTATTTTATTTTTTTAACTGAAAATCCTTCAAAATCATTTTTTTCTCTCCTCGAGTTTTGTATACTGTATGTCCAATGATGTAAGACATGTCTGGCTCATGCTGTGCCCATTCCTGTTCCTGTCGTCTTCTTCCACAGCTTTGTATATTGTATACTCCTCAGAGGCCATGATCTCTTTTATGCTTATCTTTCCTGACTTAGTTGTTTAATGAGAATTATAACACAATAGCATCCATCAAGCACTTCTTGGGTACTTGGGCACATTTTTTTTCACTGGATCATCTCAATTTTTTTTTTTCAGTTCTGTGGCATACTGGTGAAGAAGTTGGGCTGTAGGGCAGAGTGCCTGTCTCAAAAGCTTTTCTCCCCATGCTATCCACCAAGTGTGTTCAAAGCAGGCAGGGTTCAAGTGATCTGTCAGCCTCAACCCCACTCGCCTCTAAGCACTTCAGAGACTGTAGTGACTCAGACTCCTTGCTACTTCTTGTCACAGAACAGTCCTACTTAACTTGTGACCGGACATATTTAGATATTCAGAACAATCAGGACTACAGTTTAATTGATTACACCGGACATGCTCCTTCTTTCTATTTCTCCAGTATTTGCTATTTACACTCTTTTCATATTAATGACTTCCACAGTTCTTAGTGCTGTTCTAATCAGGTAAGCTGAGTATCTTCATCTTCCCCACGAGGCAAGAGAAGCAAAATGGTCCTCTATTGAGTCAGCAGCAAAACTACAACTTGGCTCCTTATATTCTACATCTACCCAGAAAATTGTTGCCTCTTCTTTACTCTGCCCTTAGCACTATCCTCCTGTGTAAGCCAAGCGACTAAACACGAGCTCTGCCCTTGATGCTTCAGGTTCTCTGGGAACCACGGTAGTTGTCTCTTCTTATAGCAAATAAGATCACCTGGCACACACTTGCTCTCAAGATTTGAGCTATAAGAGATGAGGCATTTTCCACAGAGGGCCATTAAGTCTGGAATTCCCTTCTCCTGGTCTGACAGAGCCCTGGAGAATTGATCTTCTGTGTCTTAGCAAACCAAGCTAGGTGGAGCTTGGCAGTCAGTCCTGCTTGGTAAGAAAGCTTAATGGGAAGAAAGAAGGAAGTAGACTTTGAGGTCTGAGCAAACTGCAGTTTTGTGGTTTTCACTGTTTAGATCTCTGAAAGTAGCTACCCAAATGAATGTAATTCTCCTAGAGAAATACAACTTTGGTCTGCCGTTTACATGATTGTATTTCTGCCTTCTTACATCATATTGTAAATGATGTGGTGAAGAAGCCTATAGGGAAGTTTTTGTTTCTTTTGCATAAACTATTTTGCAGTAATTGATCAGCCGTAGAGAGAAGATCATCTCCTGTGCACTCAAAGTGCGTTCTGTGGCCACTGGAGACTAATAAGCCATGTCCCTGGAACTGTTATCACTTTGTTGAAGAAGCTGCTATGTGAACAAAAACCAGCCTTCGTTAATTTCCCCTTTCATATTTAAAAAACCTTGTCAGTATTTTCCCTGTGGGAGTATGTAATTTGTCAATAGCACATATTATTTTAGATATACAGAAGAAAGAAGCAGGGCATTATGTCCTTATTACTTTGTTTTTCTACTAATCTTTATGTCACGTATATGTTTCCACTCAATAAAATAAGGTTTTCCAATTGTATGGTGCTGAATACTGTTTTCATATTATAGAAATATAAAACTGGCCAGTGAGATGGCTCAGCACATTAGAGTGTTGGCAGCTAAGCCTGATGACCTGAATTGGATTACTGAATGGGACACCTGTGGTAAATGGAGAACGCTCGTTGTCCTTTGAACCCCATGTACATACTGTGACACTGAATGAAGGGCTCTCTTGAACCACATGCAGGGATCTTCAATTCACAATCCATGGGTTGCAAATTCATGTGTTTGTGTGTGTGTGTGTGTGTGTGTGTGTGTGTGTGTGTGTGTGTTCCTTGGATGTCTCAATTAGAACTGTCTGGTAAATGCTTCTTAAAGATATGGGGGGAAGGTTGCAGACAGAGAAAGTGATGCTGTCACATATCACTGTCATCTACAAAATTGATGATCAGCAAAAAAAAAAAAAAAAAAAAAAGCTATTTTTTAAAACAGTTTATAAGTTGAGGCTCCATTCTATTCTGAGCCAAATGTGCTATTCTATTCCACACTTTTCACTTTTTGAAGGTAATGTATTGTTTTCAGCAACAGGAAAGGATCTTG
>PVIH01000675.1:177393-245266 GCA_004025045.1 Sigmodon hispidus
TTTTTTTTTTTTTTTTTTTTTTTTTTTTTTTTTTTTTTTTTTTTTTTTTTTTTTTTTTGTCTTAGAAAAGGTTGGTTTGTGGATCGCATGCTCGGCCCCTATACTGTATGCACAGAAACATTCTCACCACTCACCATGAACTCTATTGCAGTTTGTTTCAGTGTTGGAAGGGGTGCTGTCTAAGCTCTCGAGGTATGATGAAGGCACCTTCTTTTCATCCATTTTGTCGTTCACTGTAAGTATCGCCGCGATGAGTTCTCTTGAATTGTCTTTTAGCAGTTAACACAGTACTTATATTTCAGTTAAGAATTCTCATGGTTCTCCTTTTCCTTCCCATTTAAGGTGAAAGCAGCTGCAAAATATGTTGATGTCCCTGTGAGTATTTTTTTAAATATGTTTTTCTTCCTTCCCTCTACATTTATTCTTCCTTGACTTACATAATTATGATTCAATGGTGGTTGACTTCAATTCTTTAAACCAGTACCATCCCTTGGGGAATAGTTTCCTTTTTTTTTATGTTTCCTTTCTTTAAGCAAACCCTAACCCTCATAGTAAAATTTGGTGACATCATTTCAGCATGTTTTTCTTTTCTTCTATAGTTTGTGAGCTGTCAGAAAGTTATCCCATCTTGAATGACATTAGAGCTCCAGGGAACCTACAGCCTCCGTGGTGGGACAAAGAACGCCTTACACTATATAAGACAGTACTCTTCATAGGGTTAGGGTTAAGGTTAGGGTTAGGGTTAGGGGCTCTAGAAGGCTCTAACAAATTTCCAGTACTAAAATAGCAATAAAGGTTCACCAGTTAAGTCAATGAATCCAGTTTGTAAATACAAAGGAGGAAAATCAATAGTCACTTGTTTAAAAGACTTCTTTGGAAATAATAAAACATGATCTTAAAAAAATTGTTCAAAAATTAAGATACCAAGAGTGGAAATCGTGGAATAAGATAAATGCATAAACCAATTTAGTACAATATTTTAAAGCTGTACTGAATTAATTTGGGCTTTAAATTCTATTAGTATTGCATTTAATATATGGTTTATATATGACCAAAGCCTAAACTAATCTAATTACGTATTTGAGCATATGTTATCAATTTCCACATAGTTAGAGCGCATGGTGAATACCTTTAAACACAGCGCGTTGCCAGAATGTAACTCACCTCTTAGTGCTTGAGCATCAGCTCTGGAGCACAGTTGTGAATGTGAGCATTGTGACTGCTGAGAATCCTTGAGCAGCATCTGCAGCTGGTTCTTATTTTTCGAATGCTTACCTGCATTTTGTCACCAGCATGACTGATGTAGTAGTCTTAGGTGGACATTATAAATTAAACAGCCCTGAGTGTTCCTAACATTTGTTGGGTTTTTTTTTAAAACATTTTGCTTAAAGAATGACCCCTAAAGAAATACCTGTACCTGTCTGTCTTGTACTTAGAAAATACATACGTAGAGGACAGAGTGGGAAAACTGAGGGGAAGGTTTTTCTATTATCTTCAGAAAGACAAGCCATCATGTACAAATGTTACTTCCTTGAACTACTTATGTATCTTGTAATAGGATTTATCTTGAAATTGAATAGAGTAGAATATCATAATTACTTATGTCTCTAGAGCTCTCACTTTGACTATAAACTATATCCCTATATGCTATAAAATGTTAGTTGAGAGAAGCAGAAAGTGCTTCACCCACCCTCCTCAATGCAGAAAGATCACCCTTTGGCACCCTTCTCAAAGATGCTCTGAGTTCTGTTTAGTTATTTCAGTGATTGCAAACTGGCCATTAGGCAGTCTGCTTGTAAGTATCACAAACTGGTCTTCTGCACATTTGTGATTTCTACCTGCTAATCTTAGTTCTGTTGTTTCTTCAGCAAGGTAATACTTCAGATATATGATGATTTTTATCATGGTTCATTTCCTCAAGAGCTGTGGTGGCTATTCAAATGCATGTATTATTGGAACAACCTTACTCTTTAGATTAGACACTCGTAAGTCTTCACTGAACCCCCTGTGTTTAATATGTTACAGACCATGGGTATTCTTAAAGGAATAGTACATTCCATACCTCCAACATCTGAGAAACTGGAAGTGAAATAGTTGCCAGGCTCTTCATCATATCTGCCACTGCCTACATGAATTGCAAGTGCCATGAATACTACTAAATGAAGCTCTCCACTAAAGCAGCATTATGCATACCATAGAAGTGTCCTCTCCAGTGCAGATTAACAGTGGATGAGGTGTTTCTATTACTAATGCCTATTAATTTTAAAACTATGAGTAGGTCTTGCTAGCTTTTCTTGTCTATGTTCATGCTCCAGCAAGTATATCTCTTTGAACTGGGCATTTAAGGAAAATTCATAGAGAAAGAAGGGTACTGGCTCTATTCTTATAAAAATTAAGACATCATAGAACCATATGCAAAGTTCAAAAGAATATAACTTCTAAAGGAAAATGTAGAGGGCCTTGGGTTTAGTGATAAGCATTTAGATCCAACACCAAAAAATAGTCCTCTATGAAAAAAAACTGATAGGTTGGACTAGAGAGATAGGTGCATGGATGAAGATATTTGCCACTAGCCCTAAAATCCTGAATCCAGTCACTAAAACCTACACAGCAGAAGGAAAGAATTTACCTCCTCAAGTTATCCTTTGACCTATACACACACACACACACACCCCTAATAGTGCATACAGAATTAACTAATATTAATTAATTCTTTTAACACAGAGGTTCACTGGCCTGCACTTAATAATGACCGAGGTTTTATTCATTCTGTGTGACTTTGAGCAGTTGGATTAACTGTATAGCCTGGTGCTTTTACTCAGGGGGCCTCAGTTTAGTCTTCTATTAAATGAGCAAAGGAGTTATGTGACTTGCAGTAGCCCTATGACAAGCCTCTCTCTTGTAATTCTGAATATCTGTTTAAATCCTTGCAAGAGAAAACAGATCCCAAAATGTTCCCCATAGGATGATGAGAGATAATTGCTAGAAAAAAAATACATGGAAGGGATAATACCTTGCTGGACCTTGTTTTGAAAACCAATCAGTAAAAACACTGATCCAGTATAAAATTAAAAATTACCTATGAAGTTAAATATTTATGTTCTAAAAGGGAGATGGAGATTCATGTTCCTAAGACCTGCTCACTTGAAGTGACCACACAGTTGAGGAGGAGTTAAAAACTAGTAAGACATTGTCTGGCCAGGCATGGTGGTGCATGTACTTAAATTCCAGTGCTCACAGGCAGAAGCAGCTGGATCAGATCCCTGTGGACTCAGAGCAAACCTAGTCCGGGCAAGTTCCAGGCCAGCCAAGGCTCCATTGTGAATCCCTGGGCAAGAGAGGTAGATAAAGAGACAGAAAGAGGGAGATTGCTCAAATCAAGCAAGCTAGGTATAGCATTTATGAGCATAGTTTTAGAAGATGCAGCTCACCATCCCATTAGAGAGCTTTATAATAATCATGTTGGTGAGGATTTCAGATGGCTTGAAATTTGAAGATGATATTAGACTGGAGATCATGTAGACCAGGCTGGTATGACCTTCAATGTATTTGAAGCTGACCTTAAAATTGTGATCCTCATACATCCATTTTGTAAATTCTAGGATTACAGGCAAGTAGCACCACACCCAGTTGACTTAAAAAAAAAAAACAAAAAAACCTGGATATGTTGACTCTGTTAGGACAATACCTAGAAGAAAGAAATACAGATGTGACAGCCAGCATGTAGCATGTTAAATGCAGGATCAAGAAGTGACAGTTCATATTGGCTTTATAAACAGGAGCACTAAGCCATACCCAAAAGCTTGATGACATTGAATGAAGTAATATATGTACTAAAATTAACAACAGTTTTTAAAATTGCCCATCTGGGTTAGGAGAGATGCTGCAGCATTGAGAGAATGCATTACTTCTGTGGAGGCTCCAAGATCACTTCCCCATATACCTGTCCAGTAACTCCCAACTGCCAGTAACCTCAGCTCCTCAGATCTGACATCTCTGACCTCCAATGGCTCAGGCGAACACACACACACACACACACACACACACACACACACACACACACACACACACACACATAAAAATAAGATATTTAAAAATAAAAGCATGCCAATCCATGGCATAGAAGAGTTAGCTTACAATACTGTATGGTTTGAAAAGGGGAAAGAACAGCAAAGGTCACTTGGTGGATAAAGGCAGCTGAAATATCTGAGATTAGGGGCAGGAGTGAAACCTTTGTAAACTTCTTGTCATGTATATATGAATCCATGAGTTTTCTTCCTCAGAGCCCACAGGAAAAGCCCTTCTATAGTGGCAGTGACTCACCCTGGCTCAAAAAGATACAAATAGATTATTCCTGAGAGGAACGTACCAGAAGCTATCCTATAGTGTCCACATATGTATGCATACACACACACACAAATATCTGGAACTGATGTTGCTGCCAGCTTTGGGGATTTCCCCTGCAGGTTCTGATCCTACCTATCTCTGGAAAGAAAACAGGTGTGTTTGACAAAGTAAAAAATATATTTATTTTCATTATCTTTGGGAGGAGTGGTAATAAGCATTTTGTATGTGCCAATAATGATGGCTAAAGTTATAACAGCAATTCAGTGGCACTGACATTTTTCTCCTTCTTCTTTCACATATGTGCTTCTGGTATTGTTTATGGTTTAGAAAAAGGCCACCCTAACATTCAGGGTTATACATCAGAAGGAAAAGCAGGCAGGACTTGGGGAACATGCTTTCCCTCAGGAGGATCCGTGTGCTCACCAGTCCACGAAGCAGGCAGAAGTGATGTGCCTGTCACAGCAAGCATGGCCTCACTACTTCACTGTTGGTTTTGCTTCGTTTTGTTTGCTTTTCTTTTTTCCTGTTTAGCTTTTCCTTCCTTTATGAGCTCAGTCAGTCAGTGGCCTGTGCCTGACCAGTAGAATTTTAGCATGTGGAATTTTAGCATATTCAAGCCTCCTTAAAAAAAAAAAAAAAAGAGGATTTATTTATTTATGTATACAGTATACAGAAGAGAGTACCAGATGTCACCACAGATGGTTGTGAGCTACCATGTGTTTGCTGGGAACCGAACTCAGGACCTCTGAAAGAATAGTTAGTGCTCCTAGCCCCTGAGCCATCTCTCCAGCCCCTCAGACCTTCTTTTATCAGTACCCTAAATTAATCCTAGTCCCTCTAAGCCTTACAAACTAAACATGAAGTAGTACATGCAGATTCTTAACTTGATCCCCCTCAAATCATATAATTTTAGTAAATGATGCTGTAACATCTGCAGAGAGAGAAAATTAGCAGAGAACATGGTGAACAGAGATGTGCTACTTCGTATCAGTAGCATTCCACATGAATGTAACAGTGTGTCACTTATATCTGATACATATATTAGCACATTCTTGGTTAGAGGCTACTATATCTACAGCTGATCCACCAAAGAAGGTGGTAGTGAGACTTATCATAGATCAGAAATAGCAGGAGATATTCTGGATTCTCAGCCTTAGAGGAAATGGCATACCAATCCATAAAATCGCAGTGGAGAAACTCATTATGCCTTCTTTCTTAAGTATTATTCATTTTAATTTTTTTCATTTCAAATTATTTTGTTTTTAATACACTGTTATTCTTTAAGATTAAAATATAACTACATCATTTTCCTCCTTTACTTTCCTCCCTCCGACTCCTCCTATTCACCCCTTCTGCTCTCTTTCATTCAAATTCATGGCCTCTTGTTTTTCTTAAGTTATTTGTGTGTGTGTGTGTGTGTGTGTGTGTGTGTGTGTGTGTGTGTGTGTGTGTGTTACTAGAGACCTAACCTAGGGCCTCATATATGTTAATCAATGCTATTTGTCTCACTATTTAAAAAATAGAAAATCTATTTTAAAGGGTTTTTATTTTAAGTATCCTTATTTGTTATTTAAATTTCTTTCTTCTGCCCCTTTTCATGAACTGGTCCTCCCTTTGCAGAGAAGGAAACATAATCATAGATCAATTTGGCACCAATCTACTTTGAAAGTTTTGACTCTTTTGACTTTCCTCATAGGTGCAATATAACTCTGATACTTCATTTAAAAAGTAATGAAGTGAATCAAATGTATTTTTTACAATATCATAAGAAGAATACTTAATCTTTCTGTCTAGTGTATAAATGACAACATAATGAAATATATGCATTAAACCGTGAAAAGGCATGCTGTTTCTTAACTATCACCAAGACAGTTAGGTGTCCACTAATAATCCTGTTTTTAAGTTATTTTTGAACCTTACATGCCAGAGCTCCTGGGTTCTGCCACACTTTCAGATCCCAGAGCCAGGTTCTTATCTCATGCCTTTCTCTTTGTCAGCTGTAATATAGGAGCAAATGTGGGCATTTCACTCGTAAAGCACACAAACCATTATGTACGAGGATGGGGAATAGCGTGGTTTCACACTTGATTGTTTCTCCCACACAAGTTTTCTTTTCTTTTTTTAGAATCTACGAAGTGTACTTTTAAATTAAGTCAATTATACTATAGCTTCTAGTTAATCTTTGAGGCAGAGATGGTATATTTAAAATGTGTCTCCTTGTTAAACAGACACCATGACAGTGTTTGTGTAGTATATTGTTAACCTCCAGTGGAAGGTTAAGCAGCTTCTTCTGTATCTAAATCTGTCACTGTGGAAAATGACTGCCATGTCATACCCACCTACCTATGAATAGGGAAGTGAAAACTCACACCTGTGTGATTAGGTAGAGCAGCAGGAAGTAAGAGCGTTTGCAGCATGTAATTAGCAAGGAATTTTTTTTCTCTCTTTTTAAGTGGTATGTTCATCTTGCTGGGTTAACTAGTAATTAATGCTTGGAAGGAAAAAAAAAAAAAAACCTCTGCCAGTTTCTACAGTTTTACTCATTCACTCCCTGATGGATTCAGTTACCAATACAACCAGTGTCAGACTCACCTTAAAATACTTGATTTTCCTTCCATGACCACTGATTTCTGTATGCACCTTGGGAGAATTTTTTTTTTTATCTTTATGTTCCTTTACTATAGCTTTGTTGGCCAAAATTTGCCTTTCCTGGTTAGAGATTATAAGTAATTTAGGAATTCTTTACATTTGGAGACAGCTAACCTAGTAAGCAAGTTGGAAAAGTTTATGTAGTGAGCCAAGGGTCTCAAGGCTTAAATGGAAACTATGAAAAAAAAAATTTATGTTCCTAAATTGTATTTAATACAGTGCTCTCCATGTGGTTTTTAATTATTATTTTCTCATATTCATTAAGGAGGCTATAATTTAATTACCAAGGCAGAAAAGATTTCTAAACATGACTCTGTAGGATACAGTATTCTTGATAAAGAGACATGGAAGCCCATCATTATTGAAGTTTCACAGGGTGCTCTTCTGGCGGATTGGAAGGCATATCTGCTTTTCCTGGAGTTTGGAGCTAACTCCACCAGCACAGTGCAGTCGCAGACGTTCATTTCCTCTACACTCCAAACATACACAGAAAGCTTAGCCTGCAGGGTTGTTAAACCACCAACTCATAAGGTAACAGTTAATATCGCAACTGGAAACAGTGCATTTTCAGATGTGTAAATTCCACTGCCACCTAACAAGAGCCTCGGCACAGACGAGCACTGAGCCAGTGATAATGTCTTCTATCCAAACACATTTGTACTGAAGGTAGAAACTATTTAAAAGGAAAATTGCATCTTTTTCAGCAATTTATCAGAGATAATTACCCTCTCATACACCAAATGAAGTATAAAGTGTTTTAAAGAACTATAACTCTAATTGGAACATGTCACCAGGTGTTGCAGTTACTCTTACTTGTGTATATTCTTTTAATGATTATAGTCTCATGCCACAAACTGCATGAAAATATATTCACTAGGTGTGAAATTCCCATATGTCACAGTTTCAAGAGTAGGTAAACAGCGCCAAAAAAGAAAAAGAAAAAAGAAAGGAATAATGCTAATGAGAAATGCTAAGAAGTCCAGGCTTTATTTTCCAAGCAAGCACATCATAATTTGCCAAAAGAGAAGAAATGCTATTTTGAGAGTGCAAACTCAAATGAACTTTACCCCATATAGTTACAAAGTTGGGGAACTCGCTTCAATGTTCAGCTTTGAGCAAAGCCAATAGGAAACCAAAACTTTGTTTTTTTGGTTTTTTTTTTTTTTAATGTTGAAGTTGCAAAATGTTTGATGGTTTTAAATGGTGAAAGATAATGATTCCTGGGCAATGTTTTATAAAGTCATTTGTTAGCTCAGAAGTGACCAAGAATGCAAGAGTGTCTATGAAAGGAAAGAGACAAGCCAGTGTTCTGCACTGGTCCTGGCAGTGCCTGGCTTTCCACTGACTCTGCTGGGGGAAGTGATTGATTGGATTAAACTTCTAAGCATAGTTTTCTTTTGAGAGGTGGAAATTAAAAAGATTTGGGTAGGGAGAAATGATGGGAAGACAAGCCTCCCTTTCAGCTCCAGTGTAGCCAGACTGTGCTCTATGCCATGCTATTACGGGTGTCATAGCTCCTCATTTGCAGGCACCTGCATGAAACTCGGATGCTGAGCTACCTCAGTAGTAAGTCAAGAAAATTGGCCTCTTGTCATTTTCATTCCAGGGCATCATGCTTTCTGAATGTTCTCATTTTCAGTGTTTTGACAAAGTTTGAGGAGCACAGAGAAAAATACTTACCCATATGGGTCATTTGCCTCTGTAGAATCAGGACTGGTAATCTTTGTACAAATGACCCTACCTCTTCACTTGAAAAACTGATGTATAAACTTCACTTCCCCAAAATAAAAACAACTTAGATTTTTGTTCATTATCTTTGTGGTTACTTAAACTTTCAAACACTGGTTATGAGGATTATGCAGAAAAACAAGAAATGGATTTGTTCAATAGCCTCCATTAGGTTGGCAGTGTATTGCTTATATTACATATGGATGTTCTTAAAGAAGACACTTGTGAGAACATTTGTAGAGTTATTTTATATTTTATTATAATTTAGTTATATCGGTGTTATGTTATGAAAATTTTGAGTTTTTGTTGTGTATACTTCAGATGAATTTAAGTTACCAAGTGTGGAGGTATAGTCCAGTTAATAAATATTTCCCTGGAATGCACAAATCATGAATTCTATTCCCAGTACATTATAAATTGCTGTAGTGGTACACAATGGTAATCCAAGCACTTGGAAAATGGAGGCAAACAGGATCAGAGTCAAAAGTCATCCTCATCTACACTGCAAGTTCAAGGACACATAGGTCACAGGATGCACTGTCTCCAAAAAATGCAGTTATTTTTGATGCACATACACACACAAAAAAATAAGTAACAAAAAAGTTGGATGTTTATCACTGTAATAAAATGTCCTGCTATCTAGGCACTCATTGTAGCAAATAAAATACCAATCTATCCTACTAAAAAAGAACACAAAGTGGCAAAGACTTCTGTTACTTACAAAGAGGCACTTCAACATGTTGCCATCAGTCAGATCTGCTTGTGCTGCTTGGTCAGAAGTAGTAATAGTTAAATAGCTCATGTCCTATTTGATCTGATTTATTTTTCAGCACTCTCCTTTGCAAATCAGTCTATTAGTAAGGGTTATAAGCACACACTATGTCCATGACATGGTATAAGCTTATTTATCTCACTTGGCTATCAGTTCTACTTTTACATTCTTACTAATGTTATACTCTAATCAAATAACTCAGTACAGGTTATGAGTCAACCGCAGATGTAAGTAATATAATTAATTTTTTCCATCTGTCAGCCTATCCTATGAAACTTGAGAAAGAGCTGTTGATAGGTTGAAAAGCAAATCTCCTTGACAGCCACAAAGACTTTTGACCCTCATACTGATTTTTCTTTTTTATAGTTTACAGCAGTGGTTCTCAACCTATGGGTTGTGACCCCCATATCAGCTATTTACATTAAGATTCACAACAGTAGTAAAATTATAGGTATGAAGTAGCAATGCAATAATTTATCATTAAGGGTCACCACAATATGAGGAACTATAATGAAGGGGTCACAGCATTAGGAAGGTTAAGAACCAATGGTCATAGCAAGGAAAAATAAAGCTAACTATGCTACCACTTCTAAAAGAAGAAAATACCACTTCTAGATAATTTAGCAAGTTAGCTAGTTCACTTCTTTGGACCTACATAAGAAATGAGTTCATTGATGTTCTCACTGCACATCAATAATAGCATAAATTTATAAGATAATATCATTAAACAATGATTGCAATAGGCAATCAAAAATACTGTTTTAATTAGTATTAAATGTTTTCCCAAGTTTTCTAGTATTTTAATTTTACTAATCTTAATAAGAACACTAGTTTTGTATTTCTTGAATGCTCACAGCAGTCTAAAGAGGCAAATCAGCGGCAGTTAATGGTTTTCATACCACTGATGAACAAATATCAGGTGATGAAAAGTCAGTGTATAACACTTACAATTAAGACATATTTCCAATGAGAAATTTCTTTTAATCTCATTTTTTCTACTTCTTGACACATTGACTTTTCAAGATACTTTTTTAAAAAAAAAAAAAAAGTGTGAGAAGCTGGAGAGATGTCTCAACAGTTAATAGTTGCGTGCTGCCCTTCTGAGGACCTGAGTTTGGTTGCTAACACCCATCTTGGGCAGCTCACAATTGCTTGGAATCTTCAGCAATAGGATAATTCAGTACTTACAATGCTGGTGTATATACATGAGTACATACACAGACCCACATACAGACACAAATAACTAAAAATAAAATAAATCTTTTAAAAAAGATATACATAAGCTTACAACCATGTATTTCTAATCATCAAAACAATAACAGATGTGACCCTAAGTAGTAAAGATCAGTGATAAATGCTTACACATGCTAGTCATTGTTGATTTGGCATAAGTATATTTCACAGTGGTGAACAATTTCAACAGCTATTAATTTTTTCCAAAATATTATTAAATAAATGCTTCAGAAATGAGAACTGACATATTTTCATTCCTCATGCTTTTCCCATACAACAGAAACCAGGAATGGATCTGGCAGACACCTACATTATGTTTGTTCGCCAAAACCAGGATATTCTTCGAGAAAAAGTCAACGAAGAAATGTATATAGAGAAGTTGTTTGATGTAAGTAGCTTCCATAGCCACAGAACATGGAACATTTTTATCTTGATTTAAAATATTGATGTGCATAAAAATATATGTGATGATATTTTTTGTCAATACTGAGGTCTTCATTTAAGCATAACAAGTAGGCATGGGGGTTAGTTTTAGATACTTGATTAAGTTTCTCTAAAGGTACGTAAGAAAGTACTCAAATAAGAGTGTTGTTATTTGCTTGGAACTATGGCCACTCAGATCAAAGAAAATCGTATCACGCTAGTGACATTACCACACAACTTGCCCCAGTACTGATTCTGAACTTAAGTATTTTCTTTGAAGTGTATTTACGTGCATCTTCTCTGCATTTTAGAAATGCTTTTCTGGCAGTTTCATTTAATTATTCAAGTTACTGCAAATGTTTTCATAACAGCAATTCACGGGCTTCTGGTGACACTTCAACTGTGGCAGTTACAGAAGGTCCCACTACGTCATCATCTTCGCCATGGTCTGTCATGTCAGTGTGTACTGTCTGTACAACAGGGCAGTCAAAGTGAACCTTCTCTTTCTGACTTTATGTTTCCAGGCCATTTTACAATAAAAGTATCATCTGTTTTAATAAGCTACGTGTTAATATGCATGAAGAAAATGATTTCCTAAAAGCTTTGATGCCCTGCAGGGGTAGAAAAATTATCATCTATCCAGCTGGCTCTTTAACAAAATACTGAAACCATATTAGCAACTTCTGCTTCCATTTGGAATGGCTTTGAATTGATGGGCATATGTTTCATTTCCAACTTTTCCTTTTACTTTTTTGCTTATGTGGTGATTTTCAAAAACATTGAACAGAAAGAGAACGGTGAGTGGATGTTATTTCCGTTATGTTTCTTCCTAGCTGGAGCACATAAATATTTGATGGAGAAAATAAGGTAGAGCCATTCTGCAAATAGTCCCCTCTAGAGACTCATTGTGGGAAGGGAGGGATGTTTTCTGAAGATCTTCAACGTTTTTCTCTTGGTGACCTACTTGTTGCAAAGCTTAGCCATTGTTATGCCAGATAGTAAGCAAGGGTAGAATTTTTTTCATCTCAAAGATATTCTCCACTTTAACTACTCTTCATTTGCTGAATCTCAGAAGACTATGCTGTAATTATTAGCGCTAACTAAAGCAGATCCAAGGAGGCCAGCATTCACGTAGTACGTTCATTCATTGTCCTGCTTGGTATTCTTTCCTGCCATCACCTAAGCATCTGGCTTTGTTGTAGGTTTGCTTCCAAAGCTTTGTATTTTAGTCAAGAAGTTTTTTTCCATTTTTGCAAATTCCCAGTAGAGTCTTGGACATGTTATTTGTTAAATAATCATAATGTCCTCAAACATTCTATTTTTTTTAAGTTGCACATATTTATTACTTTAATTAAAAATGAAAATGAACCCTGACTCTATTGGTATGTCATCAAGAATAGCATATATGAGGGGGTACTAAGAGACCCTAATTAGTCAAGGCTGAATTTGCCTCAATTACGTTAGTAAATGAGAGGTTATCAAGTATGTGTTGAAAGGTAAAGTAGAATGTGTAGCTTAAGCAACAGATCATTACTGAGAGACATTATATAATTATTGGAAATCTACTTGGCTGGAGCTTAAAATAATATTGTTAGGTGTCAAGAAACAGTTGAAAATAATGACCCTAAATGCACTGTTAGCAACCATAGCCTATTACAGATAAAAGATTGACGAGAACAATAGTACTCAGGCATAGACAAACTTTCACTCTTCCAATTAGACTACTTCCTATACAAGTAAGTAAATGGAGCCTCCTAAGTTCAGGTGCAGATCAACACACACACACATTATCATGTGTTAACTTGGAGTTGTTTTCATCCAATTTGGTAAAATGCCAGGGGCTCCATTTCTGATCATACAATATAAGGGATTAACTCTTAAAGAATAATATGCCTTTTACTCAGATGAAATTCACTTAGTTTAGAAATATGCCAACACTATCTTATGTAAAAACTATTAGTCTGAAAGGTACACATTCATTTTAGAGTGTCTCTGACACTTTAAAAAAGAACCCATGTGTTATTCTACATAGTCTTCTTTCCAAATGATACCCTACCCATGAGAAGAGATAGCAAAGAATTTGTGAAACCTGCCACATTTCTTAAGATATCCTTGGCCTCTAATATTTTTCATCAGTTAAGCATCTTAATTTTTTTCCTAATTTTATGGTGGAATACCTCTGAGATCTATTTAAATAATGTACCACTGACTAAGGCACAAGGAAGGTCATTGCCCTAGACTTGTGCCCATTATTTTTTAGATATGTAGGACAGCAGCATTCTCCACTGTTCCTACCTGGCTACATACCATGATGAATGAAACTTGTGGCCTGTTCATCCTAATATTCTTGTTCCATCATCCATAGAGAAGTGATTTGGTTTTTTTATTTCAACATATGAAAAATGGAAATTGTTTAAATCTTTATTAGCCCTAAAGACATAAGTATTGCCAATTTAGATTTTTATATTAAATCTTTTTTTATTTTTCAAGTTTTATTTTTTAAGTAAACAAAATACAAGCTCCCAGTTGCTGAAAATAAAATAAAAAGTGCATTTAAAAGCTTGAAAATCATTTACACATATGCACATACTGACATGGGGAAAAGGCCAGGAAGATTAAAATCTAGCAGGAATTATCAGTATATCAAAGACATTTGAGTGGCTTTTTTTTAATGCTGATTGACCTTCGGCCCAGGCATATATTAAATCTTTTTTTTTCTTCTTTATTTTGTATTTATCAAAAAAACAGTAAAAAGAATTTAAAAAAAAATGCCGAAGAGTTAACAATAACTATACAGAGGATAATAATCATAAGCATGGCTTATCAAGGGTGGAAATGCAAATAAGATTACTACACATATAGTTTCTTTGTGTTCAGCTTTCCCTCTGAATTTTTTTTTCCATCCCTGTATATCCTTAAAGTATCAAAATCTAAGTGTCCTCTAAAGGTCAAAAACTATTAGTACAGATATTATAGTCTTTTTTTTTATCCTGTAAGTGCCTAAACATATAGAGCACTTTGTGCTTAGGACAGCAATAGCTTCTGTAAAGTATAAATAAGTGGCTGGACTATGCTTCTGACAAGCAAAACTGAGTTTAAGAAATATCTCTGATCAAAAACTGTGGAAGAAGTTAAGTTGGTAAAGTCCTTTGCAAACAGAAATGCCTGAGTTCAAATCCCAGCACAATGGTGAGTACTTTTGATCTCAATGCTGTAGAGGTGGAGGCAGGACAGTCTCCAGTGCTTGCTGGTTACCCAGCTAGCTAAATCATTGAACTCAGTGAGGTTCAGAGAAAGACTATCTGAAAACATTAGGTGGACAGCTAGCAAGATGGCTCAGTTGGTCAAAGCATTTGGTCACAAACCTGAATTTAGTTCATGGAATCCACATGACAAACAGAACCGACTTTAGAAATTTTTCTTCTGACTCCCCCACGCTTACTAGACAGACAGACAGACAGACAGACAGACAGACAGACACACACACACACACACACACACACACACACACACACACACCCAACATGTCTTCAAACTCTCAAAATAGTGTTTCCATTTCTATTCCTCTCACTAGGTGCTTCTAACCTTGTGTGTGATATGCCATCACCCTATTACATCTTCATTTTGGCATTAAGGGATCTTTTATCCAGAGAAAATAAATGACTTAGTTGGTGTTCTCCAACTCTGAACCTGTATCTCTTTTCAAAATCCTTTTATGAAATCCCATGTTTCAACCATATCTCAGACTTAGAAAATTTGAAATAATAAAGGCATGTTCTGGAGCACTCTGCAAGGATTCCAGAAATCCTGTTAACTCTACTGTTAATTGTGTAAGTTATTTTCAAACATCTGTATAATATCCAGTTTAGTTAGCAGAGAATCTCAAAGTATTTCTGAAACCCAGATTTTAATCCAATGGTTGTTTATGTTTTTAATTTAGTAGTGGAAATCACTGAGTGGGTTGCATCAGAAGTCTTTCACAGCAGGGTAACAATTTTTCATTCTTTTGCTTTAATGGGATGAAAGCAAAATGTCCTAGCTAAGAAGCAATACCAGGGACAGTGAATCAGTAGAAAAGAAAGTCTATAATAAAGAACAGCTGTGGATCAGTAGGTGCCCTTAGTAGATAAAGGTACCTGCCTCCAAGTTCAGCAATCAGAATTTAAATCCTGGTAACCATGGATAGAGAAGTGACTTCCACAAGCTGTACTTGACCTCCACATGTTGTCTGCGGCTCAAGCACACACACACTATCTCTGCAGACCCACAATTCCTTTTTAATAGTGCATGTGGTTCCTTGCAGGTAGACTGTCTACTTACTTTCCCAGGCTTCAGAGCCTGGAATATGGCCACAGGTGTCTCTGTGTCAAAAGAGAGCCTGGAGACATTTCTGGAGTGTATAGGTCTCTCAGCTGAAAAGAGACAGGTTGGAAGTCAAGACTGACACCCTCCCAGCAAGAACCATTGTGGGTTCTCACTGCAATGAACTTAGAGTTAATTTGAAAGACTCCTCAAAGCACATCTTATTTTCCAGGACACTAATACTATCCAGTTCTCTAAACTTTGCACATTTACTGGGCTTGCCCAACTGGAATCCCCTTAAAACAATCTCGTTTTAGTAATCATGTTGCTGAAGGCACACCAGGGAGCAGCATCTAATTGGCAAATCATGCAGATTAAGCATTCTCTTGTGTTATAAACTGATTAAATACTTAATTGTTGAGGAGTTTCAGCTTTATGAGATTTTTTTAAAACATTGTTGTGATGTCTTATAAAATTAAATGTAATTCTTTAAATGATAGCTAATCATTTATACTCCTCCAAACAGTTTTATAGAAGCTACATTTCTAAAGACATCACATGGAAAAAAAATTCTTCCTAGTTAAGGAAAAAAACGAAGACCAAAAAAAAAAAAAAAAGCCAAAAACAATATTTTGGGCTAAACTAACCTTTACTGTAGAAATAGGTTTAGTCACCTTTTTATGCTATCTTAAAAAGTAAACCATAAAAGTAATACAATAAAATATGATTTCAAAATAAAATGAATTTTGTTTTTACAGTCACTAGTCTCTGGACTCCAAAGTGAGAAAGGAAGAGAGATAAATGTTTAGGGTGTTTTTATCCAGAGCATCCCACCATTGCCTAAATGTTATAGTGCAAGAGTTGAATAGCACTGATGGTAACTCATTTAAATATTCAATTTGTTACTATGCAAATATCCCAAGAATAATTTAAATCAAAGACTAGATTAGAGTAATTGTTGAACTGGGTGTGATGATACACACCTGTAATTCCCACACTCACAAGGCTGAAACAGGGGAGATCAAGTTCAAGGCTACCCTAGGCTATATGGCATGACCCTCTGACCATATGAAGTTTGTTCTCTGGATTCTGGAAGCAGTCTTATACTGTCCTAAAGTCATAAGCTTTGTATTCTTGCAGCTAATTCAACACTTTTTCCAGATGTTGTTGTTTTTACTTTCGTATATGTCTGCATTGTTTCACCTAGTGTCCTTGAACACTGAAGCTGCCTGATCTCTTTTAAGCTACTTCCAATCACACCTTCCGTGTAGAGATAGTCTCCTGGCCTCTGTAGATGTGGCTCAGAGCTCACTCTTAATGCCTTTCCTCCTTAGACTATGTCTCGCTTTAAAGAGTATTCTCACATTGCAGCATCATGACTTCCTAGTTCATTTGCATCACTAACCCTTCTTTCAATGTTATTCTTTCTAAGTGTAAGAATTTATTTAAAAAAGCATCTACTTTTGATGTGTGGTGTGTGCCAAAATAGCTTTGGCAAGTCCGGGCACTGTTCTGAGAGGCCAAAGGCCCTCATTTGAATCTAAGCTGCAGCTGAATTAAAACCTGAGAAACTTGAGATAAGCGTGCCTAATTGCCTAAGAGAAACTCAACAAGGAAAAAAAAATGTAGCTTGTTGATCTTATTTCTTTGATAATTCAAAAGAATCTTCAAGACATACATGGACTTCTTAAACTTCAGTTCTTGAAATGTGATCTTGGTCCACAATTGTCACTTGGCACATGCCCAGAAACACACATCTTTGCATGAGGCACCTGGACATCTGTGGCGGCACTGGTAGAATCAGCTAATTAACAACCCAGGCTTAAACAGGCACCTCATCTGGCGCTGCAGTTAGTTGCCTGATGGTGCTCAGCAGGATTTGGTAGTGCTTTTTATTTTTCTATCCTAATGGTCTGCCGCCCGCCTAATTTTGCCTTATTGTCAGTCACTACTTACCGCGGCTTGGGGCCCTCCCAGGAGGCTAAATTATTATCAAAGGATTAGGGCGATGTAGCCTTGCAGTTCTGACATTTCTGATTACTCGTCTATGCCAGAACACTAATTAGCTGTGACTAATTAAGAAAAATGCCCCTGCCATAGAAAACCATTTAAAAGAACCAAGAAGGAGAAAAGCAATTCAAAAGCTGAGCAGTGCTCAGATTTGCTGATGCTCTTTAGATTTCCACCAGAGCCTTAACTCACCTTTAATTGTGCTCAGAATTGGGGGGGGAGGGTGCAAACTGATGGGAGATTTTTGCTTGCTTAAGAAAAAGGAAATGTTGCTGATACCCTAAGATGTCTCAGCAATGCTGAAATTGTCTTGGACAAACAGAAGGTGACAAGATTTTCATATTGAAGAAATATTTCAAAACACTATTTGCAGAACTGTACATCTCTATCACGCATTGAAGATCCTCATGAAACCTTGATAGATTTCCACTGAAGACATTAAAACAGCCTTAAGTTTGTACTCTGGTGTTGGGTGGGTAGTAAGCAATATGTTGAACCAAAGTAACTCAATGTTGGCTTCCTGATTCCTTCACCTTAGGCTTGTCTGCAGGTTCTAACTCTTACATGTAGATTCTGGTACATCCTGGCTTCTGACAGCTGACTTGGCATGCCTGTACAGCATCCAGCCACTGGTGGCTTATTATTGAGAATGCCCAGGCTCCCCTGAGACCAACATCCCTACCACTTGACCAGTGCAGTGTGTTAGAAGAACTGATAGCTACTGTCCCTCCTTTCGATCCTAACTCCATAAGCAAACAACATACATGGCTTCAAGGCCAATTTCTCTGGCGTTTTGGATTCTGCTTCTGTGAGTCACCTCTCTAGCAGCTCCTCCTTACAGCCCCCTCTGAAGGATTGGCACCATTTGCTGGTGGGCACAGCAGTGTCAGCTAGCTTGCCAATATTGACTAAATCCAGATTTTGAAAAAAAATCTGTGTGGCAAAGTAGCCTTCTAGCAGAATCATCATTCATTATACTTACTGAATGATATGACAGAAAGCTAAATTAAAGAATGATTCAGATGCTTTATAACAGCTAGCCTAACAAAAGCCTCTACTTTCTAATCTCAGCCTATGCCTAGAAAAGTAAAAAAAAAAAAAATCATAATTTTGCTATCTTAATGTGGGCAGACTACTTGGTTTGTAAAAAGGAAAGTTCTAACTCACACCTCTTCTAAATTCTTCATGCTGTATTTTGAACTTACTTCCTCTTTTCCTCTATCTGGAGAACAAAAAAACAGGTACTAGCATCCTCTGAGCAATAATCCTTCCTATGCATGAAGACTGTTATTAAGGCGCCTGTCATGTATGTCTGCTCCGGATAAATAATCCCTATTTGTTTAGCCTCTCTTCCTAGGCCCCTTTCCTAGCTCTTTAATCATTGCCATGGCTGCGCTTTGAAATTTCTCAAGGTGTTCACTGTCATGCTTAAAGGGGGGATAAAGCAGCAGCATCTGAATGTGGCTGGACAAGATTCCTTCAGAACTTATTCCAACACACACGCTCTGATCCATAGCTCTCTTGTATGTGTGCTCTACTTACTTCTACTGTCATAGTTCTTTCTGTTGGCTTTCCTCTTAGCCACTCCTTTCTACATTTGTTTCTTGGTGTAGAATACCCTATGTGGTGGTTATAATGCATATAGAGAATGTAGAAGACCAACCTACTGTACAATTCAACTGCCTTGTATAAAGAATAGTGGTGATCATGGGGGTGCAAATGTTAGGTATTAGCTTTATCACATGGAGTTGGATTCTAAATAGAAAAATGTTTCAGCCCCTCCTTATTACTCTCATTGTTTTTATGTAGCCTGCATTTATTGAACACCTCTAAAAAATCATACTGTGTAAAGATCTGGAAGCCTGATACTAACCAAAAGGTATAGTTCTAAGAGCACACAGACCTTCATGAGAAATAGTTCATTTCCACATAGTCTGTTCTACTGTTTCATCTGCTGAGTAGACATACTTGCAGATGAAAACAATGCAGGACTAGATTGAGTGTTCTTTCAATTACTAGATAGTAGTAATCATCCATGTTTTCTCTTTATTTCTCTCTGTGTTTCAAGTAGATAATGAGAAATCTTCCAGACCTAGCACCAACACAATTCATACCCACTCCAAGTTTTTCACCACCAAATGCACAGACTGAAAGGTCATAGCATAGAAGTTCTCACTTCTCTACCCTCTGGGTTTTTGCTCAAACTCCGAAAGCACTCTCATGCATCCTCAATGAGACATCCAGGCTTCTGCAGCAATAGAAATGTCTCAGAAGTCAACAGGTAGAGAAGTTTCCCAGTGGTGGAAATGCTCCTATGGTACTGCAAGCTCCATCTCCAGAGATGACCCAGTGCCTCAGATAACCAGAAGAACAGGTGACAGGACACAGGGAAACATTCAGGACAGGCAATTTGATGCCTGGGTGACAGTCATGAAGCCAGGCCAGAACTGAATACAGAGTCATACTTTGCATTGCTAATATAACTTCATGTGTAAGTGCTCATATCGTGGAGCATCATATCATATCAGGAAGTATCAGGAACTAAAAGACTAACAGAACTCTTTTAGTTCCTGATACTTCCTCCTTCACACCACTCATCACCTAAAATGAAATGACTGTCACATTTTAAGCTCCATTTTGGTCCTATGTTCTATTTCTTTATTAAGTACAATGATCTCCTTTATAATTTCAACTCTCTTAGATTTTTGCAGTTACCAGGGTTCAAATGCAGGCCTTTATGTGTGCAGGACAATCACTCTACCAATGGGGCAATTCAATAAGTCCTATTAAATTCTTTTTCTATAAACAAACTATGATTCACAACAGTAGTGACTCTGGCTCTGACACAATTCTGCCCATTTCCTATAGAAAAGCATTACTCTTATTTTTTATATACAAATAGCATTTTATATTTCCAAGTAGATCAAAAAATAATCCATCAACAAATTTGTAATATATGCTATGTTCAAAATACTTTGTTGAGAGGTAAAGACAGGGATCAAAGTCAAGTTCTATGAATAAACTGTGGCTAATCACATCTCCTAGTGGATTTATAAACACATTGTGCAATATTATTATTGACACCTGGCTAGAATATTAGAAGCATGAAATATGAGAGCACTCAATTCTCCCTCATTGGAAATAGTATTGTTTTCATAGCAGACAGTGATGAGTTGATAATCCTAATATAAATAATGTGATAATACTAATATGAATATATAGATATAGATAGGGAGATGGAGTTGATAATAAAATTCAAAACCAAAGGTCTGGCAAACTAAGAAATCAAAGTCATAGAGAATCCCAACATAAGGCAGAGCAATTGGTCCTGTGGTTGCTGCATACCCACTGTGGGAATGACCAAGACAGAGACAGAAAGGCAGCTTCTTCATTCCCTGTATACTTTCAAGAAACAGTTTTGGAATGCTTCCTGTTTTCCATAAAGAAACTCAAATAGAAAGACCCTCAGACAGCAAATTCTCAAGCCTAGATAATATCTTGAAATTAAATTGTACCACTTAGTAGCAATTCCTGAAATTTGCTATATCTTTCTTTAGGTCTTATGTTATTGATTTAAAATATAATATTGACCAAAATTTTATATACAGTGTGTAAATTGTCATTCAACTAGAAAAAAAATAGTCATAATGCCAAAAATATCATTCTTAAATGATTTCCGTGTCTCAGACTGTTACAGACACTATTACTGAGTAACAAACTGATTTTTGTTAAGCCGTTCATTTGTTTTGTACAAATAGTAACCAAACCAGTATCTACCTATCATTAGTCCCTGGCTGAGAAGAGTGGAATAGTCATATTTACCATATAATCACAGAAGTGCTGCAAAAATAAACTTACAGAGGCACTTGCCTACTTGATGATAGTAAATAATATAGAACAAACTCGATTTTGATACCCTCTATGTATCAAAGACTTCTAAGGTATATTGAAATGAAGTGGATTTGGGATGAAAGAGCAGTGAACTAGACAGAGACTCTGCATCTTGCAGTGGGTTAACTGGTGCTATTATATCAGCTACTCTGGTCTGGGGCCGAAGAGGGCCTAATTCAGAGGAAATCTGGAACTCCAAAGCCAGGGAAGTTCATTTCTACAGCCAGCAAGTGTCTACTAGATGCTAGCACTCCCTTGTTAGCATGTCTTACCTTTTTCTTCCTTTAATGAAATAAACCTGGCACAAGGGAGAGAGAAACAAGAAGGTCAGTTCAAGGTCACCTTTAACTGTATGTGGAGTTCAAGGTGATCTTAAGGTTTATGAGAATCTTTCTCAAAATAAGTAAATGAACAGAGAAAAGGCTCAAAATTTGCAAAACCTCAAAATGTTCTGTTTTACTTAAAACAAATCCCCCTGATTATAAGACATCAAAAGGCATGTATCATCATGTGTTTAAGGAACATATAGAAAGAACAAGAAGAAAGCCACATGTATAGGTTCTCCTATGCATAAGCCAATGATCTTTTTTCTATAGTTCACTATTTTGTTACAGTTTTGTTTTGTTTTTTGAGTATTTTTACACATGAGGCAATAAGGCAAATGAACAAGCTTTGTGAGAGTAGATTATTAAGAGATTTATAAGTGATGGGGAGAAGAGAGTGTGACTGGGAGGGGCAGGAGGGGGAAGGGAGTTTGAACAAAGGGATACATGGATAAAAAATGACTTTATTCATAATAAAAAAAAGAAAAAATAGATGGTAGCATAAAGATAGATTAAGGATAAAAAGAATAGAAAATTAAATATTAAAAAAAATAAAATAATAAAACAGTCATTTGATTATTCTAACAAGGAATATGGTTCCTCAAAGAATTTCCTTTTATTGCACATTACATTAGCAGATATATAGGTATGTTTGGTGTCTGACAGTATGGATTTTTTCAGGTTGTAAGAAACTTTGGTAAGCATCTTTGAATTTGTTGAGAAGAATCTCTTGGATTTGTCACAGTTTTGTGTTGTGATCAGTCAGCAGCCACCAGGAATTAAGGGGTTTCTTTTTTTGTTTTTATGATAAAAGCTTCAAATTGCCTCAAAGAATTGGAAATTTTTGGTGACAGAGCAGAAATCTAGCTTATTTCTAGAAAGAAAATAAAATAGCATAATTATAAACAGACTGTAGAGCCAAAATATATATTGAAAACCATATATAATGTAAAGATCTGAATTAGTCAATTACTTAATCTAAATCTAGTTTTTCACTTAATGAATTTGCAAAAATGTTAATAACATCTACTTCATTGGCATTAAAGTTAAATTTAGCTCATTTTTCTTAAGCTTCATATAAAAAAATGTCCAGTGCCTTTATAATCAGAATTATAGTATTAATATAAGGCTAGCAAAATTGCTTAGAAAGTAAAGTGATTGCCTAGCATACACAGAGCTGTGCTTGACACACCCCACACTATAGACACCCAGCATGGCAGCACAGCCTGTTGTAGCATTAGGAGGGACAGAAGGAAGGCTCAGACGTTCATGCTCACCTGTGCCACCCTGAAATGCAGAAGACCCTGTCTCAAAGTAATTAGTACTAATATGCAAGACATCGATGAAAGTGATAATCCAGAGTTCTGTGAAGCTCCCACTCACTCTTCACTACACTTCCCGGTTTCATTCTTAAAATATCTGTATTTTACTAAGACAGAAAAATGAGCTGAATTAAACACAAAATAGCAGACAATAGAAAGCTCTAGAACTCAAAACTTTCCTGTTTATTCTGAAAGAATGAAGCTATATCCAAGCAGCATAGAAAAATTGAGAGAATAAGAATTTGCCTTTTCCTTTTAGTTTTGTTTTATGTGGGTCACAAGTTCATTGTGCCTTTTCCTGAAACAATCAAATTTAGTTTCACAGTATTTTTGTCCTATTGCTTGGAATAGAATACAGGGCCTCACACATGCTCAGCATGTCTTCTACCTTGAAGTGTTTTTTCTAGCCCCCAAATGGCCAGCATTTTTACAGAGCTATTGTGTTAGAACTAGCTTATATAATCTGCGCTTATACAAGTGAAGAACTGAGGTACAGACAAGTCACTGGACCAGCTCACTTAAGCAAATAGTAGATTTAGAAGCTTGTACTGTCTTCCTTCTACCCTCTTTTCCTGGGACTATTTTCTGCTGGTGTGTGGATGCCTGCCCTCAGCTGCCATGTCCAAGAGCTCTGTGCCTAGCTGACTGAGGGTCAGTTGGGTTGAGCACATCCTCCACTTTAGTTGCAATGAGTTGGTTTCAGTTTCCCTTAAACATAGGCCTTCATCCTTTCCTAAGCTAACATGCAGGTAGCTGTAAAGGGCTCTGCTTAAGGCTTAAAACTGTTTTGGGGTCTGTTCTGTGGATCTGGATGGTTTCAGGGGATGCCTTGAATTTGAGGGTAGGATTGTATTATTGTATCAAATTTGCATTAATATGAAATTTGCATTTGAGTGTTTAGAAATGGGAAGAGAGTAAAGTAGAGCCACAAATATAGTTATTAAGTAGATGTGCTACCGGCAGAAGTAACAATGGATACTCGATAGAGCATGTTTTCAGTGTGCTGCTCAAACTGTAGGGCACCAGCATTTCTAAATTTTTGTTCCTTTCTAGAGCATTAGAAGATTTTTGTTTGGTCTTTAGTGCAATTGTGCTATTGGATTTTTAAAGATCACATTTTCTGAGAATGTCTGGGTTTTATTCCAAGCCATTCCACCACACCACCGTGCCAGGAAAGTATTGGTCCTTCCTCTTTTTAACGTCCTCTTTCCCTCCTTCCTGCCTCCATTTCATCCTTCCGTCTGTCTGTCCTTCCTCCTCTGTTACTTCCTCCCTCCCTTCCTTTCTGTTTTTTTACCTGTTGAGACACGCAGAACTGGAGGAAGATGGAAACATATCAAGTAGTTGTGCCAATTCATAATCAATACAAATCTAAGCACTTAAGGAGAAAACACATCGCAGACCCGTGCCGCGGCGAGGCAGCTATTTTTCCTTTGCTATCATCATCAGAAACTGCATTCTGCCAGAAATTATTTGCTTGAAGCAGCCTCCATATATAAACCCTATGGGGTCTTGTGATTCAGATTTAGGAATATCAGCCACTGAGGGTCTAAAGGCATTGTGCATTAGTATGTATTGAGACCTCATTGCAGGTGGCAAGCAGCTGGACTTTCGAAAAATAAAACTTCCAAAATAAATGTGAAGTGCTTGTGCCCAGGCGATAAGTGTTATACTTAATGGAATCATCCTCCAAATGTTATAAATGAGGCAAAAAGGGGAGTTGTGCATATTTAATATATTTGTTTTGTATCTCCTCTAGTCAACAGAATAATGACATTCCTTAACTACTTCTCTTTAACTTGCATGAAGAAAGCACGGTATGTTGCTAAATCTCTTTTCACCAGCTCTGCGGAGAAGCAACTTTAATCCTTGTTAGAAAATTGCCGGGTCTGAGGCTGACAAAGAGCTCATGCTTGTTCCATTGTTAGTGCTCCCGGGCCCCAAGAGCAGAGCCCTTTACAGCTGCGTGGATCCCGCCCGGCTCAGCTGCACTATTTAGGAGCAGAGGTTTGTCAATCTGTATTGACAATGGAAAGAGATTTTCAGGGCCTGTAGCAGTGCTGACACAGTCGGGGATCAATGCCAGCCATTCAGGCTGCACCCTCTTTCATTGCTTCGGTTTGTTAATTCAAGACTAAAGGTCCACGGAGGGGGTTCAGGGTGTTTAAGAAAGCTGATGAACTGCGAGCGTTTATGGCCCTGGTGTGGCAATTTCCATAGTCAGTGGCAACTCCTGGCACTGAGGGAGCTGTGCCCTCGTTGACCCTCTTGTTATTAAAAATGCACAAGTGCTGCGCTTCTCAATATTTCCGCACTCTTTCATTGTCAATACCACCTTCTGAGCCCCTTCAGCTTGTTGCTTGCTCTAAAGATCTTCTTAGATTGGGTTTGAAAACTTCACCTTAAACACTAGATTAGACTGATGTTCTGTTTTCCGTGCTCCTGTTGATTTGTTGAACCTTCCCAGGGTTGGAAAGCAAGTAGCAGCTTGATGGGGAGACGGGCTGCTAATATGATTTACCAGTCTACAGTCATGCACAATAAGTGTGAATAAATACAAGGGTCTCACAGAGTCAACCCTAGCCTTTCCTTTCCTTTTTGCTTTAAAAGAGATATCTCAAGAAAATGAAGTGAGTGATGCATGCCCTTACAGAAGTGGAGTTGAATGAACCACAAAAGGAAAAAAGGACTTCTTTTTCTTCTTTCTTTCTTTTTTTTTTGGGGGGGGAGGGGTGACTTTAAAGTGGTCGGCTGCTATTATGTATTGCTGTAGAGGGGAGAAAAATATGAAATACACAGTTGCTGCTTTATTCCTCAGTAGACCAAAGCAAGAAATAGAAATGCAAGTGCCATTTCCTGGGCTTCAGCCCAGATTGTGTGCCCTTCTTGTAAACCCCTGAAGGAAAGAAAAGCAAGCGATCACATAAGTTACTGTAAAAAAAGAAAATTAACTTTCCTCAAATGAAAAAGATACTTTCCAACGTCGTGACTCTGCTGCATATTCACACTCTCAAGGCACCCCACCCGCTTTGTTTCAGGCAAAGGCTTGCTTAGGTTTGACT
Organism: Sigmodon hispidus; assembly: GCA_004025045.1. Classification (NCBI taxonomy): domain Eukaryota; kingdom Metazoa; phylum Chordata; class Mammalia; order Rodentia; family Cricetidae; genus Sigmodon; species Sigmodon hispidus. The sequence goes on from PVIH01000675.1 coordinate 203,456, forward strand.
TGCTGGGGCAAAAATGAAGTTTACCCAACTTTTACTCTTCTCAAGATGGAAAAACAGAGATGGTGAGGTGGCGGGGGGGGGGGGGGCCTACTGTATTTTCTCCCCTTAGAAAAGATGTACTAAGTCCAGTGTCAGAAATGTCAAACTGCAGGAAGTTTCTGTTTGGTGGCTTTATTGGGATGGGACAAGGGGTCCAGCTTCATCACAGGCAGAAAAGATGCAGGGTGGGGGCAGCTGTTGCCATTAGCCTGCTCTTAGTGGAGGCCAGGCAGGGCTCTAAACTCTAAGCCACCGCTTTCCCTAATCGTTTCCTCAACTTAGCCCCAATTATTCTCCAGGCTGCCTTGATTTAAATGAGCACACATTCTGATCTGATAGGATGATGTCTCTTAGATGCCTTTCCTTTTAGATCAAGATGAAGTTTAAAAGAGAGATAGTGAGAAAGTAGTTCATCATCTGTTGAGCTGTTGTCCTGTTCATTTCCATGTCTATAGTTACATTTAAATTATTTTATTCTCAAGTTCATTTTCTCCTAATTTATAATTTGGGCATTATGTTATAAATGTTAGATTATTAATGTCTGTATTCTATGAAGTATCATTTTCATTATAGCATTATGCTCATTAGCATAAGTGTCTTTTATACAGGATGGGAAAATTAAGTTTAAGTAATCTGAAATGAGGATTTTTAAAAACATAGAGGTATATGTTGAGTGGTTTTTATGGGAGTGTGTACAACTCACCATGTACCTGCATAGTCTAATGTATTAACTGCTGGCCTTGTACAAGCTGTTATACAATGTATATTTTCTCTTCCCCATACAAAGAAACTAAAATATTGAAAGCTAAAACCTATTTTGACAGCATTTTAGGTTCAAAATTATTTGTTCAGTAGGAGTAAGAGTCTTAATGCTATATTCCAATTTAATGTTGCCAATCATATACCCAAGTGTTCAGTTACATTAAAATAGAAGCAACTAAGTCTAAGTAATTTGAAATAAGTGAATGTAAAATCAGTGTCAGAAATAAAAGGTAGTATGTATTCATAAAAGATGTCTGAGGTTTCACATTATCAGTTGAAGTACTCCATCTACTAGCAGTGGGTTTTATAAGAGTTTATGAGGGTAGGTATCCAAATTTTATAGAAACTTTTCAATATATTTTTGACATGTGCAAATAATAAACAAAATATTCATTAGGAAAGAACAGTAACTATTTACATCTCAGTCTACTCTGAAATTAAAACTTAAAAATTCAGTAATTTATTTGGTCATGTTTAATAAATCTGTTCATTTTAGTTCCTTTGCTTGTCATATTTTTATGCATGCATCTTCAGTAGAGTAACAAGCTAATAGAAATAAGTGAACGGTGCCACTAAGTCATTTTTTTACTTGTACTTAAACTATAATTTCTTGCTCTGTTGTCTTGCCATTAAGTTGTCAATATTTCCAAGTCTATATAAATTTTAGACTTGCAGAACTTATGATTTCTTAGAAGTTAAAGTTTACTATGTTATTAGATAGAGAAAAATATTTAAGTATTTTTAAAATCTGGGTTTGGATACCTAAAACCAATACATATGTGGTGTATTGCTATGTTTATGTATACAAGTAGCACACAGATCTATCTCTCAAAACACTTTTTTCATTTTGTAAATGCTATATTGATGTAAGTATTTCTCTGTTACCTCAAAAGAGACAGCATTCTTATACCATTACCAATACTCGGCTTTATCATATAATCACTGAACCCCTTAAAATGTCACAATCATTATTAGCTGTCTTTCTTGAAAATAGGAGACTAAAATATTATTTATTATTTTTTCTGATGATTGTCATTATATTGTAGAGAAGCAGGAAATTGCCTCCGAAGAATTTTCCCTCAATATAGTTGTAATAAATGAAAAAATTATAAAGCCTCCAAAAATACTTGCAAAGCAACACAGATCTTTTTTTTTTTTATAATCTGGGTAAGGATGTATGCTTTGTAATTCTTATGACATACAAGAATTCCATCTTGACAAGGCTCCTTCCTGTGATCTGAGTAAATCTTGATTTAAGTACTGTTAAAACATCTTAGCAATTGCTTCATAACTGATTTATACAAAAGCATGATTAGGGACTATCATTTAGTAAGCTGTAGCTACTTTTTGCCATCTTTCAAAATGTTATTTCTAGGCATTGACATCATGACTTATGTTCTAATGCTCCTCCTGTCTGAATTTTCATTGCATGAAGACCAATAGGAAATTTTCCTTTGAAAATGATTTACCTGGTGTGTGTGTGTGTGTGTGTGTGTGTGTGTGTGTGTGTGTGTGTGTGTGCTTTTCCTTGCAGTTTGGCTATCCATTCAGTCCCATAATATGTATTTAGTACCCATTGTTACTTACAAATTGCAAAGCAATCCACTAGACTGCAAAGTGCAAAAACACGATTTTCCATGAATATGTTACAGCTAAACACTGTAATGCTAATTCATGTAAAGAACAGGCTGGGTCAGCTCAGCAGATTTGCCAGCATAACATACAATTCTGTTAACAGGAAATTATAGCATTATTGACTTCAAGTGCTGATCTGTGGTCATTTCAGAGTGCTTCATTACCCTCTCATTACCGAATCTGTTAAATGAATACTGCAGAGATTGTTTTCTTTTTTGTACTCCCCCTCTCCCCTCCCCCATCCTTCTTTCCAGCAATGGTACAGCAATTCCATGAAAGTCATTTGCGTGTGGCTAGCTGACAGACTAGACCTCCAGCTTCATATTTACCAACTGAAGACACTCATCAAGATTGTGAAGGTAAATGAAAAATGTTGAAATGGGAATTGCCCACCAAGCTATAAAGAATAAGTGTTTTAAATACTACACCAAAAAGGGGAGGGTGGTACTGTAACTGAGTGTTGGCTGCAAGTACTTAACATAAATATATACATAAATCCCCCTAGCATGTGAACTTGAATGTGGTAGGTCCACAGTGATTTTGCATTCATTGGAATAAAAATAAAGTACATTCTTCATGTTTATGAGTGTCATGTATTAATCATGAGGGCTTTGGTGTTGTACTTTCCAATGAAATGAAGAGAATGTGTGATTTCACCATGCCCTGATAGGACATTACACATTATTACTGCCTGGCTTCTTTTGGAAGGTTGTCTCTCCTTATATGTCAAAGATGGCCATTTTGAGTACTAGAGATCATCCAAAAATGTTAACATAGCTCTTACATGCATTCACAAGAGCACTGGACTTTTGCCTAGCCTATATTTTGTCTTTAAGGGGCAGGAACTTTAAAATAATATATATATATATTCAACATAGTTTTTCACATTGTAAATTTTAGTGGAAGTAAAAATTGATTTCAAGTTTAATTTTTCTTAGAATTGAAGCAGCATTTTAATATTATAGCTGGAAACAAACTGAGAGTCAAGGGTTACAAACAGAAAACATACTTCTATTTTGGTACCACTGATTAGTGGTGTCTATGATTGTGTACACATGCTACATATATAGATAATATGTCATGTATGTATGATTGCACATGCAGAGCTTCTCAGTGTCATTTTGACCAAAAACTATTAGCCCCCTGGGGATTTGCTAGAACTACAGGTCTTTTGGTAAAAGCCTAGACCCGTGGAATCAGTACTATATGATACAACCCAGTTAACAAACCTCCAGAAGACTCTAATTATATGCTAACACTTACAAGGTACCACTAAGATACATCTTTAAAAGGAATTTCCATTCACATTAGAAAATTTACCATTATTCTCTTAATTCCTACAGTCTAATTTAAATACAAATTACTTTGTGCTACAGGGACACGAGTTATGACAAATCAGAACCACAATTGTATTCTGTTCCCAAATCAGATTTGGGCAATTTTCTTCAAAAGTAGAAACAGAACTATGCTATAATAATAATAATGACCAGTGACCAATAACAAATGCAATTATTGCCACTCATGACATTTTGATACTCCAGCCACATATTTTATTTCACAAACAAAATAGCCTCAATTACTCTTAGAATGTGTTATTTCCTTTCCAAAGAGCAGAACACATACTGTGATACATTCAGATGTGGCTTACTTCACCATCATTTCTTCCTTGTTTTTATAAATGTAACTTGGGCAGCTTTCAACTGGTTTGTTTTGCATGAAAGACAATCAGAATACTGTGTTTACTTTACATATGCATATACTGCTGATGGTGCAGTCTACACTGCTTTAAATGGGACCAGCTGGCTATCTTCACCAGCAGCCATACTTCCAGCTTCTGTCTGTCATTTTCATGATGTCAGAAGTCATACATCCTGCCAACCATCAGTTGGTTGATAGCTAATCTCTTTGGGGAATTAAACTGTTCATTTTTTTTTAACTTGCCCATCATTTATTTCTTTCAAGTTATTTTTCTTACACTAATGCATTTTAATAGATAAAGAGAATGTAACTTTTTTCAGCTTATTGAGATATGGTTGACAAAACTTGTCTATGATCAAAGTGTGCAACATAAGGATAGTTAATAACATATAAATAAAATATACTGAGAGACTACATGTTTCATTCTTATCAGTGAATACTTTTAACATGAAAGAACACTTAATAATGTCATAAGTATTACAGCAGTATTTTTATTGTGCCCTAATCCAATGTTATTTTAACATAACCTTATTTATAGCTATAAATAATGAAAACTAGTAACTGAAATTAAGTTTCATAAATGTTTGACTTTATTTTATTTTTACTTTTTATTTTTTACTTCTTTATAAGCTAGGGATTGAATCTAGAACTTCATTCATGATAGGCAAGCACTTTGTAACTGAACTATATCCCCAGTTCATTTTTTTGCACTTTTTATTTTGAGACACTGTCTCACTAAGTTGCCTAGGGCTACCTCAGGTTCTCTCTGTAACCCAGGAAGATCTTGAACACCTAGGGAGCATCCTGTCTCAGCTTCCCAAATACTAGGGATGACAGATCTGTGCCACCAGCTCCAACTCATATTTAACTCTCCACAAGCTCAGGCAAAGCTTTCCTGGCTTATAAACTAAACCAGATCATAGGACTCTAGTTAATGATTAAAATTATTATTTGCACAGTGAAGAGCAAAGTGAAATAATAATTTAGCATTCTAACCATTACTCTACTTTGAATATAAATGAACTTAAACCAGTTTCATATATGAATTCATCAGGTCCTTGGAACTGATTTTGATTTTGTTCATAATAGTGGTTTTGCTTATAATAATCATTTTTCTATAAGAAAAAAAAGAGACTAAATAACATGCATATTGAATTGTGAAGGCTGCTAAGTGGCCCTTCTCTCTAGATCATTTGGAGTTGGCTTGCATGTTACTGCAGATCCCTGAGTCCGAGCCATGATCCATTCAATTTGACTAGATTTAGTTCTCTTTCCCGCTTTTACGACTCAAGGGCATTGCTTTGTTCTAAGCCCAGGAAGATCTGAAAATATTTTGTATGAGAGTCAATTGTTTCCTTTTACACAATTGGTCCGTTAAAAAAAAAAAAGAACCCAGTAAGAATGGCATAGAAAGTCTGAAATTATATGTGAATATTTAACACCAGAATAATTTTTTTGAGAAGGGGAGAAGTAAAATCTCCAAATAATTGAATTGGCTGTTGATTTTTGTCCTCCCTAGTGGCCATAAAACATTTTAAAGTAATTAATATAAATCAACTGCTTTTTTTTCTAGGAATAAGGAGGCAGGCAGCATCCTGTGACAGCCATTGTCTTTAGGAAGAGCCAACCAGGCCAGTTGAGAATGTCCAAGTCTTGGCAACATTTTATAAATTAGAGTTTTCAAGGATCTGCACAGCACCTCACCTCCTAGTTGTTACTTTTTAACAGAATAAAGACATAGCATTTACCATATTGAAATTAGGAAGCCTTTGGAACTTCAAATGCAAAATTCAAGTCTCTTGGAGCTAACTTACTAATAATTAAACTAAGTCTTACGGAAACCATTCTGATAAAAAACGAGAAAGGCAAACTTAGAAACTTAATGAACAGTTAGTTGTCTACAGCACAATTGTGCCATTCTTCATTTGTAAGTGAATAGTTTGTCTGTGCTTACTGTAATTTTAATCTAATTAAAAAGACAACAATAGGCTTTAACATAAATGTTTCTGGTAATAATACCATGTATATTAGTTACCACATTTTCTAGGCAAAATTTCTATTTCAGAGTTACTTCTCTGATTTTAAATATGAATTATGACTTTGGGTATATGTCACCGTAGTGATACTTATGAATCAGAAGTCAGTTTATGTCTGCATTATAGTAAGCTTATTCCACTTGGTGAGAGACTGTGCCTGCCTTAAAAGAAGCTATTGAAATAAATTTCAATAATTTCAACTTGAAAATGGAAATAAATTTCATCATCTAAGACAAAATACTCTCTGAATCTAAGTCATACTTGCTGTGGAAACACCAACCCCTGATGCCACGCAGCAACATACAGTGATTCTCAGGCTTTATTTTAAACATTGGGGGGGGGTTACATAAATTTATTTCTATCAAGTGATCAGATCAGAAAGATTACATTGCCCTCCACTTTTACCATTTACATATCCCTTCTGAAACTAGATGAGACCACAGGCACAAGTCAAAGAAAGAGGGCAGGAGGGTAAAGTGAGGCAGCCCTAGAACTTATACTACTTGCAATATTCCTGCTTTTCCCAGAAAGCTGTGGGAAGTAACCATATATGCCCAATAAGTTGATAAATATTCTCTTCCTGACCCATATGATAAGTGCCTTCAATGCAAATGCTTGGGTGATCTGGGTTTTCTGCATGTTCTGATAGAAATGTTTGACCAAGTATGCTGGTATTCAACAAAATCAGGCTTCTCTTCATTGCATTTTCCAACTGGGGTTATGATATTGGGCAATGAGATACAATATCCCTCCTTTCTTTTGTCTATTAAGTATTTAAAAAAAAAAACAAAAAAAAAAAAAAACCTGATTTAAAATAATGGCATACTGATGTCAACCAACACTCCGGTCATTCATTGAGTCTGTCTGCTTCTGGTTCTAAATCTAACAAGTAGCAGAATTGTAAAAGATGCTTATCATTAAAAAATGTGTTTCAAAATTCCTCCATAGAATGGAGTATCTCCATTTAAATAACTAGACTTCTTTCTCCCACTTTCAAAATCAATACCATTGCTATTATTAATGTAACAGTCTTGTGACTCATGGAAAATGTGTGAAAATAGTCACACTTTCAACATAAGCAAAGCTTTATAGGTTATACATTTTAAATCCCACAGGAAAACAGTTTGAAGAATCACTATAGATTGGCCAGTATATAAAAGGTACTTGTTCTCAAGCCTGACAACCTAAACTGATGCCCAAGATCCACATAGCAGAAGAAAAACCAACTCCAACTAGTTTTCCTCTGATATCCACACACATGCACACGGATACACATGAAAAAATAAATATAATTTTAATTTTTAAAAAATTAATATAGAGAGAAATGATAACATTGAATTCTAATTTTACATGGGTTCTATAAATCACTGTTCTAATGTTTAATATAATAGCTTATTATTTTGCCAAAAATATGTAAATGCTTATTTTATTTTTCTAACCATGGAAACATTTCCCAGGAATCATGGTACTTACTGTTCTAAAAGCATTTTTTTTTAAAAAAAGGTAAAAACCTTATAGGCATTTTATATATATATATATATATACACATATATATGTTTATATATAAATTTTCCAGTAGCACAACACAGTAAATACATTTTGTAATTAATAAGTGCATAAAATGTGAACTTCTTTTACTCATATTATAGTTAATTTTATCCTCCAACACCAGCCCCCCAAAACTAATATATTTTACAAAATTATGTTTTTCAGTATTGAAGAAAAGACTCCCCTGTTGAAAACCTAAGAAGTCTTTCCTATTAAAAATGCACATAAACGTATCATGTTACCTTTGTTACAGACTATTCAGTCCTAAACTCTGAGCAATTAGTAATGTTTGGAGAAGGGGAATTAATTTATCATCTGGCAGTCACAACATTTTGATCTATCCATAAGGACTGTAGCTTGAGTAGCACTATCCAAAGTCACTCTCTCCGTTTTCTCCCCAGAAATACACACTAGCAAGATGATTGACATGGGCAGCCACAGTTGGAATCCATTAGTAGATTTCCCCCATATTTCTGAAAGGTCATTTGCATACACAAACTTATGTCTGCACATATAGGCATATAAGTATGTGCACACATCTAACTAATCAAAGCAAATACTCTATTTCTCTTCTAGAAAACCTATAGGGATTTCCGATTGCAAGGTGTGTTGGAAGGAACACTGAACAGTAAGACGTATGATACTCTACACAGACGTTTAACTGTGGAGGAAGCCACAGCCTCTGTTTCAGAAGGAGGAGGACTTCAGGGCATAACTATGAAGGACAGTGATGAAGAAGAGGAAGGCTGATAACACACAAGTCCACAAAGGACTGAAGCCTCAGCAGTGTTTTGTGTACCTTGTCCTTGTAACTGTACTTACTATCTTGACCAAATGAAAATGCTCAGATTTCTTTAGAAAGTAAACTTGGAGATAAAAAGAGAATTACCAAGTATTTTTTTGAAAGAAAATCATATTCCTATGTATAGCTTGATCTAAAATTGGCTCTGCTTGTGACTGGGACATGAACTTCTTTTGTCTTTTCATTTTCTTTGTTGTTCTTAGTATATTTGACTTTCTTTTTTAATAGTCCTAGCAGCATAATGTCCTGTGTGTCATATGAGATATGCATCACTCATGAAACAACATTGTGAAAAGCCATCTCTGGTCACAGCATCAACTTTACTGTACCTCTGTCAAAATGGTGTGCCTCCCAGTTATAATTTATGTCCATGTTTGTTCTGTAGTTAATTTGCCAGTATTGTGATGTGTATAAAGCTTTAGTGTTGGTTTTCATAACTCTGAATTTGTCTGCAGATGTAATCCTGGACTTCAAAGAGTGTCATGCATAAATATAGACTAGACTGCACCCAGGTTTATGTCCTGTTCTTTTCTGAGTGTTTTTTTTTTTTTTCATGTATAGGACATTGCTAGATGTGCTTCCATCAACGTACCATATTTTGCTTCTAAGTGTAACAGCTTGCAGGCAATAAAAAGTCTATTTGGTCAGAGCACCTTCTATGTTCATTAAACTCAAATAGATTAAATGCAGTAAAAGATATTTGCAGTATCTCAAACATATAACTGACTCTGTGTTTTTTGTTTTATTCTGTGATGTTTTGTTTTTAATCAAATAAGCAAAAGTTATAAACATTGATCTCTTTACCTGGTAGGCTTGCAATATGATAAAAGAATATTTTGAGAACACACATTTTCAGCAAAGAAAATGCTAATTACCTACTCAAATACTGTATATTAGTAGTAATAACTATAGATACCTAGTAATATTAGTAATGATACTAATGTTAATCAGCAATTGGCATGACTGGTAGTAATTCTCCCAATGTTTTCTTGATACTATTTTAAAGAATATAGTGTTATGATTTGTAATTTCCCTGAATCTTTATTTTGGTTATATATATATGCATATATATATATATATACACACACACATATATATATATATATACACATATATATGTATACTATGCCACTGCACTTATTCACAAGTAAAGTTTTGTTTGACATGGGATTTTGATATGTTGCCAGACTGGTCTGGAAGTCTAAGGCTCCCATAACTTTCCTCCCTCAGCTTCCTAAGTAGCTGTCAGCATATACCAACTCTACCTGTCTATACTGACAATTTCTTCAATGTCAAAATGAAAGTAATACTGAGTTTATGTGATAAAGTACCAGAAATGCCTTGAACTTTCAAACGTGTTTCTCATGTCACGTCACATGGTGATGAGAGTGACCAGACTGGACCACAAAAGTCTGCTTTACCCACAGTTATTACATAGCAGTATTTGGCACTGATGTTGAGGTCCTAAAAGTAAGATAACAAGATAAACAGAAAGGAAAAAAACGGTTTCTTCCCTTTTTCTTGATAGAAGACTAAGTAAGAACTTGACATTTTGGAAGCAGATTGCTACAGATAACTTTTCTTCTTTCTCTCCACTGTCTTGCCCTTCACCCTAAGTCTTTAAGTATCCTGTCATGTGACCCTTAACTCCCCATTGGCACCTCTCTACCTGGAAACCAGTACATGCATGCACATGTACATAAGGAATCAACCCCTTTGCCTTATGCATCCTAATGGCATACTATATTGCTGACCCCTTTGCCGGTGAAATCTCCATTCTCTTGATAGTGTCCTTTCCAGTGTAACTATCTCAAGTTGTTTCAAAATGCTCTAACAGATGGCCCCTGTACTCTTAATTCCACTAAAACTCCTTAAAACTGCAACTGCTCAAAGGAAAGGTTTCGTTGTCAGGACTCAACCAAAAGGGAAAGGAAGAGATGCCGAGACAGCATTTGGGCAGAAATAGCCTGTTCCAGCCTTGCTGATGCCACCTCAGCCTTGGGAACAGAAGGCATTTCCTCCTTCCTAACCATTTTGCTCACAACTACACAACAGCAAACCAAGTTATGGACCTGCTCATAACTTACAAGGTCCACACAAGCAGCTGTTAAAGCAAGATCAGTTAGAGATGGAATTACTCTTTCAAAAATACTTTTAGGAGAAAAAAAACCGAAGAGTTTGAAAACATTGCAAGTCACTTGAAGTGGGATCGCTCCTCATGAATGTATTTACGAAAGAGCAGAATGTTACCCTGGGCATTGGCTGAGTTGTAAGTGAGGTCAATAAGAGAGAGGTTATGAACCCATCGGCAAAGAACCGTTGTACTGAAGAAGAAACATAACGACGTCCTTTTCCGACAAGAAACAGAGCCACTCAGCCCAAAGTGCACCACCGACTGTGCATAGTCCCTGCATTCACGTACTTTTCCACTTGAATTCCCTTTAGCGGGTTCTCATTGTCCCTGGATCAGGAGAAGAGATTTCCTGCTAGTTTTCTAATGTCCGTATAAAGGGGTTGGGAGAGGGCATTATGCCCCTCCCGGGTCACGGCCTGGCCTAGAGCTGGTTCTCTTTTACCCTCAGTGACCCACGGTAAGGTAACAAGGTCCACTGCTTCTTCTAGGTTCCTGGAGTAGTAGGGAATCGGTTCCCTCTTGTACTTTGCCTCCCAGAAGGGGCACTCGGGGCTGCAGCAAAGGCAAAGCCTACAAGTACCCCAGGCATCGATCCAGGGGAGTGCACTGGGAAGTCACGAAGGGTCTGCCCTTCCCTACCCCGTGGAGTGGCCCTGAATCTGGGGAAAGTGCCACATTGAGGGGGAGAGCCAAAGAGCATGTTAGAAACTTTCATTTCTTATTTTCAGCACAGAAAATGAAAATTTGCCAGTCTTGGTCCCTGAAGGAAGGGAAGATCTATGATCTCGGGGGACAGTAGACAGCCCCTGTCCCAGCAGGTCTCTGCTCTGCTCTGGCACTCAACCAGGCAGGGAGCGCTCTCTCATCTCTCTCTCTTCTCTTCTCTTCTCTTCTCTTCTCTTCTCTTCTCTTCTCTTCTCTTCTCTTCTCTTCTCTTCTCTTCTCTTCTCTTCCTCTCTCTCTCTCTCTCTCTCTCTCTCTCTCTCTCTCTCTCTCTCTCTCTCTCTCTCACACACACACACACACACACACACACACACACACACACACACACAAACCTTAGACAAAGGCAGGTTCCCTGATTCCCTGCCGCCCCCGTCCCGCCCCAATTTAGGATGATGTTATATCAGGACTACTGGACTGTTAGGTGAAGATAGAATGTGTGGTTCTGCTTTAAACTAAAATCTCCAGGGAGAATGTGCATGTAGGTACACCTAGAATTTGTGAAGGAGAGTGCATGCCTGTGGTCCCAGTTACTCAGGATGAGGAGGAGTTGGGGCTCAGCCCAGGCTACTTTACAAAATCCTATCTGTAAAGAGAAACTGAAAAAGTGCTGAGGTATAAATGGACATCACAGTGTTATAGCAGTATCTTAGTGTGTGTGAAGCCTTGGGTTCAATCCTTTGTAAGGTGGAGGGAAGTTCCATCTGTCCATCTGTGTGCTCCCTTCTCCTTATTATCCCCACACACACACACACACACACACAGGAATTCACTATGTAGCTTTGACTATTCTGGACTTCACTCTAGATCAGATTCACTTTGAGCTCACAGAAATCAGCCTGCCTCTGCCTCCCATGTGCTGGAATTAAGGGCTTACAAATATAAAGGGCTATAGAAAAGTGAACCTGCAACAACACATCCCCCTTGTAAAATGCTGAGCTTTATAGTCAGAAAAACAAAAAAGAAGTCTGAATTTGAATACAAAGGAAAAGACCCTTTCCTCATGTTTCAATGCTGTATCCTTGAGCAAATTTTGAGTCCTCAATTAGGATAGTGTTATAAAGTTCTTGTTATTATTAACTATTTCTTGGTAGAGTGATGGATTAAATAAAAAAAAAAAAAAGGTGGGAATCCAGCATGAACTATCAGGTACCACCAGTTTCACAAGTCACTCTTCCTGAGGCTGGCACAGGTTCCTTTTGGCTCACACTCAGCTCTGAACCTCCAACCCCATGCCTGGGATGTTTGTGAACTGGCTATGATTGTCCAGTTCCAGCTTTTGTAAAGGGGACAGGAAGGGAGAAGGGGGACTCCCATACTCTAAAAAGCTTAAATGCCACAGCAGTCCTTGAAGCTGAAGCTGGTGAGGGACGAAGTTGGGGTCACTCTGGGTCTACCTGGGAATGCTGGTGTTCTAGGAATCTGAAGAGGGGAGAGGGGTGATCAAATTAGTGCCAGACTGTAAGCTAGAAATCCAGGACTGTGGACAATTCAGTTAAATTCAAGGAAATGTCAGGAGGCAAAAGGGGTGTCCGTTAATATTTTTCTAAGTGTAAGGGGGGGGGTTCAAGAAGAAGGTTGCAACACAAGCAACCAGTTGCAAATTGAGAAGCAACAGGAGAGAGTGGGAATGAGAGAGAGAGAGAAAGAGAGAGAGAGAGAGAGAGAGAGAGAGAGAGAGAGAGAGAGAGAGAGAGAGATCTTCTGCTGTATTCATCTACAACATACATCACACTGGATGCAGGCACAGTGCAGACTTAGAAGCATTAGAAGAATAACAGGTAGTGTTGGGGTAAGATTCGGGAAAACTCAAACATCATTGAGGCCCAGCATGAGGCAGAGGGTGTACTCTCTGAGAACCCTTTGCCCTGATGAGGCTAGGACACAGACATCTAGTGGCCTTGCAGAAGCATATGCTACCTACTAACCAAAGGAAGAAACGAGAAAAGGACTAGTGCTGTTACCTGCAGACTCTCCCCCACCCCAGCCATTCCTTTTTAAGCAATCAACTTTTAACTTTCTGAATCCCTAAAGTGAGGACTGAATACCATGATGTTTTCAGCTCCCTCTACTTTACAATTTCACAATGAAGAGTCCTTGTATTTGTGTATTTATATGTAACAGAGGGAAAATATCAACAACAACAAAAATCTTTTAGACTTGTCTCCAATTTCTAGCTACATTGTATGCCCCTAAATCAGGGATTCTCACTTCCAAGAGGAAGTGGAGAGTTATTTCAACTGAATAGTTGATCTCAAATACTCTCAGACACAGCAGTTACCCCTCCCAAAGTGCAGCCTGCCCTATGTTTACAGAATCCATAAACATAGATGCCACAAATAAGTTCCTGTGTAAAAATTAAAAGTGATACATCAAGCTATTTTAGCATCCATTCACAAGGAATCTTGTGTGTCTTTTAATACTAGCCACTAGTAACTCTCTTGAGTGTAACTGAAAGAAAGAAAATTTGTTGTGATTCTGAAGTTTATTCTTCTGTGCATTTCTTTTGCAGGTCATCAGACAATGCAGTGTTTTTGCAGGAGAGTGTGGTAGGGAAGAAGAAAAAGTTTTATTGAAGTTAAAACCCAGTGGGAACATATCTCAAAAGCAGAAAGTGAAACCGGAAGTGGCCAGGTGAGAGAGTCCTTCCTATGAGAACAGAGCTTTAGTTAGGTCCTCCTGGCTGGATTTATTGTCATTCATTCAAACACAACTGGTTTGTTGTTGTTACTTTGTAGGATTAGAAGGTGTGTTCTTTCATGAATGAGAACAGTCTGTGGGAAGTTGATTGACTTCAGAAATGTGTAATTGCTTCATAAGAAGTGAAATCTGCTGTTACCAAACTGGCATCTTTTAAAAGGGCTTTTGTGAGAGTTGATTCCTGTAGAAGAGTGTTCCCTGGAGAATACAGAGCTGGATATAAGAGAGGAGGCCCCCAAGGACAAGAAAAGTTTTTGAGGTGGTGAAAAAGAATTTATAAATGCAATCATTGCATCTGTTTTTAATATTTCCATGTATTTGACCTAAAATCTACCATTGAGAGGAAGGGCTATTTTAAAATTCATTTGCTTGAACAGTTTAGAAAAGTTTCTTTTTAAACAGCAGTAACAGCTTTCCATATATAAGGTCATCTTACTTTAAGGTCTCTTTTCAATTTGTTGTCTTTCGGGGATGAAAAGAACTTTCTAATATAGTCCCAGTTTACAGCAGAAAAAATTCAAAGTAAAGGAAAACCGCAAATCTCCATTCTGAACCAGAAGTTCACTGTGTTTTGTGTGGCCTGACCCAAGCAGGAACACTTAGGCTAGGGTTCCAAAGAGGACTCTGTGGTGTGTGTGTGTGTGTGTGTGTGTGTGTGTGTGTCCCAAATATTCAGGACAAATTGGTGGTGTGGATATTTACAAAGAACATTTTTAAAAGGAAATGTTACCTTTATCTTCCATGGATAATGGAAGAGCCTAAGAGGGGAAAGACAGAGTCTGTTCTGATAAATAGATGCCCATGATGGGGGGAGGGGGGGAAGATGTCTGTGTGTATATATGTGTTTCCAAATAAAATGATCAGTCCTACAATTTTTATCAAAAAGTTGGAAATTAAAATGACTGACAACTCTACTTAGATTAGATGCTAGAGAATATTGCCAGTTTTGCAGATGGATCTTTCAGAGAAAAGCATAGCAGTAAAATATAGGAGACAGGGAGGGAAGGAGGGAATCATCCCCACTTCCAAGCTCCTATGATCAGGTCTCCCACATCTAAACAGAGAGAGGTAGACTCAATGACTCACCTAAGCCTGTGGCCTTGTGTTGTCTAAGTTGACTATGGAAATTGGAAGGCATAGGGCAGTCAGTGCCTTCTTGGCTGAAACACAGGGATCCCACTATCCCTGGTCCAGCTTTTATTTTTAGGTATTCTATAGGGAACCATTAAAGAGGAGCTAAAATAGGGCTCTGCAATTCAAGTTTCCAGTAGCATCTAAGTCAAATGGAGAACACACACACACATACACACATGGTGGGGAGGGGGGGCGGGGGGGGGGAGGACACGACATTTCTGCAGCCTTTTTGTGTGTTTTGTAGCTGTTCACTGGTTCTCTATCCTGTATTCAACTTAAGTCCAAGCCCTTTTGACAACTGGTTCTCTTGGTTATTGACATCTTTACTTAATTGAGGAAATGATAAAATTGGAACTTCCTATTCATCTTAAAGGCTAATTACATTGCTTAAAATAAAATATCAGCCAAATAAAATGATACTGGGTTCCTAGGAATAGATAGATTCCAATTATTACCGCGCTTGCTGCCTTTTGTATGAAATAAACGCTCTTAATTGAAGGAAGGGGGAAAAAAGTCTTTTTCAGTTGACAAATCTAGACAAACACTATAAAAGCCAATTTCTCTTCTTCTCTCCCTTTTTTCCTTTCCTTCAGCAGTAGTGTGAAAGTTCATATACTCTGCGTCGTGAGTAAAGAGCTCCAAGAAGGAATAACGTGCCAACACCGGGAACACATCCAGGTTCGCGGTGCGAAAATGAAATATGTGCCATTGAATTATTATTTCTGTCCTTTAGGTTTACATGTACGCCCTTGTATTATGTAAATTTCTGAGAAGCTGTGAATCACAAGGTTAGGTAGAGCCCCCCCACCCCCCACCCCCACAGACATACACATTCGCCTCCTTCACAAGCAACAGGAGCCGACCTCATTCAGTCTTTGAATGATTCACACAGCCTTGCCGGTTCTTCCAGCTTTTTACTTTACACGCAACTTCCCGTCCCACTCTTGACCCAGACAGCCGTCTAAACCTACGGGCTGCTGCTATCCGAACTGGGGGTGCACAGGCTTTTGTGATCTCAAAGCTGTCAGCCCTTCGAAGTTACCCAGAGCCAAAAACAGTTGCAGGAGATTTTAGGTGTTTACAAGACCCTGGTCCTCCGTGAGACTAGTGGCCAGAACAAACCGAAGGAAGAATTCTGCAAATACAATTTAAAAACTCTAAATCAATTCAGACTAAAAAGGTAAATTTCAAGTTTTCGGACTGGATCTCTGTAGACCAGGCTGACCTCGAACTTGCATATATCTTCCTGCTTCCAGCTCTCTAAAGTCGGGGTTACAGATAACAAACGTGTCCATCCAGCAAGAAGCCAACAACCTAAACTGATATTTGAAAAAGGAGTAATAGCCCTTCTTCTAGGGATTTTCCTAGATTTTCAGTAACAAACCCACTCCAGAGAAGGTTGGGGCAAGCGACAATGAGATATCGAAAGTTTTTTTTTAACAGACCGCTCACTAACAGCCTGGCTTTGATGGCTCCCGGTGTGAGTGAAAGGTGCAAGGGCTGAGCCTCTCTTTTTCCTGGAGGCTGGGGAAGTCAGCTGGAGGTGGCCGCGGGATGAAGTCTGGTACCGCTGCCATCTCATTCAGTATTAGTGAAGGTCTGGGGTTCAGCTGAGGAAAATCAGGACTCAGAAGGACAAATTGAAGCGTGTCACTAAAATAGCAAGATGTAGAAGAGATCTCTACTAAGGAAATTTTCTCCTTTTCGCTGGGACCATAAGTACTCAGTTACTTCTAACCAACAACCAACCAGTTTCAAAGGAATACCCAGAAACCCAGACAAAAGTGGAGAGGACACACACACACACACACACACACACACACACACACACACACACACACACACTGAAAGATTTTTCGAGGATATGCTAAAGTGCTACAGGTACTTTGAAATAGTTTAAGTGACCTACAAGACTAATAATAACAATAAAAACAGCAACAAAGCTTTCCTCCTGAGGCCTGCCCTAATGCCAGGTCTGTTTCTTCCCACCTGACTTGTAGATTGACTGACCCTTCACTTACACCAGTCAAAGCGGGCTATTAGTGAGCGTTCCGTTCAAAAACTTTTCAAATGAGTTCCTGGCCAACTGTTTCTTGGTCTTGTAAACACAAACCCGCGCCCCCTCCTGAAACTTACAAGCCTCCCCCTCCTCCTTCTTCCAGCCTCCCGGGCTAGCGGAGCTGGGAGGGAGGAGCACGGTCGAGCCAGGGAGGGGCTGTTGGGCCAGTGAGGGTCCTGAGGCCAGAGTTCGGGACCAGATCGGCCGGCTGCAGTCACGCAGGCCAGGCCGACGGTGGGGGCCGTGCCCTGGGGAGGCGCTGCTGCAGTTCAAAGCTGGGCGGGACACGCACAGTGCAGCGGGCGAGCGGGAAGGTCCTGCAACCCTGGACAGGACACGCGCCCTAGCTCTCCAGTCCTACGACTGCACTCTCCAGCTTTTCGTAGGCAGTCATATCAGCTCCTTCTCTCCAGCCGCGGAGACGTCATTTTAGCTGGGATTTCTGAGCAACAACCAAGCAGAGCAGAACACGACAGGGACGAATTTTCTGTTTTGGAATTTTACTTCTATTCAAGGTCTGGGCTCTGTCAACCAAAGTGTGACCGAGGCGGATCTCCTTGATCCCCACCTCAAGCGACCGGAACACAGGTTTCCTGGGCAGATGGGGCCCGGGGCTTCCAGGCCGAGCGACGGCGGATGGAGACTGAAACAGCCAGGGGCCGTGGGTCAGCGCAAGGCGTTCCTGGGCCCAAGCGGCTGTGGACAGGAATCCAGGAGGTAACTGAAATCATAAAAGGCTCTAGAGATTTCTGGCTCACGGATGCTGATTACCTATATTACTTCTCTATTGCTATAACCTTATTCTTCACTCTGTGTTATTTCAATTTTTATTATCGCCTTTCATTTCACGGGATCACTTATGGAAGAAAGTTTGAAGGTAACACCGAAACTGCTTTAAAATCCTGGCCAAAATCAAGGAAGAGTAGCGCTTTATGATTGAATATGGTTTTATTGGCCACAAAATGACTTTTAAAAAATTAATCTGGTAACTTTTGTGCAATGCTAATCAGTCAATTGTATTAACCAGCTTTTCTATCATTGTTGACCCGTTGTCAGTGTGGAAGAAAAAAAATCCTTTAGGCATGTTGCCTCTCAACTTTCAACATCGTTGCAAATTACATGCAAAACTGTTGGGTTTTGATTGCTTGACTTTTAAACTGCTCCAGAAAAAGTAGAGTCTCTTGTTTGTGAACTGCTTTTTCCATCAAGTCCAGGCCTGAGTCATAAGCAGCCTTGCAGCCGAGAGGGACAGCCTCACAGGCCTGTAAGAACGGGTGAGAGAAATCCCAGCATTAGGGTAGGGGGTAGACATCAAGGAGCCCTAGAGGCGGCTGACGAGCTACCTGCACCTTTTGGACGCTCCTAAGTGAGAAGCTTTCACTTCCCTTTACAAACTGGTTTAATATGCAAATGCTGTTTTGAGAGGAATGATTCCATGGAATGTAAAAAAAAACTAATGTAAAAGAAATAGTAAAAACAAAGGTCTAGGAACAAATAGCAGACTACTCCCAAATTCCCCCATCCAAAGGGGGAGGGAGGGTCTTTAGTTCTCAGAGTTCTCACTGGTGACACTGCCCTTCACAGGCTATACAAAATTATCAAGAATTCTTTTTTAAACATGATGTTTTTTATTGATTATATGAGAATCTATTACAATGTAGCTTGATCATATTCACCTGCCCCTCTCCCTAAACTCTTTAGGTACACATCTCTTCAATAAGAGTTCTTTATTAGCCACCAAATCAACTAAAGCATGCTAGAAGCCTTACATCTGAAGCTGTTCTTCTCATGATTGTCAATATACTGCAAAGTTAGCCCCACGGTGTATTTATTAATTAGTTTGAAGTATACAAAATGTCTCTTTGCTGAAGCTTCCAGGCCTTATTTGTGTCCTATCCCAACACCCCATCTCTACCAGAAGAAACAACAAACCATCAGCCCCGTGACAAAGACTGTAGAGGAATTTAGGGCTGCCTTCCTCTTCTAGAAGTACTCTGTGCTACCTCTGGTGTTATTTTGTTAAACAGGAAACAGTGTAGATGCACCCAAACACCTAGGAAGCCATAATAATTATAACAATAATAAAAACACTCACTATTACCAGTAGAGAGTTGGAAGTCAGGGAAACTTGTTGGGTATGAGAACTCTAAAGATATGAGTCCTAACAAAATCATCTCCCTTGACTGAAGATCTGCTATGTTGCTAAATTTTCTAATTCATTTTAAAAATAAAAGACTCACCCTATTTTATGAGTTATTAGGAAAGTAGTCAAAGATTACAGAATACTTGGCAATTCATGGCTACCTCCTATTGCTTGTTTTTTGTTTGTTTGTTTTTGTTTTGTTTTGTTTTTAATTCAGATGGCAATCATCTTTAGACCCAAACTACTAGCTTATGACAGGGCCCCAAGTAAAAAGCCTAAGGGAAATTATACAAGTCTTTGAGAATTAAAAGGAATACCATTAAGGAAACACTGAAATACAAGGCTAGAGTGTATAGAAAATGTAACTAACTTTCAATTGTTATGTAGTTGGAAGATTTTTCTTGTTTTTTAGGTACTGGTTTTATTTTGTTATTAGGCCTCTTTGTATCAAGAACTGCTCTGGTTCCTTGAGATATCTCATTCTTGCCAACCAAAATACTTAAATTTGACTTGCATCTGGGTTTGAAATGGATGGGTAGGGCAAATAAAATCAGCTTTAAACAAACAAACTGGGTGATTATAGGATTCTGCAAGAAATTCTAAAGATCTGTAGATTTCTATTTTGCTATTATCGAAACAAATATTTATATTTTTTATAATTTTAACTGATGGAATCTCTGATAACTTCTAAATATTCCAAATTTATGCTCTGTTCCTGTTATCTTTTCTGTATTTTCAAATGTTTGTAAATAAAACAAAGTACTCATTTCTGACATAAAAACCTGTTTCTAAATACATTTACTAAGAATCCTTACTTTATGGAACGCATATTAAATGTTAATACATGTCTTAGTTATATACTGAATAGAAAATATTAACAAATATTGACATATTAAGACTTGGATTTGTAAAACACATCTTCGGTCTTTGGGATTAGCAAGATCAGGGCTATCTTAATAGAAAAGAAATAATTGGCGCCTTGCTGTATTTACTCAAATGACATTTTCAAACACTTGGCAGAAAAGACCAATGAAAAGCGAACTATTGAAATGTTAACTATATAAAGCCCGTAGCTAATATTTTTCTTTAAAAAAAAAAAAAGTTAGCATCCACTGAAGAGGAAATGTATCAAAGGTAAATAAAAGCTTTTCCCCGGTTGAAGAGAGGGGAGGGGGAGGAGGAGAAGAAGGGAAGAGGGAGGGACACAGGACAAACATTGGAAGAAACTGGTGACATTCAGTCATGAAGGCAGGTAACGCTGCAGCAGTCCGGTGAGTTGCTCAGGTCTGCTGGGCTCTCCAAAGCTTTGCGCACCGGAGCAGTTTCTTGCCTCTTTGCTTCCTTTCTTAAGCTTGTGCGGGCGAGGAAGAAATACAGCAGGAGGGAGATTTTTCGCTATTGGCAAGGCAGGTAGGAAAGGGAATCTGATCTGCCCCCAAAGGCAACAATTAAAGTCTTAACCTCTACCCATCTGTCGTGGGGAAGGGACACCCCGCCCCGCGGCCTTTCCTTAAGCAGTTCGGGATCTGCATCCTTTGTTTGATCAGGGTGGAAGACCAAGGTTCTGAGGCCCCAAAAGCAAATTGAAGGAACTTTTCCAGTTGAGGGAAACTGAGGCCAAAAGGGGCTCCACACCGCCTTCTGGGTTTTGTGTAGCCTCCTTTTTTTCTGTTGGGCTATCCTGCCCTGTGCTCCTTTCTACTTCACCTTCTTCCAGAAACTGCCAGGATACCTGAAATGATACACTCCATGGCCTAGCCACTAAGGCGGGCCTCAAACAGCCAGATTTCCCCACCATCTGGCTTCTTAGCCTCCACAACTTTCAAAAAGACTTCTGCCGGATATTATTGTTATTATTGTTATTATTATTACTCCAGCGATTATTTCTCCACTCAGTGGTCCTGCCTCGCTGTCAGGCCTCAATGACTTTCTCTCTTCCTTTTCACTCCACTGGTTTTTCCTGGCTGTGGGTGAACTGGATCACACAAAGTCGGGGTGGGGCGGAGGAGTCTGGGTCCCTGTATTGCCTTGGGCTGGGAAAGGGGGGTATGGAGAGAGAAATACATGAAAGCTCTGTTGCCTCCATTTGAACCTCAACTTATCACCTTTGAATAAACTGGCCTTGGGCTCCACAATCCTAGACTCCCCACATCTACCTCCCATTGCTGGTCCTTTTCAGGGTTCTCACCAGAGGACAGCACATCACTTTTTTGGTCAGATACCTGGGCACCGGATCCACACACTTTAGAGTAACTCACCAGGTGGTTGGTGCTTGGAGTTTGCATCCAGGCAGTGAGAATCAGGGCTCATCGCTCCTTCAGGCACTGGCTTGAGAACCACCAGGTTTTCCTACTAACTTGCAGCTTCTGGAACATACCAAGCCCCAGGGCTCTGCTCGTTGCGACCCGGGGCTCTGCGCCGACTGCTCCCGCCAAGGAAGGCGCACGCCGCACCTCTCCGCTCACTCCGGCTGGAGCCTGGGTAATCCGCTCAGTAGGCGACTCTGTCCCTGGCATCTTCACCAAAGCCTTGCAACAGCTCGTGAAGCTCAGCCCCGGGGATTTGGGCCCTGGCGTCACAACAGAGGACTCCAGGCGCCCGCGAATGGGGTGGGGGTGCGTCCAGGGTGGCCAAGAGCTCTTTGGGGGCCACAAATGTGGCTGTGGTCACCACGCAGGGCGGACGGTTCGCTTAGTTCGTCTTTGCGCACAGACACGCTAGGTGTCGCGGGCACGCAAAGGCAGGCAACCGGGGTGGGGATCGATAGATTATTTCTCCTCTCGGCTCAACATTTAGAACGCTCTGCTCCGAAAGAACTGTGGGAGCAAGTTCTTTGGGGGGAAAAATGCCTTTTCGGAGTTCTCTCTGGAAACTCAAGGAAGCACGCTCTCGCGTGTGTTTGTGTGTGAGTCTAACCTGCGGTCTAGATTTCTTGCAGTGTAACACTCGCTTATTCCTTGCAGTTCCTCAACTTTGTGCTGCTAGTGCGTCTTTCCCAGGACTATTGCCATGGGCATCACTTTTCCAAAACCACAAACACATAACAAGCCTCCCAAGGCCTTTAAATCTCAGGGGCATTTTGGGAGGCCAGTTACCTGCTGATGTCTTCCAAATGGTCCAGACGCGGCTCGAGCCGTAGAGACTCCAGGATTCAGGGAATGAACACACACACACACACACACACACACACACACACACACACACACACACACGCCCGGGTCCTGGAGGAAAGTGGGCTGCGTGGGTGGCAGCCTAGCCCTATCTGGGCTCAGCCGAACCAAGGAAAGTAACCTTGCATTTTGCCGTCAGAGGCTTCCTGGTCAAGGCTTTCTAGAGCCCGCGTTTGATAAATATAGCCTGGCATTTGCCCCTGAATTAGACTCTGTTTCCTTATTTAGCCCTAGCACAATGATTTTAGATGATGTCACTTAGAGCTAAACGAGAAAATTGATCTCAGATTTACTTGGCCTATAATGCCTGGTTAAGCAGATTGAGAATTAAAAAGACAGAGGAAGCTAGGGGGAGGGGTGGCTGAAGGATAGAGAAGTGTGTGCGGGCGAGTGCTTGCGTGTAGGGGAGGGCACGGCGCATTGCGGAGAGCGCCCCCGCCTCTTCTGGGCGGGGGAACCTCTCTCACCAATGAAAAGTAGTCACCGACTGCAGAGAAAAAAAAGTTTTCCTGTTGACTGTTGGAAGCGAATTGAGCAATTATCTAGTTTACCTTCTCCTCTTGGAAGTTAACGATTGGCGAGATCTTGGCTGCGTTATTGACACAACACTTTCTATTGATAGAAATAAGTAGTGATTGTCCCCGAGTCATTGGTGCGCCAAGAACTCTGCGATGGGCTGGCAGGAGTCCTTTGGGCTGGGCAGGCAGGTTCGGCTGGTGATGCTGGGGAGGAGGAGGAGGAGGCTGCTGGTGGTGACGGTGCCTGTCCTCTCCACAGGTCTGTGACAAGCAGGGGACAAGGCAACGACCGTGCAACCCAACCCCGGCGGACGGAAGCTGGCGACTCAGTCATGGACAGTAGCTGCCTCAACGCGACCACCAAAATGCTAGCGACTGCTCCAACTCGGGGCAACGTGAACACATCCAAACCCTTGGCTTTCTCCATCGAACGAATTATGGCGCGCACCCCTGAGCCTAAGGCCCTGCCTGTTCCCCACTTCCTGCAGGGAACCGTGCCCAAAGGAGACCCCAAGCACTCCCTGCATCTCAACTCGTCGATCCCCTGCATGATTCCTTTCGTCCCTGTGGCATACGACACGAGTTCCAAAGCCGGAGTGACTGGCTCTGAGCCCCGCAAGGCGAGCCTGGAGGCTCCAGCGCCGCCCGCCGTGGCGCCCTCGGCGCCAGCGTTCAGCTGCAGCGACCTGCTCAACTGCGCGCTAAGTCTCAAGGGCGACCTGGCCCGCGACGCGCTGCCACTGCAGCAGTACAAGCTGGTAAGGCCGCGTGTGGTCAACCATTCTTCGTTCCATGCCATGGGCGCCCTGTGCTACCTGAACCGAGGTGATGGCCCGTGCCACCCGGCTGCGGGCGTGAACATTCACCCGGTGGCCTCTTACTTTCTCAGTTCCCCTTTGCACCCACAGCCAAAAACATATTTAGCCGAAAGGAATAAACTGGTTGTCCCGGCGGTGGAGAAGTTCCCTTCGGGTGTAGCTTTCAAAGACCTATCTCAGGCTCAGCTGCAGCATTACATGAAAGAAAGCGCCCAACTTTTATCAGAAAAAATCTCATTCAAAACCTCGGATTTCAGCCGCGGCTCTCCTAATGCCAAACCCAAAGTTTTCACTTGTGAAGTCTGCGGAAAGGTAAGTATTATGCAAAAAATCAATTCATTCCTTTCTTCTTTTTTTCCCTTCCTTTTATCCTTTCTTCCTTCCTTCCTTCCTTCCTTCCTTCCTTCCTTCCTTCCTTCCTTCCTTCCTTCCTCCTTCGCTTCTGTTTTAGTATTTTGAAAGTGGGAGTAAAAGCTTATTTCCCCCCATTCCTTCCTCTGTCCACTAAGAAGTCAAATCTTTTGTCCAGCTAACTTGTTTTCTCTATGTTTAATTTTAAGGTCTTTAATGCGCACTATAACTTAACCCGTCACATGCCGGTGCACACAGGAGCCAGACCCTTCGTTTGCAAAGTGTGTGGGAAAGGTTTTCGGCAAGCCAGCACCCTTTGCAGGCATAAGATCATTCACACGCAAGTATGTTCCTCTGTCATAGTTCTACCCAGTAGTGGAACTGTTTGCTCCCCCCCCCCAAAAAAAAAGATCGATAGAGCAGAGCCTCATTCTTTGGCCTAAGATCTGTTGAACTGGGCTGGCTGGACTGGGGAGGTGTCTTGTATTATTGCCTTTGTTCCTTTAAAAGCGTGTTAGCGTATTGTGCGTATTGTGCGGGTAGAACTCCACATCACAATAACAAAGTATTTTGAATTGAATTTTCTGTTCTTTCTCTCTACTGCTTAGGAAAAACCTCACAAATGCAACCAATGCGGTAAAGCGTTCAATAGAAGTTCCACGTTAAACACACATACCCGGATCCACGCGGGCTACAAACCATTCGTGTGTGAATTCTGTGGCAAAGGGTTTCATCAAAAAGGTATTGAACCCAGGAGATGTCTTCTCATAGTGGGCCTTAGGAAAGCTGTACTGAATCTCTTCAAGATATTAAAGAAAATGAGTTGTGAATGTAACTGGTTATCGAGGAAGGCTGTGTTCTGGCTCCCTACCCGCGGGTCTGACCAGTGTTAGAAAAGACTCGTTTGATACATCAAAGGGTACTTCTTTATAACCTCCAGTTTCCGTTTAGTATAACTGGATAAATTAATGTGTATTGATAAGTAAAAGAAAGAACAACTCAGTGTGCCTAAAATCAAACTTACGACAGTGCCCTGCACCCTGGGTCAGAGCTGCAGCGGTTCTTCAGCTTGCCTCCTTACCTTTTTATGAACCTTCCTCACCCTAACCTATTTTCCTTCCAAGCTCTGTTCAGACCCTAATCCTGACGATTTTTCTGTTTCAGGGAACTACAAAAACCACAAGTTGACCCACAGCGGAGAGAAGCAGTTCAAGTGCAATATCTGCAACAAGGCTTTCCACCAGGTGTACAACCTCACCTTCCACATGCACACGCACAACGACAAGAAGCCTTTCACCTGCCCCACGTGCGGCAAGGGCTTCTGCAGGAACTTTGACCTCAAGAAGCACGTCCGTAAGCTGCACGACAGCAGCTTGGGGCTGACCCGCACTCCGACTGGGGAGACAGGCAGCGATCAACCGCCCCAACTGCAACAGCCGCCGCCTGCATCCATGCCGCCTCTGCAGCCTGCTTTGCCACCTCCCGGGCCTCTGCAACCCGGTCTTCACCAAGGCCACCAGTGATAGAGGCCAAATATCCCCCCCAAAACCCCAGCAGGAGGGCCCCCACTGAGGAGGTCCGCAGACTAAGGCGGACCTCTTGGTCTAAGCTCTCCTGCAAAACCCGGGACACTTTGGGCCCCTCACTTTTGGCGGACAGGAAGCCTCTGCATTCCCTGGCCTTTCACTTCTTGCATGCACCTGCTAAATGGTTTTGTGTATTATATTTCAAATAGGCACTAACAATTATGATACATTTGGAGGGGCTTAATTGGATTTTCTTTAAGTTGAAAAGACTTTTCATCTCTGGTGGAGAGATGGTGTTTTTTTTGTTTTGTTTTTAAACAAATATCTGCTGTATTTATTGAGATCTGTATTATTCTAACCGGGAATGCTGCACCATTTTAATTTTATTGTTGTATATATTTCCAGTGTGTCGATTCTGCTGCCTCAAAATGCCTGCTGATTGTTTATTATTTTCTCCTTCCCCAAAGCAACAAAACACAGTGTGTATGTTCTAAATACACACAGATGTGTGTGCCCATGAAGGCGCATTCAACGTTAATGAGCGCATACATGTACACATACACACACATTAGATAAGAGTGGTTCATAACAAATGAATTTGAATTTTGGTTTTGATTCTTGCACGTCGAAGTTGATTTATTGACTGTTGGAAATAAATACTTGGAATATGCTTATTTAATCAACAAATTTCAAGACTTTGTATTATTTAGCTAAGCATCTCTGGCTCCGACTTTTCCTCCTGTACTCATCTATTTTTTATTATTACTAAGGCCAACTAATTTGAGCTGAATATTTACCTTACACAAATTGTCTTTCTCTATGCTTTGGGCCAGGTTATGAAATATGGTTAAACTCTGATATCGAAAATGTGTATCTTCTGATAGATTTGTGGTATAAAAGGTGGGGACTTTGTATCCAGAGGCCTTATTGTGTGCATTTCCAACATTCTGAAGACACATACTGACTTGTACACAGCTGGCAAAGACAGTCTCCGTGTTTTTAGATGTGTACACATGTTTATAGTGAGTATACTTCCATTCAAGGAGGAGACATGGATGAAAACCAAACCGTGGCGAGTGCCAGGTTCTTGAAACGCTTTAAGTGTTAATCAGGAGCTCTGCTGTGCGCTGGAGCTCTGATGTTTTCTAACTGCAAGTCTCTCCTGTTTTCTTGCCAAAACAGTGAAACAACTGCTAAAGACTTTAATTAAGAGGGGTAATTAGTTCAGATTTATCAAAGCCGGGTTGTTATACTATTAGCTGCTCAGCAGAAGCTGCCAGACAAACTCACAGCCCTGCATAGAAGTCCTGCCTTAGCGGGCCATGTCCTAGGGGTGAGGTTGCTGGGGTGGGAGGGTAGGGTAAGTATAGGGATCCCTGCTGGTGGTCACAGTCCGGCAGCCTTGTGTCAGGGAATGGGTGCATAAGACTCCCTCCCACCCAGGCGCTTCGACCTGTGCTTTGTGTTCAGAGGATCCATTCAGTATTTACACATAGACTCAGTCTCCTGAGAGCCCAAGTATTCTCCTGCCTGGAGCAGGGTGACCTTGCCAGTCCAGGATCACCAGACAGTTGCTGGGTAGCATTTGTACCTCACTTTTGATGGCCATGTGGCACACAAGAAAAAGGTGGGTCGGTGAGGTGACAGGTCATCGGCAGGTGGAACATAAGACAGAGAGCCACAGCAGAGGCACAGCATCAACTTTCTAGACTTTCTAGATAACTAGAATACCCGAATACCCACTTCAATCAAGGCCATGAAGGGCATACTGTTCTGGGTGCCAAGAATGGTCTAGGAGCTGGAAGGTGACAAAGGCACCTGCGGGTGCCAGAGTCTCACTGGGACTCACAAAGAACTCCTAGCCCGGAAAAGGGTCAGGAGAGGGAAGTGCTGGAGTGAACCAAAGCCGTAGGGTTCCGGGACATGCAACAAGGATTTAAGGTTTGGCCCATGTTCCCTGGACTTTTGCCAGTGGGCACATCCAATGCAAGTGAGAACAAGTCAACATGATGAGATCAAATCCAGACTTTCATCTCCCCCTTCTCTTCACACTCCCACTTTGTTCTTTGTCAACAGACATGAGACCCATGTTAACTCCAGTTAGATTCTGTGTGTCTATGGATACAGCATCCGACCTGATCTTCTCGTTCCAAATGCTGACCACATTCCCTTATAGTTGCCAGTGCCGCAGAAAGTGTGTTGAGAAATGTCTCCTAGGTGACAGGCAACTGCCTTTTCAAAGTGGCTTCCTTCGATCCTGAAAGCATTTGTTCTTTCGAGGATAAAGAATGAGATCAGAGGTCTTTATAACTTGCAATGTATATATCTGAAGTTCAAGGGCAGAATAAAGCCTTTGCTTCTTGAACTTTTCCTCAATTAGCAATCAAACTTATTCTCAAAACTTAGAGTGAAACGTCCTTTAGACATGCAAGGCAAGGCAATGCCATTGTTATGTGGTAGAAAACCAAATGAACATTGTTGAGGAAAGTGCCTACGCTCCAGAATGCTTCCTTCTTGTTAGGAGTTGTTTATATGTGCATTTCCATCTCCTAACCCATGCCAATATGCTTTGATATACTAAATAAAGACATGTCTCACCAAAGAAATGAATTGGCTTGTGATGTTGAAAGAACAAAGAGTAGAGAGAGAAGGAGAAGGCATGAAGGAAAGAGGGGAGGGGAGGGGGAATAGAGAAAGAACAAATAGAGGTGAAGTCTATAGCAGATCCCTAGCATGGAATGACATTGTTTAGGGTTGGCTGTGGATGCTGCAGTATTTCCAGTGAGGTTTGCAGGGAAAGATGGTTGTCATTTGCTAACAGGTTTGAGCAGCCTGGAGTGTTGGTGATTACACAGAGGAGGCCAAAAGGAAATTCTCTAAAATTAAGTGCTGAAGAGAAGCACTTGTCAGAAGATCAGTGATCTTTGATTTCTGACAATTGCTATAATCAAGGAGTATCCCTTAAAGATAGTGTAAACTCAAGAATTAAGTTTGTGGTGGGGAGGGGCTACTGGTAAAGTGGGATACTTAACCAACAGTCATGGAAGACCTCACAGTTCTTCAGTTTCTGGTA
This sequence comes from Sigmodon hispidus, assembly GCA_004025045.1. NCBI lineage: Eukaryota > Metazoa > Chordata > Mammalia > Rodentia > Cricetidae > Sigmodon > Sigmodon hispidus. The sequence goes on from PVIH01000675.1 coordinate 232,325, forward strand.
AATATTGAAAGGTGGTCCCTTTCGTTGACCACCAAACCTCTATCCATTTGAGCTTACATAGATCTTAATGCCTGCTCATAGAACACAAACCCTAAAACATGTGCAGCAAAATTTGGCTTTGTTGAAATCTCTTTTCATTAGATTTTATATTAGCCAGCAATTTCTTCCATATCTCAATGAGGGCTAGAGCCAGTGTTAAGATTTTTAAGCTAGAGAAATGGCTTCTCTTCAGCTTGGTACAGAGGAAGATAGTTAGACCAATGTTGTAATGAATTTTTAGAAGTTATAATCCACTGTGACTACATGATTTTGTTCAGTTTCTGGAAATCAAAATATGATAAACAGAATTAGCAATGTAAGTAATTAAATCCTACATACTTAATATAGAACCCAAACGGACATTTCTAACAATGTCCTCCTACATATGTTAATTTTTCCAGGCTTCCAAAAGTATAATTTGTGAACAAGTTTATCTGCAAAACTGGGACTAAGTAGTCACATTTGGTGGTAAGTAATGGCATTGCTTGAGGATCTTAAATAGTTGCTCGTTAGTGATAGTCAAAGTTCTTATAGAACACTCTTTCTTTACAAATGAGAAAAAAGAGCAGGCATTGTGATGTACATTTTTAATCCCAGCACTAGGCAGGCAGAGGTAGATAGGTCTCTTCTATGTGAGTTCTAGTCCAGCCTGGTCTACATAGAGAGTTAAAGGCTGGCCAGGGATACAGAGTGAGATCATGTGTCAAACAAACAACAAGAACAAAAGAAACACAAACAAACAACTAAGCCACCATAGGCTTCATTTCTAGAATCTATGCATCTTGCTTGACATATTTCCCCTTTATATTAGTGGCAGTTATGTAAGGCATATTAATTTTGCTAGTCCTGACAACACCTTATACCTAACTAGAATATACCTATAATGATAAAAGTACCACAAAACATGCAATTATAAAATATAAATGATCTAAATTTCAAAATTGAGGCATACAGAAATAGAAGGTTTTCTTTCTCACCTTTATTAGATATTCTATCAAATAAATCTTTATTTATTTTTGTGTGTGAGGTTTGCTCCAAGGCACGATTGCTTGCTCTGTTACCTGAGTGCATTGTAAAGACCATGAAACTCACAATCTGAATACTGAGAGGATAAGAATATGAAGCTGCTGTATCTCATTAGAAGTAATTTTTGAAACTGATAAAATATCAACTTTTTGCTGTTTTGCTGACATGAGGTTGCTTTCTATGCTGGATAGTTTTATGTCAGCTTGACATAAGCTAAAGTCAACTGATAAGAGGGAGCCACAATTAAGAAAATGCCCTGTTAAGACTTGCTGCAGACAAGTCTGCAGGCCATTTTCTTAGTAACTGATGGGGCAGAAGGGCCCAGCCCATTATAGGTGGTGCCACCCCTAGGCTGGTGGTCCTGGATCTACAAGAAAGCAGACTGAGCAAGCCATGGGGAGCAAGCCAGTAAGCAGCACCTCTTTATGGCCTCTGCATCAGCTCCTGCTTCCAGGTGCCTGCCATGTTTGAGTTTCTGTTCTGGCTTCCTTCAATAATGGACTACAATGTGGAAGTGCAAGCCAAATAAACTGTTTTCTCCTCACCTTGTCTTTTGGTCATTGTGTTTTGTTACAGCAATAGACCCTAACTAAATCACTTTGCCATAAGAAGTTATTTGATATTATTAGATTAGTTGAGTAGAGGATCATTTGCTGTGAATAAAAACTGAAAAGTAAACTATTCATGAGTAGAGGATCATTTGCTATGAATTTTACTGATTTTAGGAATTAATGCATGTGTCTATTGAGAAAAGCAAAACAAACAAATAACAATATGTTAATAAACACACCTGTCAGCTTGAACTTGTGATGATGCCAAGATTGCCAGTTTAAGCCACTGTAGGAAACCTCACTCCACTCAATAAGAAAGAAGTCTGGGGCTGGAGAGATGGCTCAGTGGTTAAGAGCACTGACTGTTCTTCTGGAGTACCTGTGTTCAATTCCCAGCATCCCAGCATCGTAGGTTTCTGCAGGTAATAACTGTAATTCCAAGATGTGACACCCTTACATAGTTATACATGCAGGCAAACACCAATTCATATAAAGTAAAAATAAATTTTTTTAAAAAAAGAAAGAAGTCTGATATCTATATGACCTTGATGGGGAAAAATCCCTCTATTGTTTTATTTGCCTGCATTTTATAATATGTTATAATGGAGGTCTGAAGAAAATTTAAAAATCCATGCCTTAGCACAGGAACAAAGTAATCTCAAACAACCAGGTACAGTTTCAGTTCAAGACTGACATTCATATCAAATAGAAAATTTTGTCTTAGAAAAGTTACATTACTAAATAAATGGAACAGAATTCTTCTGATACAAGTCTCCTGGCTTAATACTTTACTGTCAAATAAACAAATGTTGCTTATGGGTGCTGAGATGTGGGAAGGAGAAGAGCATACAGTGAGGTCTTGACAGGAGCTGGACATCTGTCACAGAGTGAATGGGAGCCATTAAATGTTCTAAATCTATTCTTCATAGGGATAGTCGACCCTTTCTTTCATAAAAATTTGAGAGTTTAGTCCAATGTGTGACCTTCTAGTCATAATAACAAGTAATATGACATCTTTTGATGAAAATAGAAATTTATTGGTTAAATGGGAACCACATCTCGAGTGTAGATTCTAGTCAGCTTGAGCTACCATAAAACAAACAACAAACAAAACACAGGAGGAAAAGAACTTGACAGTAAATGGGCTGTGCTGCTGCTGCTGCTGCTGTTGGTTTATAAATGGTTCCTCCTAATCGATAAAATCAGTTATGCCACTGGCATTGTTGGCTACATGGCTTTCATGTTTACCCTCTTTGGTCTTAACTTATTATTCTCTCTCTCTCTCCCTCTCTCTCTCTCTCTCTCTCTCTCTCTCTCTCTCTCTCTCTCTCTTGCTCTCCCTCTCTCCAGTATCCCCTTATTATCCAGGAGCTTGTCAAGTAGGCTAGGTTTACTAACAACTGAGTATCAAGCATTCTCTTGCCTTTAACTCTCCAGTTCTGGGATTTTAACTAGATACAACTAGCTGTTTGTTTGTCTTGGTGGTTGGTGGTAAATGCTAACTGTGTACACATAGAAACACAATGTAGGGGGTGGAGAGATGGCTCAGCGGTTAAGAGCACCATCTGTTCTTCCAGAGGACCCGGGTTTGATTCCCAGCACCCACATGGTAGCTAACAACTGTCTGTAGTTCCAGTTCTAGGCAAACACCAAGGCAAATAAATAAATAAATAAATAAATAAATAAATAAATAAATTTAAAAAAAGAAAGAAAGAAACACAATGTAGTTTCTGAGCCCAGTATACAGGGAAAGAGAGAGAAAAAAAAGAATTATATGGATGATACCCAGAGGCCTAGCATCCTCCAGTCTCCATGAGAGCCAAGGGAAGAAGGGCTTTTCTTTTTTCCCCCCGCAGAACACAGGGTTGGGGTTGAATCCACAGATTTTGAAGCAAGAAAACATAAAAACTAATTTAGAACAGAAAAGTTGAGATTCTTTTCCCATTGTATTTTTTCTCATGACATTGCCACCCCTAGAATAAGTTCAGAACCATGGTGTAAAGAAGAGAGAGACCTCAAAAAGAGGGCAACTGGGTACAATAGGGATGGGTGGGTAGGTGACTGCAACTTGCTCCCAGAGCCTAGAGAAAACTGAAAAATAAAAATAAGATAAAAAAGAAGTTTGAAATCTATAAGCCTTCTGTGCTAGTCATCCTCACCTTCATCCCCCTCTCTTCATCATTTTTGTCTTCTTCACCTTTGTCCTCACCGATATCTTCCAGTCCTTCCTCTTCATCATCAGCATCACCACCATTATCATCATCATCTTCATCATCCATGTCACGAACCAAATGGTACTGCAAGGGATTTGGCCAAATATCATCTTTGATGACTTCTCCTAACTCATTTGCTCCTGCATTGAATGGTCAGTAAACTGGTAAACCAGTTCTCTGGCTCTTCCTGATGCCTATTCCTGCATCTGACTGGAGCATCTTGTTAAATCCTTTCCAGATTTCCATTTGATTTCACTGCACTTTAAAGATAGGTCACCACTCTGATTCAGATGAAATTCTTTGGACAGAACTTTTTTTCAAAGTAAGAATTTTCACCAAAATAAAAAACTATTCTGTAACCCAATTAATATCATCAAATTCTGTCATTTCAACTCTGGTTAAATAATGCAGAGAGCCTTTTCCTCTTTCTCCCAAGCAGTACAGATACTTGTGGATAGTTGACAAATGTTGTTACCCCCAAATTTGGTATCTGACCTCTCCTGAAAGAATGATTGGCAGAGTTTATTTTGTATATCTTGTACTTTCAAAATTTCCTCACTGACTTTGTTCATTTAGCTTGTCTATTTTATTTTGAACTTCTTCAATATGTTCAATTGCTTCTTGCTATTATTTTTCTTTCAGGAGGGCAGAAAGGCCCCACATGTTCTCCAGCTTCAGGGCAGGTGTTGTCTGAGTTTCTTGCACTGAGACACGATGGAATATTGAGATTTTTGTGTCCCAGGTATGAAGAAAGTGGCTAGAAGCCAGAGGCCAAAACCGGAAACTCATAGCAGGAAGAAACTTGCAAGATCTCACAACTGGTTGTTTTAAATGCAGATTCTGAGAATTTTAAAATATTATTTGATGAGATTTATTTATATTATGTGTATAAGTGTTTTGTGATTGCATGTATGTGTACCACATGTGTCCTTGGTGTAAGAGAAGAGGGTATTGAATCTCTTAGAACTGGAGTTGTGGATGATTTTGCGACCCAACATATTGGGGCTAGGAACTGAACTTGGGTCTTCTGGAAAAACAACAAATGTTCTTAACCACTGAACTGTCTTTGCAGCATGGGGGGTTCTGAGGATTTAACTCAGGTTCTTGTGCTTGGAAATTTTAACACTTCAGTACCAAAGCCAACTTTACAGTTCAGAGACTTTCTTTCTGTCTGCTCTAAAGCACCCCTTTTGCTTTCTTTTAACTTTTAAAAATATTTTCAAATTATTAATAATACTTCTTTTACTTACCCTCCACTGTTACCCCTCCCTCCCCTTCTCTCTAACCCCCACCCACTCCTCAAAGGGGGTAAGGCTTAAATAGTCAACACAGGCTAGCATACCAAGTTGAGGGAGGACCCAGCCTTCCTCCTTGTATCAAGGCTGAGGAAGACATCCACCATAGGGAGTGGGCTCTGAAAATCCAGTACATGTAACCTGGATAATTCCTGGTCCATAGCCAGAGACCACTAACAGCTTGATCAACACACTGTGATCCTCATTCAGAGGGCCTAGTTCAGTCCCATGCAGGTTCTCCAGCTGTCAGTCCAGAGTCTGTGAGCTCTCATTAGCTCAGGCCAGCTGTCTCTGTGGTTTTCTCCATTATGCTCTTGACCTCCCGACACACACCTTGCATCTCTAGCTGCCCCTCCCTCTCTTCAACTGAACTCCAGGAGTTTGGCCAAGTGCTTTTAAAATGTAGTTTCCTTAATTTTTCAAAATTTCATAAAATGTGTTTTGATCATGTTCACACACCACTCCCTGCAGAACCATCTCTGACCTCTCCACCCTCCCAACTCTGTGTCTTCTTTTTATTTATTTATTTATTTATTTATTTATTTATTTATTTATTTATTTAATGAGACTTTTCACAAAGATTATTTATTTATTTTTAAAAAAGATCTTTTTTTTCCATGTATCCTCCTACTCACCCATCCTTCCCTATTCCCAAACCCTCCCAGGCTGCCTTCAGCCTCCTCCCACTCCATCCCCCATTCCCTCCCACAAAAGGGCCAGAAGTCCCAAGGTAGGTCAGCTCAGCATGGTGCATTCACTCCAGGCAGGTTCAATTTTTTTCATTCCAATATCAAGGCTGGGTTTAGGTGCTCCTCTGCAGGGAATGGGCTCCAAGATGCCAACCCATTTACAGGAACACAGTCTGATCCCATCCCTCAAGGCTCTATATACTACTGTCCATACCAACTGACAGTTGCCTATCCCTGGAAGGTCTAGTTCCTTGTCCTATGGTCCCCCAGGGACTGTTCTTGATTCAGTGTGCTCCTCAAAGCTTCAGCCAGCCATCTTTGTGAGACTCCTCCTCATACTCCCTATCTCCTTGCTCATACAGACTCTTATCCCCCACATTCCAGCTGTAAGGGGAGCTCAGCCCAGTGCTCAGCCATGGATCTCTGCCTCCACCTCCATTCAGTGTTGGGTGTAGGTTCTGTGAAGACACTTAGGGTGGTTATTCATTTGATTATAGGGAAGTCCTGTTTAGGCAGCCCTCCATTATTGGTTGGGGACCTATCCAGGGACATCCTGTGGGTTCTTGTGGGTTTCCCTAGCACTCAGTCTCTTTTCAACACCACATTGGTTTCCTCTATCAAGATATCCAACACATGGTCCTGGATAGGTAGGATCAACATAGTAAAAATGGCAACCCTACCAAAAGCAATCTACAGATTCAATGCAATTCCCATCAAAATCCCAACACAATTTTTTTACAGACCTTGAAAGAACAATACTCAATTTCATTTGGAATAACAGGAAAGCCAGGATTGTCAAAACAGTTTTGCTCAACAAAAGAACCTCAGGAGGCATCACCATCCCCGACTTCAAGTTATACTATAGAGCTACAGTAATAAAAACAGTCTGATACTAGCATAAAACAGATTTGTGGATCAATGGAACCGAATTGAAGATCCTGTCATTAACTCAAAAACCTATCAACACCTGATCTTAGACAAAGAGGCCCAAAATATTCAATGGAAAAAGATAGTATCTTTAACAAATGGTATTGGCATAGCTGGATGGTAGTGTGTAGAAAAATGCAAATAAATCCAAACCTATCACCCTGCACAAAACTCAATCAGGTGGATCAAAGTCCTCAGCATAAATCCAGCCACATTGAACTTGATAGAAAAGAAAGTGGGAAATACCCACCAACGTATTGGCTCAGGTGATCACTTACTAAATATAACACCAGTAGTACAGACACTAAGAACAAAAATCAGTAAGTGAGACCTCCTGAAACTGAGAAGCTTTTGTAAAGCCAAGGACTTTACTTTTTGTTTAAAGTCCACTAATGAGTGAGTACATCTCCTGCATATCTTTCTGGGTTTGTGATACCTCAATCTGGAGGATATTCTCAAAATCCATCCATTTGCCTGAAAATTTGAGGATATCATTTTTTCTTACTGGTAGATGTATCAGTTTTCAAACTGTGTAGATGTACCACAGTTTGTTAATCCATTCTTCAGATGAAGGGCATCTAGGTTGTTTCCAGGTTCTTGCAATTACCAATAATGCTGCTATGAACATAGTGGAGCTAATGCCTTTGGGGTACGAGCATTCTTTGAGTATATGCCCAATAGTGATATTGCTGGATCCTTAGGGAAATTGATTCCTAGTTTTCTGAGGAACTGTCATACTGTATTCCAGAGTGGCTGAACAAATTTACACTCCCACCAACAATGGAAGAGTGTTCCTCCTGCTTTTCATTCTCTCCAGCATTGATTATCATGTATATTTTTGATCTTAGCCATTCTGAAAAGTGTAAGGTGGTATCTCCAAGTTGTTTTGATTTGCATTTCTCTGATAGCTAAAGATGTTGAACACTTTTTCAAGTGCCTTTCAGCCATTTGCAATTCTTCTGTTAAGAATTCTCTTTTAGCTCTGAACTTCATTTTTTAATTGGGTTATTTAGGTTTTGGGGCTCTAGTTTCTTGAGTTCTCTATATATTTTAGAGATCAGATGTAGGATTGGTGAAGATCTTTTCCCATTCTGTAGACTGTCTGTCTTATTGGTTTATTTTTAATTTTTTTATACAATGCATTTTGACCATAAAGAATCTGATTACATAACCCTCTTTGTGTCTATCAGGAGTAAGGGCATAGTCAGGAGAAAGAGAGAACAAGCATTTCTATATCTCTTCTGGTGGGAACACGAATTTGATCAGAACAGAGTTTTCTCCTTATGATCTCATCCACTCATACTTAGCCTCCAAAGGCTTCATCTCCAAATATTGTCATAGGTAGGACTTCCACATGTGTTTTGACAGGGACACAAACACTGAGTTCAGATTAGTGGGTGAAAAATTCTAAAGTGTTCATTGCAGCACTGGAGAAATGGCTCAGCAGTTAAGAACACTGGCCTTTTTCCCAAAGGTCCTGAGTTCAATTCCCAGCAACCACATTGTAGCTCACAACCCTCCATAATGGAATCTGATGTCATCAATGCACCAGCACTAGGCACACAGGTATACATTTAGAGAGAGAGAGAGGAGAGAGAGAGAGAGAGAGAGAGAGAGAGAGAGAGAGAGAGAGAGAGGAAGAGGGAGGAAGAGGGAGAAAGGTGGAGGTAAAAGCTGGCACAGGGAGAGACCCTACCAGTTAAGGGGTTTTAAAAACAGGATAATAATTGTGATGTGTGACTTTTATCACTTCTATCCCATCAATACACTGTGAAGTAGAAGTCATTTGTGAGAGAACAGGTGATTGAGCTCTCTCTGGGTTTAACAAAACCAAAGAATTGTCTTTACCTTTTCAAATGTGAGAAAAGAGTCATGCCTTACCAGGAGAGTACATCCTTTTGAGGCCTGTGTTCACTACTTAGAAATTCTATATAGCATATGTAGAATTTGTTACTATCTACTGTTTCAGGAATCATATCTGATATAGTATATAAAAATCAGCAATGTATCATGAATAAAACTAAGTAGATCAGAAATCAGGAACACTAATATCAGAATTCTATATCCTGTTAGACAATTCATAGTGCATAAACAATTTTTTCTCAAATTCAAAAGATATTTTGTCTTGCTAGAAATCTTTAATTTATTTTCATATATATTATAAAACATATAAATGCAAATCTAATTATTTTTGCAAATTTATCTCCTGGTTGTACTAAAGATGAGTTGATCTTGGAGAATGTCACTCAAGTCATAAAACTTAATCAAGGGATTATTTTAATTATGACTACTATCGTGGTCAGGATATTTAAGGTATAGTCCTCGGGCTGAGCTTACTGCTAGCTGGTGATAGTATTTTCTCTTGTGATGATGAGCAAAGGCTGCCTGAAGCCATTGGCCTTCCCTTGGCAAGGCCAACAAAACACTTCACCTTCCTTCTTCCAATATGAGAACTTTCTTTTTTGTTAGTTTGTTTGTTTATTTTTATTTTTTATGTGAATTGGTGTTTTGCCTTTATGTATAACTGTGTAAGGGTGTCAGACCTTGGAATTACAGACAGTTGTTAGCTGCCATGTGGATGTTGGGAATCAAACTCAGGTCCTCCAGAAGAATAGTCAATGCTCTTAACCGCTGAGCCAACTCTTCAGCCCCGAGAAATTTCATGTTCTTTGAATGATCTAAATCATAGGAAGCCATGATGACCTACTAAATTAATTACTATCCACTGAAAATATCTAAAGTATTTTTTATTGGAACAATACAATGCTAGAATTAGAATAGACAAAATTAGGAAGGAAAATTATTCCATTAGGGAAACAATGAAAAATAAGTATAGAAACATTAATAAGCCAAGAAATAAAGAACAAAATTTTATTTTTTGTTGCTTTAATTGAAAAAAATATATACTTTTGGTACAGTATACTCTTATCAGAATTTCATCTTCTTGCAGAGTCTCGTAACCTCCCTCCCTATCAAGCTCCACATATTCTTTCTGTCTTTCTCTATAAAAAACAAACAAGCAAATAAAGCAAACAAACCAGAATAGAACAAAACAGAGGAAAAAAAATTACATAAATATGCAGAAACACATGCTCACACAGAAAACACATGAAAAAAACAAATGACAAGTAATGTTAAAAACAATCAGATAAGACATAAGAGATAAAACAAAATCTCCCCCGATACTACTGAGTTTGCTTTGCATTGGCCAGCTACTAATGTCCAGGGGGCTTCCCCTCAAATGTGGTTTGTATACCCAAGTCAGAGTTCATTGGGGAAAGGTAATTTTTCCTTTATGAGTAGTTGTCAGTTGGTTAGGGATAGGAGAGCATATCTACTCCCCTCTCTCAGTGCTGGGAGCTGGGTCCCCATATCTGGTTTGGACCTGTGCAGATCTTGTGCAAATCCTGTGCATGCTGCTGCTGTCTCTCTGAGTTCATTTGTGCCTTGGTTCTATCTGAAAGGAATTCTTTCCTTGGTGTCCTCCATCTCCTTTAACTCTTACAATTTTTCCTTTCTTTCTTTCCCAAAGTTCAATGAGCCCTGAGATGAGGGATTTGACGGAAACATCCCATTTAAAACCAGTTGTTCCAAAGTCCCTCACTCCTGCCCATTGCCAGTTATAGGTCTCTGTATTTGCACCCATCTACTGCATAAGGAAGTATCTCTGATGATGACTGAGCAAGATACTGATATATGAGCATTAAGAATTTCATTAAGAGTCGTCATATTGCTACATTTCTTTAGCAGAACAATAGAATTTGCCTTCCCCCTGGGTTCCTGGCCTATCTAGTCCCAGGTTCTTGGCCACTCAAGCAGTGTCAGGCATGGATTCTATCTCATGAAGTTGACCTTAAATCCAAGCACATAGTAGTTGGTTACTCTCATAACATTTGTGCCACCATTTCATGAGTTTATCATGTAGGCAGGACGCCATTATAGATTGAGGGGTTTGTAGCTGGGTTGGTTTTCCCTTTCTCCCCTTGCAACACATGGAGCACCTTCTAGTACTGTGAAAACTATGCAAAAAGGATGAAACTCTAGTTAGGCACCAGCTCAAATTCTCCGTGATCAATGACATGTGTTGGCACTGTCTTCAGAAATCAAACAGTAAAATTAAAGTGTTTGATTCCCACCCAGATGTTATGATAAGCAATTATTTCATCAAACAACTATGTGCTAGCTGGGGTAAATGATGACAAGGGTACCTTCGAGTTCAGAGAGAGCTTCTTCCTTCACCAGAAGGGTTTAAGCTACAGACCTATTGGGAACTTTTACAGGAACTTTTGCTTTCTTTATATTTTATATTTCAAACAAACTTGTTATATTGGCTTGTTACATTAGAGTTATTACAGATTTGAGTTAATATTTATTAACCAAATGTATCTATTTCAACTAGTAAAAAAATTGAAACTAACATAAGAGTTGGGTATTACTATAACACAATGGTGTGCAAGTGATTTAGATAATGAATGATAAGAAACCAATGGCATGACTATAGGGTTAGAGACTTTTGTTTTTGACATTGGAAACCATTCAGTAGAAGCACACCTATAGCAGGTTAGATGAAAAGTAGCCCCCATGCTTATAGATTCAGAGAGTAATAGATGTTTGTAGTATCAGAAATGAGACTCAGAGCCAATTATTGGGGGAAGGTTGAGATATCAGAGAGAGGAAGCACCACAGCCAATTCTCACCCAGCTGTCTTGCAACTTCCTCAGCCTCGCTCCTGTTTGCTTCTGCCAATCACTTCTGTTCTCTCTGGGTTTCTTCAAGCCCTTATATATCCTATCCCATCCAGGTTAAGATTAAAAGCGTGTAGCCTTGAAGAACGCTCAGAAACAGAAGTTCTGTCTCTGGAGTTGTGGGATCAAGGGTGGAAGTCACCACTCCACTCTCCCTTTGCTGGGATTAAAGGTGTGTGTGATTGAGTCAATTGTTTATCTTTGTATTCAAGGTTTAAGAATTTCCTGAGCTGTCTGACTAGGATTTGACTGGATGCTTCCTCCCCAATATTCAGGTTTTATTTAATATATAATATATATCCACAGATGTTGGCTTTTACTTCTTACTTTAAGAATATATTCTAAGAGTTTACATAAACTAAGAAGAATTCAGGAATCCTTTGGGTTAACACCAGTGTGGTAAGGACACAAAAGCCCTACAGAACAAGCTTATAGGCATCAATATTTTGGTTGTACATCATTGACTCAAAAGAAAGGCATGGTGTTATAGGTACACAAGTCCAATCATTTAATCAAGTACAAGTGCATATCTAGAACAAAATGAGCTATGGATAAATGCACTAGAGAGTTTCAAACATTTCAAAAGTTTCCTACGCATTTTAGAGAATTGTATGGTCAACCAATCTATGAACCCTCACATCTAAAACAGCCTTTGACTACTAGGGAATTTGAAATAACCTTTCTATCTTCATTATATATACATATATATACATATATACATATACATATATAGTGTGTATGTAAATTACAATTTCTTTAATTAGTGGTAGAGTACTTCTATATTAAGCTTGTTCATTATTGCTTGAAGAAAAAGTGCTTATTCTTTCTTACAAACTTTCCCAGGTGATTTTATCATAGTGCAAGGACTTACCAATAATTTCTTACTTAAGTTTCTGAGTATTTAAATTAGTCATAGGAAACAGGCTTTGACTCAAGGACTGACCTCATCACAGTAGAAGAAAAATAAGTTTGCTGCTAGTGAAGAAATGGTGTTTTCTCTGCTCTAATCCATTTCAACAAATTATTGTCCATGAATTAGAGAACAGTTCCTATCTTTGTCTTTATTGCAAATGCAGCATGCAGGGAAATATTCCCATTTAACTTTTGAAACAGGTTTAAAAATTAGACCATTAATTCACTGCAAAAATTAATCATTATTGCCATTATATTTTCACAAATACAAGTAATTGCAGATGTTAAATTAAACATTTTACATAACTCATGAAAGCTTTTTATGCCCTGTTTCATGATATTCATAAATATATGATTATAGTTGGTCATAAGCATTAACTGCCTTAGCCAATACCTACAACTTGCTTTCAAAATATATGTGTGACAGAAGTGGAGACTGATCTAAGCATTATTGGGTCCGTGGGACCATAGGACTGTCTGCTCCCTGCCCAGGGAGGGGATGGGGAGTTGCAGAGGAAAAAAATGACCAGATGTGTTGGGAGAGA
>PVIH01000675.1:245366-309061 GCA_004025045.1 Sigmodon hispidus
CAGGGATGGAAAAAAAAATTCAGAGGGAAAGATGAACACAAAGAAAATATAGGTGTAGCAATCTTATTTGTATTTCTACCCTTGATAAGCCATGCTTATCATTCTTATCCTCTGTATAGTTATTGTTAACTCTTCCACATTTTAAATTCTTTTTACTGTGTTTTTTTTGATAAATACAAAATAAAGAAGGAAAAAAAATATATGTGTGACAAAGTTGCTTTCCAATCCTTAGTCATTGTTTTTTTTTTTTTTTTTATTCTTCTGTGCTTAAAAAGGCTTGATATGGACAAGGTGACCATATTCCACTTTAACTCAGATGTATTTTGCTTAATTTGTATTATTGTATTTTTTTTTTGCCAGAGGGCAGTAGAGAGTGGGCAGTGCTGTGTGTGTTGATAAATGTTTAATAACAGGTTTTCAAAAAACAAAAACCAAGGAGCCTTGATGGGTAGTAGTTAGCAATACCCTGGTGTAATAATCCCACTGTGGCCAATTCAAGCTACCAATATGACACCAACTGGCTTACAGAATTCCTAGAAATTTAGTACCTGGCTTTTGCTAGTCAGTTTGAGAATGGACATCTGCTGGGGTTCCTGCAACTGTAAAATGAGACCAGTCATCATGGAGAAAAGTTTCATTACTCATCAAAAGAAACTCAGAACAGTGAACCAGACTTTCTTCTGTTCTCTCTAATATTTTATTACAAAATGGTCAACATATTTGAAGGTATTTTATAGTAAATATATATACTACTCATCACCTACACTCAACTACTATTATTATTTAATTCTACACAGCAGAACACACAGCAATCAATCCATTCAGCTAATAATACATCATATTCTACAATCCATTGCACGGTGAATATCAAACATCACTATTTTTTCTGTTAGTAACTACACCATGTGTAGCATTAGCTATGATTCACTCTATGTTTAAAGCCTTTTGAAGTAAATTCTGTAAAATAAACAAAAAAATATTAAGTGGTATATGCTCAAATTCCCATTGTCCTTATTTCTTTCAATTGCTGTAATAAATGTCATGACCAAAAGCATCTTGAGGGAGTAGAGGTTTTACTTCTTTAAACAATTTCCAAGTCATATTTTATCACTAAGCCTGGACAGGACTTAAGGCAGAAACCTGAAGGTGGGAACTGAAGTAGAAACCACACACACACACACATACTCCACTTACTTTGAATTTGGTTAGGATTTGTACTTCTAATTATTTTGATCTTAGCCCCTGTGATGAATGTGATGACTAGCAATGTTGGGCAGTTTTCCTTGCAATGACTATTGCTCAGTTATATATTATTTTTAATAAAATGTTTGTCCAAACTTTTAAAAAATATTTATTTATTCATGTATATGAGTGTTCTCTCTTCATGCATATCAGGAGAAATTTAATCCCACTACAGACAGTAATGAGCCATCATGTAGTTGCTGGAAATTGAATTCAGAACCTCTGGAAGAACAGTCAAATGTTCTTAAACAATGAGCCATCTCTCCAGCCCCTCAAACCTGGAATGTTTATCTTCATATTGAGCTATACGACCAGCCATCCATCATTAATAAATATATATCCAGTGTCTTCATAAAAAATGTGTTGTTTTATTTTTAATGTTGTCTTCAGTCTATAGCTCACCAATTGATTTTCTTTTTGCTACAGTTTGATAAGCAGCTTTCAATATTGATGTTGATTAATTTTTGCTCTTTTATTCTCTTCTCTGAGAACTTGGTTCTAACCACTTCAAATGTAATATGCTTTGACTTCAAATTTAGGTCCATAATCCATCTCATTTAATTCTGGAATATAACTTGAGGTAAGGCTGAGGCTAATTATTTTCCCATATGTTCCCATCATCTGTTGAAAAACCTTCTTTGTCTTCAGCAGATTGCCTTGGTGTTTCTTCTTTTTTCTCCCTCTGATATTTTAGGCTAATTATATTTTAATTTAATAGTAACACAATGAGAAGAGAGATAAGTGGTCCATCAACCTTGTGGTGATGTGAGACATATCTACCATCTTTTGTTTCTCCTAATTACGACAGTGATCACAATGAGACTATTTTATTGAACATTTACTATAACAGAGGTGGAGAGGCTAGCTTGCCTGAGTCCAGCAGGTAAGACATAGGCTGTGCTCTGACTCAGGGGGTCACACACAATTCATGACAGCTGTGACTGTCACTGTCACCAACATGCCTATCCTGTGATTCTATTTTCTGTGATAACAACATGTTCCTCTGGCAGCAGGACATACATCTTTCTTTTTCTTTTGAGATTCAAATAACCATATAATTTTGGGCGTGTTCTGTTGTGCAATATTATTTTAACTAGGCAAAGATGTGTTATATTTGTTTATGCTGCAGAGTATTACTTTAACTCTGTAAAGGTATGTTTCTTTTGTTTATGCTGCATTTGTTTATGTGAAGATATGTTGCATTTGTTTCACCTTGTCTGCTTAAGGCTCCTGACTGGTCTAATAAAAAGCTGAATGGCCAATAGCTAGGCAGAAAAGGCATAGATAAGGCTAGTGAGCAAAGAAAATAAATAGGCAAAAATTTCTGTCCCACCATCAGCTCCCTTATAGTTGACTCAGAGGCTTAATATTACTTATAAATGCTTGGCTGATAGCTTAGGCTTATTACTAACTAGTTCTTATACTTAAATTAACCCATAATTCTTACCTATGTTTAGCCATGTGGCTTGGTATCTTTTTTTAGTGTTACATTCTCATGTTGCTTCTTCTGCATCTGGCTATTGATTATGGACTCTGCCCTTCTGTTTCTCAGCATTCTCAGTTTGGCAGACCTGTCTATACTTCCTGCCTAGCTATTGGCCAATCAGCATTCTATTAAACCAATGAGAGCAACCCATATTCACTGTACACAGAAAGACCATTCCACTGCATTTTCCCTTTTCTGTCTAATTAAAAAAGGAAGGCTTTAACTTTAACATACTAAAATTTCATATAACAAAACAGTTATCAACAAGAACTAAAGAAATACTATCTAATCCATTTGCATTTGGCAACTTAGAGAAAATACTCAATTCTCTCTTATCGTGGTAAGCCTAAAGTTTTGTATCTATTTTACTTTCTACTATAACTAAGGAAAACAAATATAACTAGTTAGTCTTCAACTCCATCAAAGACCCCAGAAAGTTGAAATGTAACCTAACAATAGGGACATCTCACTGCATGGAAAATCACCCAAAATTCCTCTGAAATGTTGGAGCACCCATCTTCAGGCTACAGGCCTAAAATATCTAACAGATTTTTCTATGAAGCAGGATTTTCAAAGAACTGTCCCACCTTGTCTTGGTGAAGTTCGGTAGTCACATTCTTTTATGTCCTGCTTATCCAATTTGGACAGCATACAACTAGCAGTTGAGGTAAGGGCAGTTTCTTGTCTGGTGGCTAGCATTTACCACAAAGAAAGTAAACTCTACATGGAGTTTCTTTGATGCCAATCATTTTCTCTGAAGTAGATTGATGATACCAGGAGCAGACATGTTATGAAAAGCTTTAGGTTATTAAACATATTAAATGCCATATTCTGTAGGTCTTTGAAGTGTTTGAAGATTACCTATTTGTCTGAAATATATCTTTGTATACTTAGATAACCTAACTAACATGACTATAAGTTTGATTATTATAGAGGACTATTAATCAGTATTTCTTAACTATGCATTACATTTTTAAATAAGCTGCATAAACATGATACCCTACACAAGAGTAGAAATATGCAGTATAGCAAAATTAATTTTAAATTTGTATCAATGAACCAAATTTTATATCAATGTAAAACGTATAAGACTAATATTTGTTTTTTTGTATTAAAGTAGAGTCAATAATCTACCCCTTTTACTTATCCTTTTATAGGAGGAAAAATCTAGAAATAAGGAAAGAAGGAGGAGGAAAGAACGAGGGAAGAAAGAGAGGGACATACTAGGGCAAGCAGCCAGGCAGTTGCCAGCCAGCCAGACATAAAAAGCAGTCAAAGTATGACAGAAGGAAAGAAAAGTAAAAAGCCCTGAGGCAAAAAGTAGATGAAGAGAAACAGGTAAATGTAAGTTAAAAGAGTTAGCCAGGAAGAGGCTAAGCTAGACCAAGCCTAGGCATAACTAATAAGAAGTCTCCACTTCATGATTGGGGAGCTGTTTAGTGGCCTAAAGAAGTAGCCGGTACAATGTTCTATGCTGTGTGTTGATACGTTTGACTCCCTTCATTCTGATGGTGAACTGTTCTGGTTACCTGTGCTTGATCCTTTGTGTAAATCACTAGCACCTTAAACTTCCATACTCATTTAGTCAGCTAATTCATACTCAGAATCCCTCTAGAATTATGATGGGGCCTGTAACAAAACTATAGACCAATTTCATGAAAAAGGACACACTCACAATATTGAGTATTTCCATAATAAGCTTGTAAATAGAAAACTGAATTGGGAAAAAAGGTGACTTGCTATAGAATATGATTGTGTTGTCTTTTCTTCCATTTGAAATACTCTTACACTGTAGCCCAGCCTGGCCTAGGAATCATCATGGAGATCAGGCTAGTTTTGGGAAGTCCTTCTGCTTTAGCTTCCCCAGTGATAGGATTACAGGTATAGGCCACCATGCCCAGGTTTTAGTTTTGTAGATTTTCTTTTTTCTTTCTTTTTTTGCATTGTATGCACAATCATTCTTTTTTTTATGGAAAAAAAGGACTTTATAGAGTGAAAAAAAGAAGAAATATGTAACAATGCCATTGTGTAGAATGAATAGTGTTGAGATTGTTTTTCTGCAGATAATTGTTTCTTTGTCTACAATTATGAAACAAATCACTACAGTGTAAAGGCAAGAAAAATATTCTTTCCATAATACCTAGTATCTCACAGTTGTCCGCTGTCATCTGGGCTAATCCTAAAGTTTAGATTCAAATTAGGTGGATGTGAGAGTCTATTATCCTAAACATAATGGATTCTATAAATTTAAAATATAAGGGAAAAAATCTGTAAAAGCCCAGAATATGTAAGAGTGGCAGCTAGGGTGTTAGTTGTGATTCTAATGCTGCATATTCCCACTACTGTGGGTGGGAACTGGGCAGCTTTCTGTAGTGAGTTTTCCTTCACAAGCCTTTAAGGACAACTTTCAGAAACTGTCAAAAAGATATATACAATTTTAGTATGCATTTATACATAAAATTACCTATAACATATAACCATGTTAAAATGTATTCAAGTTTTTAACCATTTAAATTGTTGGATTTCTGAGGAGTTGGTGCATCTGATCTACTTACTATCATTGTGAAGCCCATTTATTTCCCTGGTTTTGTTTATTACCATTTTAAACATGTCAACTAGGTTCAAGATGGAAAAATCTTTCTTCATTATTCTTTTTGTGGTGTCCTCTTGGCCCCTTGACCATTGAGACACACATGATCCATACCAGGCTCCCCTGCCTCAGATTCTGCCTGTGCTGCCTGTTCAGATTAGAACAATCTCCCTTCCTTTTGAGGATCTTCAAACTGCATATCCTTAAACTTTCTCTTTTGAATCTCTGATTAAATATCAATACCTCAGTGAATGAAACATATTGGCTTACTAATATTGTACCACCTATCTCGTCATGGCACCTTGTGACTTCACTTCGTAGCACAAAGTAATGAGAAACCAGTGAGGGCTGAGTTATTCTCCTCTTCATTGATACTCTCTAAGTGTGTGATGGTAAGGACGTCTACTCTAAAACCACTGAGAATTCAATAAATCCTCATGGAATGAGTGACAGGGCTGTGTTTTATGTGGTACACACACACACACACACACACACACACACACACACATATGCCTTTTCAACAAGATTGCTACTCCCTATGACAGTATACACATCTGCATGTAAAGCAACACCCTCATAAAGATCAGGAGCAATATCTAAAAATGTTTGATGTGCTTTTCTCTGATTGAGAATGAACTCCAGTGGTGGTCTACACTCTTTTACATATTCTTTTCCTCTTGGTATTTTCTGTTCTTTGTAATTTTTGCTTCTGCTTGTTTTTTCTTCAGATATCTGAGAAACTGCTTCTGCCAGAGAGTGGGGCATTTGTTTCTGACCTCCTCTCCAGCTAACTGGGACAGCTACAGGCATCCATGCAGCTGTGTTTACATGAGATGCTTTTCCAGGCTAACAAGGAGTCAGGAGGCAATAAAAGCAGCCTGTTCACCTCTATCAAGGGTTGGGATTTTTTTCCCCTTTGCTGTATTTTCTTATTTTGTTTCTGTGATTATTGCTTTGGTTTGCTTGCTTTTCTTTCATCCCTCTCTCTTTCTACACAGAGTTCTCTGTTTTTTTCCTCAAATTATAAAACAAATCATTAGAATGTAAAGGCAAGAAAAAATTTTTTTCTTTTACACAACACCCACTATCTCACAGTTGTTACCTGTTGTTATCTGGGCTTATCCTGGAGTTTAGGTCTGAATTAAGCGAATGAGCCTAGACACGCTGTTCTTGAACTCAGTCTGTAGACCAGAGCCTCTCCTGCCTCTGCCTCCTGAGTGCTAGGACTAAAGGTACCTGTCTCAGCTGTTTCTCTTAATCTACTGATCTTTACAGAGTTTTCCTCAAGTTTCAAATCTTGTAAATTTCTTGCTTTCTGGATATTTGCAGAACTCAAGGGTTTTCTAGTTTCTCTATTGCTATGGGTTTCTCTAACTTCTGTGTGTCTCACTAAACTAGCCTCTCATGATTTGTTTCTCCCCCAAACTTCTCAGTGCCTTTTCAATGGGTGTCTGCCATGCATAGCATTAGAAACTGGTCATCTGATAAAATCCACAGAAGAAGTAACACTACATTATCATAATGGAGTGCCCTAGTGAATTGCACAAAATGGCAAGAACCAAATATAAAACTCTTAGTGAAGTATAGCCAGGAGTAATAATGTGTGTGTGTGTGTGTGTGTGTGTGTGTGTGTACGTATGCATATAACAACAACAAAAAAGAAACCATAACTTTGAAAAAGAGAAAGGATGAGAATTTGGGGGTGCTTGAAGAAAGGCCAGGCCAGGGAAGGGTGCAATGATATACTCAAAATCTCAAAAATAAAAGATATAAATAAAAAGCAGTATTTTGTTTGCTTAACATTAATCTGACTCTGATTAATATCAACCAATATCAATTTTATTAAAATGGTCTTACATAGGCTCAAGACAGAAATTACTAATGTAAATAAAGGATTGTTTTGAATTGCTTGTGTTTACCTGGCCTTCCTCATTTTTAATTTAATTTTTTTATATTGTTTTATGTATACAGGTATTTGCCTGCATAAATATTTATGCATCATTTGCATGCCTAGTGCCCATGGAGGCCAGAAGAGGTCACCAAGTACCCCTGGAACTGAGTGACAAACATTGTAAACTACTGGGAATTGAACCTGGGTCTTCTGGAAAAGCAACCAGTGCTCTTAACTGCTAGGCCATCTCTTCAACCCCTGCCAGGCCCTCTTTTATATGTGTGTTTGTAGGGTGTGCACATATGTGCATGTGAGTGCATATGCACATGTGTTTATATATGTGTAGAGGCTAGTGGCCAGTGCTGGGTGTCCTTTTCAAATGCTCTCTGTTTGAAAACATGGTCTCCACTGAATCTGGAACTCACCAATTCAGCTACATTGGTTGGCCGGCAAACTCCAAGGGTTCTCCTGTGTATTTCCTCATTGCTGTGTCACAAACTCATCACAGCAAATCTTTTTACCTGTGTTCTGGACAATTTATCTTGGATCCTCACACTTGCATGGCAAGTGCTCAAAGGATTGCGCTAATCCCTCAGCCTGTAGGCTTTTTAAAACCTCACTATTCCTTATCTATGAATAATTAAAATGGTAGATGTGGCTGCAATCAACAATCTGAAATTCTGCTACTTTGGATTAGATTATATTGATTTCTCTTTGCACTATGAGCTGTAACTAGTCTTTCATTATGACTAAGAATGATATCAAGTCTTTCTTTTTTTTGATATTCTGACAACAGTTTCCCCTCTGTCCACTCCTCCCAGTTTCTCCCTCACCTGTCCTCTCCCCCCAGATCAGCTCCTCTTCCATTTCCTTCCAAAAAAAGGGCAGTCCTCCCAGGGATATCCATTCCATTGAACATGGCCTAACAAGATGCAGTAAGACTAGGTATAAACCCTCATGTCGAAGCTGGATAAGGCAACTCAGTAGCATGAAAAGGCAAAAACAAAACAAAACAAAACAAAAAAAAACCCAAAAAACAAAAAAACAAAAAACCAGAAAACCCCAAACCAAAAAACACACCCTAATTGTTGAGAGTACCACAAGAATACCAACTTACAGAACCATAAGATATAGGCAGAGGACCTAGCATAGACCCATACAGGCTTAGGATTGTCACTTTAGTCTCTGTGAGCCCCCTATGAACCCAGCTTATTTGATTCTGTGGGGTGTGTTCTCATGCTGTCCTTGATCCCTCCTATAATTCTTCCTCCCCCTTTTCTGAGGGGTTCCTAGAGCTCTACATAATGTCTTCTTATGGCTCTCTGCATCCCATGATGCCCCTTTGATGACAACTGGGCTAGGCACTGATCTTTGTGCATAGTAGAATATCATTGGTAATCATTCTATTGACTTTTGGTTTTGCTAGTCATGTTTGGTTCTATCATGAGTCTCTGGGCTATTCTGCCTCTAGATCCTGGCTATCCAGGCAATGTCAGACATGGGCTCTCTCTTATATCATGGGCCTCAAGTTGGAGCAGTCAAGAGTTGGCCACTCTGTACCACCATTGCTCCAACACATCTTGCAGGCAAGATAGATTGTAGATTGAAGGTTTTGTGTTTGGGTTGATATTCCAGTACCACTGCTAGGAACCTTGTCTGCTTATATATGATGGCCAGTTTGGGCTCCATATCCCCCATTACTAAGATACTTCATTAGGGCCGATATTGTAGATTCTATGGAGTTTCCACTGCACTGAATTTCTACATTGCCCCTAAGTGCTCCCAGATTCCAGTCATTTCTTCCAGAATTCTCTCTCTTCCTTTTTTTCACCCACTACTTGATCCCTCCTGTCCCCATTCAGACCTGCCCCCATCCAGACACAAAATCTATTTCCCCTTCCCAGGGATAGCCTCCCACTCCCATCTGCCTTAAGCTCTCCTTGTTACTTAAGTCTCTCTCGGTCTGTGGAATGTAGCATGACTATCATTTACTTAACAGCTGAGTCCACTTAGACAGGAGGCTATGAGTGCAAAGCTGGCCTTAGGTACAAAAGGAAAATGTGTTTCAAGAAGCCAAAAGCTGGTAACATAGATCATTAAAGCAGCAATTTACTAGTATGCTTAAGGTCTTGAATTTTGTTCCCAGAATCATGGAAAGAAAAAAAAAATGTTAGAAGTAAAACTAAAGGCTTTATTCATTAATTTCACAAATATTATTGATTACCTATTACAGGGTATAGATACTGGGGCAAATAAACAATTTAAAACTTCTGCTTCTCCAACAATACTCATGTATAAACTCCTCAAAAATTAAAAAAATAAATAAATAAAATGTTCTACCCAGAAATAAGTAAGAGTAAGGGGGAGGAGACATGTATTTTCAGAACTGTCACCAGAGAGAAAAGGGGACTCCAGGAGCCAATTAAAGATCAAGTTATAGGTGTTCATACAGTTATAGGAGATAAAAACAGGCATGGGATTGACCAGGCCAAGAATGTTCACACATAAAAAGAAGAAGAAGATGAAGAAGAAGAAGAAGAAGAAGAGGAGGAGGAGGAGGAGGAAGAAGAAGAAGAAGAAGGAGAAGAAGATTTTCAATTGGATTCAAATTAAGAGAATAGAAGAGGGAGGATGACAAAAATCTAAAAGATGGATTAAAAATAAGCTACTGAAGTCTTATTTTCTGTCTACCCTTCCATCCTTCTACTAACCCACCTGAAGTGGGGTTCCCATTGATGAAATTCAGGCCATGAAGCAGCAAAGGATGCTATTATAAAATATGCAGAATGCTTTTGAATATGCAGAATGAACTGTGGTTAGCCGGACATGGCAAGTTTTTCAAGGTGATGAGAAGCCTTTTCTACTTCAAGGAATAGTCACTTAAAAGAGGCTCCTCTTATAATGAAGCCTCAGACCCACAAGCTGTGCTCAGTGTTGTTGGTGTATTTGAAAAAAACAAAACAAAAAGAACAACAATAAGAAAACAGCTTCTCACAGTGAGATAACTTTGGGCAATCTCAGCAGATATGGCAGTGCCCACCTATAATTTTGACACTTGTGAAACAGAGTCAGATGGATCTCTGTTCTAGGCTTGTTTGTATATCAAGTTCAAAACCAACCAGGACTATTTAGTGAGCCTCTGTCTCAACAAATGAATAAATGAATTGGATGGATGAGGTGAGGAGCAACTCCAATTTCAGCTCCTCAAGAACAGACACATTGTTCCTCACCATCCTTTACTTTGTAGTCTCAAACATCACCAGCAGTCTACTTGGGATCCAGGCTGAGAAAAGCACACTGGCTGATGGCTTTTACAGACTCCAGTAAACTTTCTGGAAGTCTCAGACTCAAAGCCAGGCAGGCAGGTGTGCTGTTTTCTTACCTCTCCATCCATCATTGCAGTGAAAATATAAGCATCAGTTTGCTTTCTCACCAAGTCACCCTCTCCACTTCTGAGTTCCATTTCTTCTTTGGGAACAACCCAGTCTTCCCTTATCTATGTCCCTGTGTTTTGCTTGGTGTCCACTTTCCCAAGTTAGCCTAGAGCATTATGTCAGTCACAGTCCAGCAGGCTCAACATCCTAAGCCTCTTCTAATTCAACTGTACTCTCAACTCAAATCTCATTCTTGGACTAATCTATATTCTTGCTTTTTTTCTATATGCTAATTGTTAGAGTGATGTTAAGGGACCACAGAATATAGTGAGCTAATACTGTGCCTCCTGCCAAGTTTACAACCTTAGCTGAATAATTCCCCCTTTTCTTTTTCTTTTTTTAAAAGATTTATTTATTATGTATACAGTATACAGAAGAGGGTACCAGATGTCATTACAGATGGCTGTGAGCCACCATGTGGTTGCTGAAAATTGAACTCAGGACCTCTGGAAGAACAGTCAGTGCTCTTAACCTCTGAGTCATCTCTCTAGCCCCATAATTCTGCCTTTGCCAACACAGGTTATCTATATAAATTACTTGTAATTCTTCTGCCTGAGAGCTTTTCTTTTTCCCAATTATTCTTTCTTTATTCAATCATTATTTATAGCACTATAGACATGAAAATTTTATAGCTTGAGTTATCATCTAATATTTGTCTTGGATTTATCAAAATATTAACCTTTTTTATATTATTGTAGCTTTGCCACTGGATACTGTTTTAATTTTTTCAGTATACCTTTGTCACATGCCCCTGGTTGTATGTTGTGTGTATATGAGTTTGTACTGTGTGCATACATTTGAGTGATCCCTTACTTATCAACACTATAATTTGTCCCAGTTTATTTTGCATATTTTCTTCCTTACTTTTTTATTGGTTAGGTCTGCTTTATACAATCTAGAGTCATCTGGAGAGATGGAATCTCAACTGAGAAAATATCTCCAGCAGATTGCCTGTCTTCAGGTCAGGGTCATTTTTCTTAATCAATAATTGATATGGGAAATCCCAGTCCACTGTGCCACCAACCCTGGGCAGGTGATTCTGGGTAGTATTAAGAAAAAGCCTAAGCAATTCATGATGAGCAAGCCAGTAAGCCTTGATAGTCCATGGTCTCTACTTCAGTTCCTGCTTTGAACTCTTGCCCTGGCTTCCCTTCATGATGAATGTAAGATGAAATGGATATTTTCCCCCCCAGGTTGCTTTAGGAACACGTTGTTTCTCACAGTAATGGAAACTTAACTAGAAGACTTTTAGATTCAACAACTATTTTTCTAGATGCTTTCCTATTTTTCTAAAAGCTTTCATATTTCCCCCCTTTTTAATAATGACATCACTGGGCTGATCCTGCTTCTAATCCTTCAAGCCCAGAGAGCCAAAATATACAAGTGTGTAAATTTATTGATATATGGAAGCTATGAATCAGTTTTTAATTAATGGACAGAAGTTATTCTTCAATCATGTTACTTTTGCTTCAGTTTTTTCATTAATGTTTCAAAATTTTACACACATGGCTTCTCTATCAGTAGTTCTCAGCCCCTTTGGCAAGCCTATATCAACAAAAACATTTTCATCAAAATTAATAACAACAGAAAAATTATACTTATGAATTAGCAAGGAAAATAATTTTATCTTGGGATCTGTCACAACATGAGGAACTGTATTAAAACACTAAAACATCAGAACGGTTGGGAAGCACTGTTCAATATGTATTTCAGTGTGTTTATAACCCAAACTTTAAATTCAGGTGCCATTGCAAGTTGCATGTTATATATCTTTTAAAATTTTCAGCTAGTTCTGAAATGTTGTTGTTCTGTTAAAGAGAAATTTCCCTTCAGAGTATATACCTTGTAGCCTGTGATCTTGCCATACTAGTGAATTAAGTCTAGCAATTTTTTTCTTTGTTTTTTTTTATTTTTTTCTTTAGTTCCAGCAGATCCTTTAGAGTTTTCTTAGTAATAATTCATGTCATCTGTGAATAACAACAATATTTTTCCTTTTTATCTTTTTAAAATCACTTTTTTGGCTTATAGAACTAGCTAAGTTCATAATATCATGTTTAATAAGGGTGATAAAAAAGAATGTTTTAGTTTTGTTCTGGATCTTCAGAAATCTCAATGTGAAGGTTGATGTTAGCTGCTTTTTTTTGTAGATGTTACTTATCAAGTTGAAGACGTTATTTCTTCTGTTAGCTGGGTGCTTTCTTGTGAATGGATGTTTGCCATTGGTGAATGCTTTTTTTCTCTGTATCATTTGATAGAATCAAATATTTTTTCTTTGTAATCTCCAAATATGAGTGAGCCAAAATAATTATTTTTTACTTCAGCCATCTTTGAAAACTTAGGATGAATCCCAGTTGGCTACAATATACTATTGTTTTTTATACATTTTTGGATCACAATATATTGCTAACTGATTTTGGAGATAGATATATAAATAAAAAATAATGATACCTCAAAGGGCCTTATATCGGACATCATATGAGAGAACAGAATGTGTTCTAAAATGAAAGGAAATCCTCTAGTTTTCTATTGTAGGGGAAGACCATATGTTGCTGGGAAGAGCTAAAATATACAGATAAAATATGTCTAATGTGGATAAGGATTCTAGATCCTGAAAGCAACTGAGCTACCTAATTGAATATTTTCGTACTTTCTTTTAAAAATAATATTTTAATTTTATTCTTTCCCTCCCAATAAACAAAGAAGTAGGGTTTGAGCTTTGATACATCATCATGTCATAAATTTTACTCTGCCTCCCACCATCACCCACTTAGCCACGTAACATAAATTTGCCTTACCTGACTTTTAAGTTTCTTATTTAGAAAATGAGCAAGCCCCTTTCATTGAATTTCCTCATTCCTTCAATAGAAAGAAAAAAAAACTGCAGTACACGGTGGGTATGGAATTGCCTAAGTCTCCAATTGAGTAACTCCATCCTGGTCTTGTGCTTTAGCCCTGTAAAGGCAAACAAAGAAAACCTAATCCCCATCTGCTACAATCTGTAGCTGCCCAGCTCCTCCCTGGGGGAGGCAATTCCCGGCTGATGCCACCATGACTGCGTGTTCTCTGCATAGGCTTGCCTTTCTCATGTGAGTTAAATCTTTTATCTAGATCTGAGCCAATTTTTTTCCTCCCAGAGAAAATTTGCAAAGAAACTTAAGTTGAAGTTCACCTGTGTTTGTTCTTGCCAATTTCAGTAGATAAAGTTCTCTTGGCCCTAGGAATATTCCAAATTATTGCAAGGTTTACTCCAAGGAGGGCACTACTTTGAATGCTGTTTAAAATGAAAACAGTACATGCTTTTACTATGTTGTGTTATTTATTGATAGTAGTTTTTTTCTGTAGCAGCAAGGATCAAGCCTTTCATGTTAGGAAAGTGCTTTGCCATGGAGCTTCATCCTCACCCCATAACTCAGTCCTTATATTATATTCTTGTGCAAGAACAATGGATTTTGTTTTACTAATCTAATACAGAGAATGAATATAGAGAAACCAGGCTGACCTTAAACTTGAACTCTTGGAAATCCTCCTGCCTCTGTCTCCTGAGTACTTTGGATTGTACATGCCCAGTTTTGGAGATTGTTAATATCCTTAGTTTAGAGAAAAATAATGTCTTCTACAAGATTTCCTGGCAGTAGCAGAGCCAGTGTCCTGGTTGCAGTCTTTCTAATACTCTTTCTGGTAATCTGGTAAGGCTTGGTTATCCTAAGTCCTTGAACAGCACCCGTTCTACACACACACACATACACACACACACACACACACACACACACACACACACACACAAACACACACGGTGTGATTTGTACAGCCTTCAGGTTTCCAGACATTCAAATACTTTTGCAATCTGCCTCTTTCTCTATAGCCACTTTTCTACATGGATCTTTAAATCTAGCCAAGAAAAGTCACTTTTGTCTTTTCACTCCTCATAAAAATCTAAAAATCTAACCTTTACATCATCTTTCAGCAGCACTGCCCACCCCCATATCTCTTTATCAACTGTCTACATTCTGGCTGGGTCAGCTCAAAACAAAAACTTCCAAGGATGAAGGAAAGATAGGCAGTGGGTGGCTGAGCCCAAGGTGAAATAAAATAATGTTTTCCTTTATTGATTTACCAATGTTTGTCTTTTAATTTCTAGAGAGCCTCTATTGCATGCAAAATGTTAATAGGAGTTGAAGGTCTTTTATTCATACAGTTTCAATCTATTCTGCAAATAAAAAGCAGTGAAAATGATTCATACATGAATAATTCCCCCAAACCTTTGCTTATTGAAATGGATCAGAGATAATTACTAGGTTGGGGAATTTGCATCCACACAATTTCCTAGTCTCACAAACATAATTTTCTTTAGAGTGAATAGAAAATATTTGCTCTTTTAAAAGCTGTTGTGAATGATGGACTGTGTTCTCTCGGTCTCTGTGGCAATGTGGCTGTACCATCCATTCACTTACTTGTGTTTCACAGAGCTCAGGTTCCTGTCTCTCAGACTCCAGTATCATGGGCCCCAGCTCATTTGTTTCACACTTCCATCTGCATTAATCTCAGTGTGGAGTCTGAGTATCCTGTCAGTCATTACCTTCTCCAGGAAGTCAGTGTAATCTTAATATTTTGAAGTGTTTTTAATCTCTTCCCAAAAGATGCATTCACATTCACATGCAAATTTGGTATAGGGGCACCCTGGCCCATGGCAGTGACAGTCACTGCTTAATTTCTAGTATTTAGCTGGAAGTCATAGAAAATTTTAATCAGAGTTGCTTCGAGAAGGGGGTAGGGATGGATGCTTTTTGTCTGTGATCCTTCAGAACCATCTGGAATACACATGAGATTCATTTTCTGCCATTGTCTCTTGGAAGCATCAGACTGTTGTTCCAGGTGTGTGAAGTGCCTGCGTGGCTAAGGTTTAACACGTGCTTTTCATTATACCCAACAGCTTGGTCCTTTATCCTCTGAGGGATATGTTTTCAATACCACAGGAGAGTTCTTTATGCCCAACCAAATGAATCTTTACAAACAGCTCAACTGGTGTGAGGTCTCAGGTGGGCTGAAAGGAGACACAAGAGCAAGGTTTATGTGTAGGCACAGGGGTTATTCAAATGTAGCATTGTATCAAAGGCATTTTGATTACTCTGTTCTGGTTTTCTAGAAAAAAACAAGCACTACCCCTCCTGTGATTAAACACATGATTCCATGGTTCCTTGAAACTGCTTGGAAAAGAAAAGGCAAGGCATGTGTTTTCACAAGAATGAGTACAGAACGCAAAGACATTGCGGGATAAGAAGAGGGGGAACAGATAAGAAAATGGTGACTGTAGATACGTTTCCAGAAGTCCATGGAATATTTGTATTGTTTAGAGCTAATTTTTTATCTTTAAAACATAAAAAAACAAGCAAAATAAATAAATAAACACAGCAGCATAGGACAATATAAGTAAAGCTTAGAGATTTTAAGTTGGACAGTCCCTAGAGATTACATCCTGCATGAAATCTATCCACAATCCACTTTATTAGAAAATGCAATACAGAAAAAGTAAAAATTATCCTATAAACTTAAAAACAACCCAAAATGTTCACTGTTAATAAATATACACAAGTGGAAGAGAATTGTATCAAAAGGAGAGCAAGGAAGCAATGAAACAATGAAACCTAAGTTTCAAGACGAGTAAGAGGAACAGGGTGGCAGAAAGGTATGTGCATTGTCATTGTTTTAATTTTATATTGAGTGATGACTTCACAATTGTTTATTTAAGTATTAAAACCAACAAGGGGCCAGGTAAGGTGATGCATATCTAAAAATCCCAGGACTCAAGATACAGAGGCAGATGAAGGGGAATCTGTAAGTTCACAGTTTAAAGATCTATAGAGCATGTTCCAGGCCAGAGAGAGAACATAGTGAAGCTCTAGCACACCAAAGCAACAAATAAATGCTCAGCACACAATAAAATAAGCCTTTTCTATACAAATGATGAAAGCTCGTCATTGTTTTAACTTCAAATTGGTAAGCAATTTATTTTAACATTGAAGTCACCAAGTCCACAAGGGACAATTTTAAAAACAGACTTTTCTCATAAATGATGAAAGCTCGACTCTGAATTTAGGATTGTGATTACTGCACTGCCGTGCACTTGGGGTCCAATAAAAATTCTGGTAAAGAAAAGGGAAAGAAATATTGGCCCTTTGAGAACTTGTAGAGTGACTGTTTGTATACCGTGTGTGTGGCTCTCCCGTGCAGTATTCAACGTTAATTACCCTCCTTGCCTTAAGGATAGATATATGTATGCTAAGTAGATCTCTAGAGAACTCTTAGTTCCTCCAGCAAGCATTAGCCTTTTGGGAGCTATGCTTGTCTGCCTGAAAAAAAAAAAAAAAAAAAAAAAAAAACACTTGGAAAGACATTTGTTCCAGACTAAAGCACCCTTACCCTTTGTGTTCAGATAGCCAAGTGGTTGTCCCAACAGAATTCAAGTTGGATGTCTCTCCATTTTCTGGAAGTAATATATTAAAATGGGTAGCTTTCATTTCTTTTTTGTCTATTTTTGTTTTTTTGAGACAAGGTTTCTTTGTATAACTCCCCTGTTGTCCTGGTGTTCACTCTGTAAACTAGGCTGGCCTTGAACTCATACAGATCCTCCTGCCTCTGTTTCCTGAGTACTGGGATTAAAGGCATGTTGTAGCTTGTATTTCTAAGAAAGACTACATTTTCCCCTCACAAATTTTATAAATTTTACAATCTTTTTTACAAATACATTTTGTTTTTATTTTCATATATATATATATGAGTGTTTAGCCTATATATAAGTCTGTGTATCATGTGTCTGCCTAGAGCCAGAAGAGGGCATAGGCTTCCCTGGAACTGGAGTTATATAAGGTTATCAGCTGCCATGTAGCTACTCTGGAAGAGCAGCTAGCTCTCGCCCATAAACTTCAGAATTCTAAATCCTGGCACATTACATTGCTCTTTTTTTATTTTTATTCATTATTTTTATTAATCATTGCAGATTGTGTTTTCTAAGAAACAATGAAGCAGAAACTTCTGTCCAGGTAGAATACCGATATTCTCAGGATGATATATTCTACCAGGATGGGAGAGAGGCAGGCAGTATTGGACAAAAGAGATGTCAAACTGCCATGCAGTACCAACAAAGGTCTCTGCCCACTTCACAGTATGTGATAATGAGACAAAGTGGAGATATGTATTTCTTTCTTTCTTTTTTCTTTTTCTTTTTTTCTTTTTTTTTTTTTTGCACATACCTACCACTGGTCCCTCTTCTGCCCCTTCTCTCAGTTTTCCCCCACCTTGTTCAATCCATAGAGAGGGCAAGGAATCCCAAGGTGAGTCAATTTGGTCTGGCATATCCAGTTGAGGTAGGACCCGGTCCCTCCTCCAAGTATCAAGGTTGGTAAAGATGTCCCCTCCCCACAAGGCAGGGGTTCTGAGAAGCCAGTTCATGCACCTGGAATAGAGTCTGGTCCCAGTGCAAGAGGCTCCACAAACTGCCCATGCCTTTCAACTGTCATCTCCTTTCAGAGGCTCCAGATCCATTCTATGAATGTTCATCAGCTATCATTTAGAGTCTGTGAGCTCCCAACAGCACAAGACTGCCTACTGAAGAATAAATATTCCCCATCATGATCCTGATCCCTCCGCTCTTGCAGTCTCTCCTCCTTCTTTTCAGCTGGACCACTAGCTCAGCCTGGTGATCTCTACATTTACCTCCATCAGCTGCAGGATGAAGGTTCTATAATTGCAATTAGGGTTGTCATGCATGTGATAATAGGAAAAGGCCAGCTTAGACACCCTCTCCACTATTGCTTGGAGTCCTAGCTGGGTTCATATTGTGGGCTCTTTAGTTTTTCTCTAGCACCAGGTTTCTCTCTAATCCCACAATGGCTCCATCTATCAGGATATCCACTTCTTTGCTCCTGCTCTCTGTTGCTCCTTCCTTCTACCACCCCATTCTCTCATGTTCTCTGCTCCACCCCTTGCCCCCCACCCCCTGTATGGTTCCAGTTTTCTCAGGAGATCATTTCTACTTTCCTTTCCCAGGGAGATCTATGGATATCTCTCTTAACTTTCTCCTGTTACCTAGCTGTTAGGGGGAGAGGTGTAGATTGTAGCCTGGTTAGCCTTTGCTTTACCTCTAAAACCTACTTAGGAGTGAGTACATTATCACTTCGATCTTTCTGGGTTGGTGTTACCTCACTCAGGATGATACTATCCAGATCCATCCATTTACTTGCAAATTTCAGGATGTCTTTTTTTTTTTTTTTTAATTACTGCTGTGTAGTACTCCATTGTGTAAATGTAATGCATTTTTAAAAATCCATTATTTATTCTTCAGTTGAGGGGCATCTATGTTGTTTCCAGGTACTGGCTATTATGAATAATGCTGCCATAGACATAGTTGAGCTAATGCCCTTGAGGTAAGAATGGGCATTCTTTCGGTATATGCCCAATAGTGGTATTGCTGGATCATTGAGTAGATTGCTTCCCAGTTTTCTGAGGAACCGCTATATTAATTTCCAAAGTGGTTGTAAAAGATTATATTCCCACCAGCAATGGAGGACTGGTTGGTCCCCTTGCCTCACATCCCCTCCAACATAAGTTGTCATCTGTGTTTTTGATCTTAGCCATTCTGACAGGTGTAAGGTGATAGCTCAAAGTTGTTTTGATTTGCATTTCTCTGGTGACTAAGAATGTTGAGCAGTTTTTAAAGTGTCTTTTAGCCATTTGGAGTTCTTCTGTTGAGAATTCTCTATTTAGCTCTGTACTCCATTTTCCAACTAGGTTCTCTAGTTTCTTGTGTTCTCTATATTTTAGAGATTATTCCTCTGTTTAATGTAGGGTTGGTGAAGATCTTTTTCCATCCTATAGGCTGTCATTTTTTTCTTATTGTCCTTTGCCTTACAGGAGTTCCTTAGTTTCAGAAGGTCCCATTTATGGATTGCTGTACTCATTGTCTGTGCTGCTGGTGTTATATTGAGAAAGTGGTCTCTTGTGCCAATGCCTTTAAGCACATTTTCCACTTTTTTTTCTATCAGATTCAGTGTAACTGGATTTATATTCAGGTCTTTGGTCCACTTGAATTTGAATTTTATGCAGGGTGATAGATATGGATCTATTTGCATTCTTCTACATATCACCATCCAGTTATGCCTCACCATTTGTTGAAGATGTTATCTTTTTTCCATTGTATATTTTTGGCCTCTTCATCAAAAATCAAGTGTTCATAGGTGTGTGGATTAATGTCCCAGTCTTTGATTTGAATCCATTTATTTACAAGTCTATCTATGCTGGTACTAAGCTGTTTTTACTACTGTAGCTCTATAGTAGAGCTTGAAGTCAAGAATGGTGATGCCTCCTGAAATTCTATTATTGAACAGGATTGTTTTAGGTTTATTTTTGTTATTCCATATGAAATTGAGTATTGTTCTTTTGAAGTCTGTGAAGAATTGTGTTGGGATTTTGATGGGATTGCATTGAATTTGTAGATTGCTTTTGGTAAGATTGCCATTTTTGCTATGTTGAGCCTTCCTATTCAAGAGCATGAGAGATAATTTCCATTTTTTGATATCTTCTTTAATTTCTTTCTTCAATAATTTAAAGTTTTTGTCATACAGGTCTGTCACTTCTTTAGTTAGAGTTACTCCAGGATATTTAATGCTGTTTGCAGCTATTGTAAATGGTAATTTGGTGACTTTCCCTGATTTCTTTTTCAGCTCCTTTATTTGTGTGTAGGAGGGCTATTGATTTTTTTCTTTTTAGTTAACCTTGCACCCTGATACATTGCGAAGATGTTTATCAGCTGTAGGAGTTCCCTGGTAAAATTTTGTGGATCACTCATATATATTATTATATCATCTGCTGACAGTGATTAACTTTTTTCTTTTGAATTTGTATTCTCTTAAACTCCATTTGTTGTCTTAATGCTTTAGCTAAAACTTCAAGAACTGTATTGCTTAGATATGGGGAGAGAGGACAGTCTTGCTTGTTCCTAATTTTAGTGGGATTGCTTTGAGTTGTTTCTTTTTTTTTATTTAGTTTGATGTTGCCTTGCTGTATATTGCTTGTATTATGTTTGTGTATTTTCTCTATATCCCTGATCTTTCCAGTATTTTTATTATGAAGGAGTGTTGGATTTTGTTACAGGCTTTTTCAGCATCTCAAGGGAAGATCATGTTTTGTTTTTTTTTTCTTTCCAGTTGTTTATATGATGGAGGACATTGACAGTTTTTCACACGTTGAACCACCCCTTTATCTCTGTGACAAAGCCTACTTGATCATGGTGAATGACTTTTTTTTTTTTGATATGTTCTTGAACTCAGTTTGCCAGTACTTTATTATTTTTGCATCAATGTTAATGAGAGAAATTGGTCTGTAATTCTCTTTCTTTGTTGCATCTTTGTGTGATCTAGGTATTAAATTGATTGTAGTCTCATAAAAAGAGTTAGACAATGTTCCTTTGGTTTCTATTGTGTGGAATACTTTGAGGAATATTGATACTAGTTTTTCTTCAAAAATCTGGTAGAATTCTGTGCTAAAAACAATCTGGCCCTGGGTTTATTTTGCTTAGGAGACATTTAATAACAGCTTCTATTTTTTCAAGTTTATAGGTCTACTTAGGTCATTTATCTGGTCTTGATTTAACTTTGGTAAGTGGTACTTGTTCAGAAAACTGTCTATTTCTTTTAGGTTTTCCAGTTTAGAAGAGTTCAAGTTTTTGAAGTATGACTTAATGATTATCTGGATTTCCCCAGTGTCTGCTGTTATGTCCCCCTTTTCATTTTTGATTTTGTTAATTTGGATACTCTCTCTCTGCCTTCGAGTTAGTTTGAATAAAGATTTGTTTACCTTGTTGATTTTCTCAAAAAACAAACTTTTTAATTCATTGAGTTTTTGTCTTGTTCTCTTTGTGTCAATGTTATTGATTTCAGCTGAGTTTGATTATTTCTTGCCATCTACTTTTTCTGGGTGACTTTATTTCTAGTTGTTCTAGAGATTTCAGTTGTGCTATTAAGTCTCTTGTATAAGATTTCTCCAAATTCTTTATGTAGCCATCTAGTGCTTCGAACTTTCCTCTTAGCACTGCTTTCACTGTGTCCCATTAGTTTGGGTATGTTGTGGATTCATTTTCCTTGAATTCAAGGAAGTCTTTAATTTTTTTATGATGACTTTCTTGGCTCAGAGGTGGTTCATCTAAGAGATGTTTAGGTTCCAAGAGTTTGTAGGCTTTCTGTGGTTTGTGGTGTTGTTGAACCCTAACTTTATGACATGGTAGTCTGATAGCATACAAGGAATTATTCTTATTATTTTGGTATCTATTCTTATTTTCTCTTTGACTGAGTATGTGATCAATTTTAGAGAAAGTTCCATGGGTTTCTGAGAAGAAGGTATATTCCTTTGTGTTTGGGTGAAAGGTTCTGTATATGTTTATTAAGTCCATTTGAGTCATAAAATCTGTTAGAACCCATATTTCTCTGTTAAATTTTTGTCTGGTAGACCTATCCATTGGTGAGAATGAGGTACTGAAGTTCCGCACTAGTAATATGTGAGGTTTGATATATGATTTAAGCTTTAGTACTGTTTCTTTTACATATTAGGAGTGTTATGGGCAGACTCCACTGGAAGAATACATACAACAACATAAAGAACACTATGGGGGGCTGGGGAGATGGCTCAGAGGTTAAGAGCACCAACTCTTCTTCCAGAGGTCCTGAGTTCAATTCCCAGCAACCACATGGTGGTTCACAACCATCTATAACCAAATCTGGTACCCTCTTGTGTACACTATATACATAATAAATAAATAAATATTTTTTAAAAAAGAACACTATGGAACCACCAGAATCCAATTTCTTTCTTATGAATAATTCTTTTCTGCTGATGCACAACCTTACTCTAGATCTCTAAGCTTCTAATGCTGTATTTCTCCTCTTGCTGTGATGTCCATGTAGCCATCATTTCTCAGTGTAAGTTTCTTTAGTACTATAAGATCTGCTTGGGTTAAATTCCCCAAGTGTCAGAGGGCTGCTTGCCTTATAGCCGGAGCCTGCTAAAGACACCTCCCTTCTCTGATCTGGAAACTTCCATCTGCCAACAGCACTTAGTGAATGGGTTTCTTGTAACTGTGAATCAAGCTGCTGTATGAACATAATACTGATAATTCTGGAATATTCCAGTCCACTGAAATCCAAAAGACAAAACCACCACCAACAGCAAAAACATCAGTAACTAGCTCCTCCAAACAAAACCAAAACTCAAAAACCTTGCTGATATGGTCAACCGTTCCATTTTGTATTCATCTCAAATCCTTTGGAAAATATTTTTTTTCTAGAAAAGTTTCCAGCATACTTGATACTTTTGCTCATATGGTCTAATGATCACATTCTCACTGATATACAAGACCAGTATGGTAGCCTAGAGGAAGAATGTTCTTCAAGGGCTTGTGTGTTAAATATGTAGAGTCCAGTTGTCATAGTTTCTGTGACCATGAAACAAACCTGAAGGCACCTGGGTGAGTTATTCTCAACTGAAAAATTTTTTTGATCAGATTGCTTTGTGTCCATGCCTTCCCCAATACTGATTTTTTCTTCTGTAATATCCAGTTCTCTGTCAAGCCTACTGATTTAATACTTAATTTGATATATATATTGTTATGCATAGCCATTTTACTCATGGTTTTCATCTCTGTTCTAAAATTCTTCACTTATCTGTACATATCTTTTTTATTACTATCTCTTTTTAGTATATTTATTGTACTTCAAAAATTTCTCTTTCAATTATGAGATCTTTAGGGGTAGCTAGGGGAGTTAAAATGTAGTTTATGTAGCTCATTCTGGGTATATAACCCCATATGTGACTGACGATGACCTGGAACTGCTGATTCTCCTGCTATCGCCTCCTACACTTGGCTCTGCTATGAGGTATTTTATAATAATATGACTTTACTGTCTTACAATGGTTGCACACCCAGACCATTGTATGGAAGAGAATAGTAAACGTTAAGGCAACGAACATGGCAATGATGATTCTATCATGCCTTAGGAACTCTAATTTTAGCTGAACTACACTTGGATTATTATTATTGTTATTAGTATTACTATTACTATTTTGGTTTCTCTGTGTGTAGCCCTGGCTATCCCGGAACAAGCTCTGTAGGACAGGCTGGACTTAAACAGAGATCTGCCTGCCTCTGCCTCCCAAGTTCTCGAATTTAAGGCTTGGGCCACCACTGCCTGGCCCACTTGGTCTTTTTGCAGCTTTGGTTAAATTCAGCTCACCCTTGCCTTCTAACACTTTTATAATAGCATCAGGCCTTTAGCAGCCCTTGGGATGCAGCTGGACCAAGATTTTTGTTGTGTCTGTGCTTCTCATCCCAATTGTCAATTTAACAGCTGCAGCAGAACAGGGAACATTACTTGCTCTCTGGTACTGTTGCCACCTTTTCTTTGGTTTATCTCCCCATTATACTTGGTAGAAGTGTGTGGGAATGTTAGATCTGAGAATCCACACAATCTCTCTTTTTAAGAGTTAAATATTTTGGTTTTATGCATATGAGTGTTTTACCTGCACATATGTAAGTGCACTAAGTGTGTGCCTGGGCCTGGTGTCTTTAGAGGTCAAAAGAGGGTCACAGAGCTCCTGGCTCTGGAGTTTCAGGTGACTATAAGCTGCCACATAGGTGCTGGGATGTGAACCTAGGTCCTTGCTAAGAATAGCCAGTGCTCTGAACTTCTGAACCATCTTTCCAGAGCCCATCCTTACTTTCAACTCCTCAGAACTCCACATGTGCTTCTGCTAAACCTACATTAAAGCTTTGACAGTCTGCCCTGCCATTGACAAGGACATTTTTTAGTGCACTGTTAGTGTTGGAAGTTGCTTAAAGCCTTACATGGCCTTTAGGATTACTTAAATAAAGCCATCTTTTATTTTATTTTTCTTTATTTCATGTTTTGAGACAGGGTCTTGCCAAGAAGCCCAGGCAGGTTTGCAACTCAAGCTGGGTTTGTATCTAGGATTCTCCCCACTGTTCCTTGCCAGGGCTGGGATTATAAGTATATAATCATGCCTAGTAAAACCATCATTTTAAAGTGTTCTTCAGTTTGTCTTAGCATTAGGATAGCAGTGATGGGCTGTTGCTACTTTTTATGGAATGACTGGAAGTAGGAATCTTGCCCTTATTCCCTTTTGCAGGCTAGAGAAGTAAAGCCTAGATGCTGCCATTTGGGGTTTCTTGGCCCAAGAACTCTTACCTCCATGCCATTAATTTGGTAGTGATGATGTTAAGTACCAACTTTTACATTCAGGGATTAGAGAATTAATCAGAGGTAGGTATGCCAGCAAAGTGAACACATGATGAGTCAAAATGAGGAAAGGATTTTCATTTTATTTTTGTATGCATCCATTCTCACAAAGGGCTCTAAATGGCATAAAAATATGAACAACAACAAAATGAAGCATTGCATATGTTTGCCAAGGTTTAAGTGACCAGTGACAGGCTCCAGGTCTCTCCAGGTCAATATTATTCTTATTTTATTCACTTTCAGAGTTGGAACAACTTTTTTTCAGCCTGCCTTATTCTTTGACCCTTTAAATTGTGATGAATGAAAACTGAAAGGATAGCCAGGAATACAATATGCTAAAAAGATGGTAGAATAATAGGCTGAATTGTTTTCAAATTTCACATGAGATAGGACTCTACTGGGCGATGAAGTGGTGTTTTTTTTTTCCCTCAGGTTTTGGAATGGACTACATAACATACTTGAGATTCTTGAATTTGTCATCTCAAGTCAATAATGAAGTGCTAGCACAAAATAAAGAACAGTTGTGTTCCTGTTGGCTGACTTTTGTGGGGGTGTCCAATTTCAACAAATGATTTTTGTAACAATAACTACAGATAATTCATATTAGACAAGACAATGGAACAAGTTTATCAATATTCCCCAGAAGAAACCAAAAGATCAGGTTTACAAAAAGCTCTATGCAGAAAGGCCTTGTAATAGGAATTTCATAATGGTGTGCTTGTTTCTTTTGTTGCAACACTTAGCTTGTCTTGTAGGAAAAGAGCCTACAAATCTCAGTGCAATTGATCTTAGTCCTGATCCAAGCTATTAATCCCATATCTGCACAAGTGGCATAATAGTTATGTGACTTTCAAAAGGCATTTATTGATGAACAAACATCCATCGAGTGTTAGGCAGCCAGGAATGGCTGTGAGAGCTGAGATGCTTTTGTCCAAATTAGGCTCTCATGAAGATTGTATACTGGTAAAGGGAGGTAGTAAATAGGGAAACACACCTGTGAGATAGTGAGTGGTAAGTGCTATGGAATCGAGGACTGGGGAGATCTGCATTAGAGCTAGAGTGGTTGTTTTATATAACAGAATGAAGAAGAGGCTAATATCAACAGCAAGGTGATGTTGAGCATCTCCTTTAACATCTAAGCAGCAAACTGAGGCCCAAATCCAGATATCAGGACCCTTTGTCTCATGGTTTTCTTTCATGTGACACAATTATAAGGAATTGTAAAGAACTGAAGCACCAGCACAAGTGATGCAGTGTAGCTGTGAGCTGTTGGCAAACAGGAGAGGCAAACAAATTAGCCTGACACGTCCTTATTGATTACCTACTACTCAGAGAAGATCACTAGCCCCCCAGGGACCAGGCGAATACACACTGGATTTCTTGTCTCTAAGAAGCTGACAACATGGGATGGGGCTGGGAGGAAAGCACAAAGGCAGAAAGCAGATGTTTTGAGGATGACATCTGAACAGTGCTGATTCAGAAAAGCGACCAGGGATGCTGTTAGGATGGTGCCTTTTGCCAAAACCCAAATGACATTCTCCACAGGCTTGCTGAGTGACAGAAAGTCTGCTCGCTCACCTTCCTTCCAGGCTTGCAGACACACATGGATTATCATACTGTCAACAGCATAATCTAATAAGAAAGATGACATTGCATTGTCTTTTGTTAGCTGGCGGGAACCCAAGGACTGTGTTGTGGAATGCAGAAGGGCAGACAGATGGAAGTTTCATGCCGTCCTGTAATTGCAAAGTAGCCTCGCCTCTGAGAGTCCTTTGCAGAACAGCATCTATTACCTGTGAATAAGTTGGGGTGGTACATTTAAAACGACACAGGATGGACCTGCTGCTGGAATTTAATTGTCACCAATTATATTTAGCTGAGGGAGAACTCAGTCACTGAGGCTTAGCTAACTGGGCTGTCAAGCAAATCTCTGTAGCAGTCAGGAAGAGAGAGGCTGCTACTATATGAATTTGTTTCAAACACCAGTTTTTACAGGACCAAAAAAGCCATGGATCGAATCATGACATTCTTTTGCCTGCCAGTGTTGTTTACTATGGTGCTACAAGGAACAAAAAGACAATTGAAAAGGTGTTAACAGGTAACTCCAGTTTACAAAAGAAAAAAAAAAGATTTGGAGAGCCTTAGCTATCTCTGTTTTGAGGAAGACCGGGTTGTTCATTTGATCAAAGAAATCCATTAAGGAAACATTCAATCAGATCATCTCTTTGTCCCTGTATTGCTTCAAAAATCTAGAACTAAGACAACCTGTTTTGGTCTTTTGTACTTTAAAAGGAATCAGTCTCAGTTTTAAAAACATCTAGCATTTTTCTGTTGTTAAGACTTTTTACTTCTCTGTCACTTAAAAAAATACACATTTATAGGAGTATAGGGATGTATTGTATTGTACATTTAGCTTTCTCCTTTCATCACATTTTCTGTTTAACAGGAATTATAAAGAGCAGCTTTGCTGTCTGTATTCTAGTTTTATCAAGCATTTGCTGAGATTTGATAATAAGCACTCAGTGTTTGGTGTTAAGCTTAATTGCCTTCCTGACTTTATGTCTTTCTCAGTTTTCTTTTCTCTTTTTTAAAACTTTTCTTGATTTTTTTTTTTTTGTGAATTTCACATCATACACCTCAAACTCCCTCATCTCCCTGTCCCTCCCGCATTTCTGCCCTCTGCTCTTGCAACCTCTCTCTCCAAAAAGAAAATAAACGAAGAAAAAATTTTGCAGTGAAGACTATAGTGTGTCACACAAGACCTTGTGCCCAAACATCTTAACTTACAAATTGCAATGAGTCATTGGTCTGACTTCTGGTACACTATCAGTTCTGTATCCTCACTGGTACTCCTCTTCCGTTGCTCCCTCCCCTCATGGAAATTCTGCAGCTTTGACTCTGCAAGACATGCTCCATCACTGCCCTCCAGCAGTGCATGGTTGGGGTAGATGCTGGCATGAAGCATCTCAAAGCCCTTGCTCTGGATGGTAGCGAGTTTGTCAACTCACACACTCTCCTGCATCTTTGCCACCAGGGCCAGCTCTCCTGTGGTGGTAGCTGGCAAGGGGCAGGACCAGCAATTTCATGCTCACATCCTAGGGCAGGCCAAGTGCTGGGGCAGCTCTTCTGCTCTCAGGGCCAGCTCTCAACCTGCTATAGGGTAGGGCTATATCTCCTCTGGAATTGCTGAGAGAGAGAGAGAGAGAGAGAGAGAGAGAGAGAGAGAGAGAGAGAGAACACTTGGTTACCCAGCTAGGCACTATTAGAGGTAGAATTAGGCTGTGCTTTGAGTTGCAATTAAAAAAATTATGATCAGACAAGTCCAGCTATGGCAAGGTGCCCATGGTGAATATGGTACACATGGGAAGAACTGTTAAATATGGTGATGGTATAAGGTCTGTGATTTAGGTGAGAGTTAGACAGTCTTGAACATATTGTGAATCTCCCAGTCATGCACCCCTCTCCATGATGCCTTGGAAAGGAGTAAAAAGTAGACAGGAATTATAGAGAAGATAAGAGATGTGGGTTAGAGAATGGAATGTGAGCACTGACTGGATAATAACTGCTAATGTTCACTGAGTGGCAATATGCCACTTACTATCACCTTTTATTTCAAAAATAACAGTGCCCTGTAAAATACAATATGGCAGATATCGATTGTCTTTGTCTTTTTATTTATCTATTTGTTTTTTATTGCTGTGAAGAGGCACCATGGAAACTCTTATAAAGAAAACACTTAATTGAGGTGATGGCATACAGTTTCAGAGGTTCAGCCTATTATCTATCATCTGTAGAGAACTGCGTGCAGCCGTGCCTTAAAGATGGCGCTGGCTTCTGCCCTCCACCTTTCCAATGGTGAGTGCTCTCAGTGATAAACAACTCCATATTTGGCTAAGGCTAAGAATCTGGCTTGTTTCCACATACCTGGGCTTATCGGTAGTGGCCACATGGCATACTAGGGTTGGCTGCCCAGAGGCTATTTAGGCCACGAGCAGGTTTCCCCGGGGTCCTCAGAAGAAGTCAGAAGATTGTCCAAGGTGCCCGAATAAACTGCTAAAAGAAAAGCTTGGCGTTGCATCTTCCTTGCTGGTCCAGGTGGTCGTGACAATCATGATTGGGAGCATGGCAGTGTGCAGGCAGACATGGTACTGACTATACCTTAACTAG
This sequence comes from Sigmodon hispidus, assembly GCA_004025045.1. Lineage (NCBI taxonomy): Eukaryota > Metazoa > Chordata > Mammalia > Rodentia > Cricetidae > Sigmodon > Sigmodon hispidus. The sequence continues at coordinate 274,477 of PVIH01000675.1, forward strand.
AAGTCAGTTGACTGTCACAATGAGTGAAGCTTGAGAGAAAGATTTCAAAGCCCAGCCCCACAGTGACATAATTTCTTTAACAAGGACATACCTTCTAATAGTGCCACTCTGTTTGGGGGCCATCATCTTTCAAATCACCACATGGATGACCTTCATTTCCTATACATCAAAACAGGTATAGAGAAAGTCAATAACTTGTCTAGGATCTCATAACCTATAGGGATGGGGAGGGAGAATTAGGAGGCAGGAAATTTGGTTCCCCAGCCACACTCATTCTGTCATACTTCAAAGCAGCAGCAAGGCACAGATGTGGGTGAAAGCAGCCTCATTCTGACAGGGAGCAATGAGAATGTGGCAGAAAGGAGTCCATAGGAGTGATACACATCATTTCTCAAGGTTGTCATATATTGTATTCTTGTCTGTTAGACAAACTGCACCAAGGGCATCTAGACCTTTGAGTGCAAGGTTCTTTGGCCTTATTTTGGACCAGGGAAGGGGAAGCAGAACATAGACAAGTGGAAGTAGATTGAAATATCAAGTGAAGAAAGGTTGGTGGGAAGCATGTACTCCTGTGGGATAATGCTCCTGTACATGGTAAAGTTTTACCTTAATAGTCTTATTTGACTTAATAAAAGGCTGATTGGCAAGTAGTCAGGCAGGAAGTATAGGCAGAGCAACCAGACTAGAAGAATTCTGGGAAGAAAGGCAGAGTCACAGTTGCCAGCCAGACACAGAGGGAAGCAAGATGAGAATGTTGGATTGAGCAAAGGTACCAAACCACGTGGCTAAACATAGATAAGAATTATGGGTTAATTATGTGTAAGAGCTGGTTAGAAATAACCTTGAGCTACTGACTGAGCATTTATAAGTAATATTAAGCCTCTGACTCAATTATTTGGGAAATGGTTAGTGCGTATTTGAGTGTTGTTGGAAGGACAGAAATTTATGACTACAATATACAGGAAATGGCAATATGTTTCCACCAGGAAAAAGTGAGTTGGAAGTTTGTGTTCACAGGATTATTTCCTGACTTTGTGCAACACCCTGGCTAAGGGGTTAAGAGAGAGAACTGAAGGGCTGGGAAGATGACTCAGTATGTGTACATGTTGTGTAACCATAAGCACCTGACTTTAGATTCCCAACATCCATATAAAAGCTGGACATAACTATATAAGTGCCTGTAATTCTAGCACCACAGGGAAGTACAGACGGTTATCACTGGGACCCCCTTAACTGCCACCAGCTTAACTCCAGAGTCAGTGAAAGACTCTGTCTTAAGGGAACAATTTAGAGAGTGATAGAGCAAGACACCCTGCATCTTCCTCTGGCTTCTGTGTATATGCACAGGCCCACATATCTGTCATATGCATGGGTGCATACAACGTACACATATAGACACTCAGACAGACACACACACCTTCAGAAATCAACAGTTTCAGAGGAAGTTCATGGCTCTTGGGTTACTCATATTCCCTGTGCTGCATCTAAAACCTTTTGGCATTGGATGTATTGTTTAGGCTTATCCAGAACAAGCTATGTTTGTTTTCTACACCAGGCTTTTAGTTTGTCCTGTTTCTTCTGATAGCTTATTCAGCCTTTTTCCTCATGTAAATTGTGTAGGGACTTTGTCATGGTAACAACTGTCTTCTGAGTAGCTTCTAGCTTGTCAGGAATCTTGGGAATGCTGTCCCTGAATTGTACTTGGTTTATTAGATGTGGTTCAACCCATGTGAGACAGAGCAAGGCAATCACCTGTTTCCATTTGGACTTTGTAAGTGGAATCCAAGATTGCTTCACACACAGGGCAGTCTCTCTCTGGGAAGTAGCTTCAGAGTAAGCTTGCATTCAGTGAAAATCCATGGGTCACTTTTATCCATGCATTTCTCAACTGTACTTAAATTTCCTTTAAACCAAGGGCATGACAATACATTGTGTGCTAAGTATTTTAACCTTCAGGGTTAGTCTTTAGTCTGGTTTGAATATTGATTTTTGTCACAACCCTCCAAGCTGGACTTATTCAGATGCTAGTCAACCTAACATCTATGCCTTCTCCTATATTCTTAAATACTGAAAAGATAGGTCAAGACCTAATGTTTTGACCCTAAGATACTTTCATGAGAAGTACTTTTCATAAATGTAATCTCTGCTGATACTTTAAACATTTCTACTTGACTTTTTTTTTTAAATTTATAAAGCATGATGACTCATGCCTGTAATTCTAGTATTTGTTAAGTTGAAGGCAGAGAATTGCCATGAATCTGAGGCCTGCCTAGCAATAGTGAGAAATTAACTTTAGTAATATATTTTATTTATTCCACATACCTAAATATGAGCAGGTCTACATACAACTACTGTACCACTATAAATACTATTGAGATAGTTTGCATAATCTTTTAATATTGAGTCATCAAATTTAGAGTGCATTGTATTTCTATCACAGATGTAAATCTGAACAGCTAGCCACATATCAAGTCCCCAGAAGCTATCAGTAGCTGAAACCAACTAGGAGGGTGGTGTAGTTCTAGACTAGGCCATGTCTCACTCAGATTATACCTAGATTCTATGCAAACTAAATTATGGAAAAATATTCTGTAACTTCTCGTACAATGCTATACTTTTTTTCCTTCCCTATCCCCAGCCTATATGCTAATTTTTGTAACTCCACTTTCAGTCCCAGATTATGTCTTTTTATACTCATTATCATACTTTGCCCTTTTCTACTTAAAGATTTTATTTAAAAATAATGCAGACTCTTTCATTGGTGTCTGCAAGTAAAATGTCCATCTCATGGCTGAGGAGATGGTTAAGTAGGTAAAGTGATTGCTGAGCAAACATGAGGATAAAGCCAGGCATGCAGGCATAGTACTTGTTACCCCGGTATCAATGGGACAGAAATAGATTCCAAGGCCTTGATAGCCGGACAATCTAGCTGAGACTTCAAACTCCCAGGTTCAGTGAGAAGCCCTGCCTCGAAATATAAGGTGCGGAGCTATAGAAGGAAACACTCATCCCATACATGCACACATATAGTGCATATATGCATACACACTCAAACACATTCAACATACACACATACTTGCATATACGCCATTCTAAGCAATATTAGCTCAACAGGTCTGATACAATAAAAAGTTTAAGGTTTCCCATTTCTGATAAGGATGCAAGTCATCTAGAATTTAATGGCTATCTTACTTCAATATAAGTGTATGTGAATGACATCTGCATTGATTCTCTTTCCAAATGAATCATATTCTGAGGTACTAAGAACTAAGTCCTTATTATATCAATTTTGAGAGGACATAATCTAATACATAACATGAGGGGATCATGGACATGCTGTCTAGCCTCCTTGGAAATCCTGTGAATAATGATGGTGATATTGCAACTGCTGCTTCTTTGGGACTGCCTCAGCTGAAGAAAATGGCCTTGATTAAAACTGTTTCCTTCCATAGTTATGCCAACCAGTGAGCACAAGCTCCTGACACATTTGTCCCAGCTTGGTTTAACTTGGAAGGGCCACCTCAGGTATAGAGCGTCCTGTGTGGTGGAATGAGCCTTTACTGAGGCTGTACCACAACTCAACCTCTCTCTCTTGCTGCCCTTGCTAGCAGGACCTTCCTCCACCAAGTGCTGATACTAAGAACATTCCCCTGGGAAGTCTCTGTGTAGCAATTCTGTGTCAGCTTCTGATCTGTAACACTGTAGCTTTTATGAGGAATCCTAAATTACCAAAGCATCTTGTTATAAACAATTATCTGAACACAACCCGCTTGAGTCACAGGCACATTTTGTTTTCTGTTACTTTTCTTACTATCTTCCACTACACATTGCTGACAATATTGGTCTCAGATCTTGCTATCTGGGTTATCTCTAATCAAATTAACAGCACATAGCTATATCATAAAGGCATGGATAATGGATTAAAGATTCCATATGAGAAGAGGGCAGGAGAAAAGAGGTAGGCTCCTGAATAATATGCTCCCCAGGAATAAAAATGCTTATTTGTTAAACTTAAGTTGGGTGCCTCAGCTGCTGCTGGATGGTTAAAATACCTGCTGTGCTCTCAGAAGTCAGGAATTTTTGATTCCGGTGTCCACATCTATGTAGCTCACAACCACCCGCACCTCTTGCTCCAGAACATCCAATGTACTCTTCTGGTTTACAGGAATACATGCACAGAGCCCCACAAGCATACACAGATATAAAAATAAAAACTGCATCTTAAAAACAGGAATATTTCCTTTAAAAACAGGAACCTACAATCCCTTCTGTCTTCTTTGTGCCTATATTTCAAGAATCAATTGTGTGTCTGTTTGCATGTATGAAGATCAGCAATCAAGCATCTTTGGAAAGTTGAGTAGAAAGAGGTCTTGTAAGAAGTAGTAGTGAGACCTAAACTGAGTATTTTAATTACTTTTCTTGTTGCTGTGATAAAATACCCAGACAAAAGCTACTTAAGAATAAATGAATAAAATAAATGAAATAAATTTAAAAAATAAATCATTGGTAGCATGGAATATTAATTTCTCTTTAAATTATGTAAAATGAGATTTTAGGTTGATTTCCAATCAAGATGTAAAACCAAAATTTACACATGAGCAGGTATGGGCGTTATTCAGAAGGCATTACTGTGGCAATCAGGCTCAGGGCTGAGATTTTGTGGCATCATGAAGTTTCCATAGTTCTAACATTTCATTTCCTCATCATAAAATAATAGGTCTTTGTGTGGATAAGACTACTGCAAAAGGCACTTAGTACGTTTGGCTCACACAGTCAGCCTAAGTCAGCCTATTTATACAATGGCAACATAATCAGCAATATTTATGCTATCTGGAAGTATAATGATAAGTTATTTCATACAGTTCTTATGTACATTTAAAATGTATTCTAAGTTATGAAGGAAGAACATGCAGGTAATTCTGGAACTAAGGTATGTCTTGGTTCTGGCTTTTAGGGTCCTTCAGCTGAAGCCACGTCTGCACAGGCAGTGCCAGGATTATGCTAAAGAACTGAAGCATTTCATTTTATTTTTTATTCTTTGTTTTTGTAGTGCACCCAACAGCATCTTCACATTCAATTTTCTGAATTGTCATTTTACATCGTTTGCAGTAAAGGAAGTAAACTATCACTTGAAGAGAATCTATTATATATCTAAAGAATGTGATTTATTTTAAAAATTCTGTTAAAATAAACCAACAAAACATTATTTCAAGTAAGTAGTTGTCTCAGGAATGGGAACTTCTCTGTTAAGTGCTTAAAGATTCTGCACGGTATCAGATTATTGAAAATGGGTTTTGAAAGAATACCTAAAAGTGCTGGTGACGGGACTCACTCTACATTTGTGTTCAGAGTTAGAATAAAGCTTTTGAGGACACTGTGGATGTGCTGACTTCATTATTAAAGGTCCTTAACCTTTTTATGGAGCAATTGAACAATACTTTTTTGTGTATCTCAGAATCAAGTAGGAAAGATTGTTGTGTGTCAAGGTTTTCAGGTGCTTTTCTCTTTCTTAAGCTGAAAATTATGTTGGCAAAGACAAAGGTAGAGCAAAAAAGCAGATGGTACCTGCAGGTTCTGTTAGCAAGTGATGAGAGGAGTCTCTAGTCACGGAGAATTTTTTTATACACTTTATTCTTAAGCAAAACACTTGCACAAAGTTCTTTTCCTCTTAGAATTTGTGTACTCTTCTTGAAGCTTTGAAATAGCCTGTTATATAAACTTACAATGGACATTTCAATAGTATCTTATGTTTCCTGAGGTGGATGTAGGTTTAACCAAGGGCATCACTTCTCCAAATACGTTGTCATGTTTTTGCAGGGGACTGAGATTCAGAATCATTATAGTTTTCAGAAAGTAACATTTCAATCCATTCCTATTTTTTTAGCATTTATATTTTTTTGAAACAGGGTCTTCCTATTATAAAGTTCTGATTGTCCTAGAACTCACTATGTAGACAAGGCTAGTCTTGAACTCAGAGATCCATCTGCCTCTGCTTTTCCAGTGATGGAGTTAAAGACATGTGCCACTATGCCAGGCCTTACTTTAAATACCTTAATAATAATCAGAAATACAAAAAAGATACAAAAGTGGTAGAGTTATGCCTTAGGGTTTCTATTGCTATGAAGAGACACCATGACCATGGCAGCTTTTATTAAAAACAAAAAAATATTTGGGACTGGCTTACAGTTCAGAGGTTTAGTCTGTTGTCATCATGGAAGGAAACATGGTGGCATTTGGGTAGATATGGTCCTGGAAAGGTAAGAGAGAGTTCTGTATGTATATCTAAAGGCAGCAGGAAGAGACTGCCTCACTGGGCCTGACTTGAGTATCTGAGACCTCAAAGTCCACCCCTAATGACACACTATTTCCTCCAACAAGCCCACAGCTCCTAATAGTGCCATTTCCTTTGGACTCTTAGGGACCATTTTTTATTTAGATCACCACAAGCTGTAATAGTTAAATAAAAATTTTAGTTTTGAGTAATTTGTAGTAGTAGCTGTATTTGAAATGATCATGTCTCCAAGCTAAGTGACAGGGTTTATTTTCTTGTTTTGTTATCGAAATATACTTAGTGTTGCATATATTCTTCATATGCATCTAATATCACATGATCAGATATAATTAAACTTCTCCACACCAAACAAAAACTAAAATTTCAAAGAAATATGGAAACAGAAGGCAAAGGCCTTTTTCTCATTTATGTATACTCTCTCAAAGGTCATTGATATTTTACAACTTCTATTCTTCACAAAAAATGTTCTGTTATACAAGTACATATTTTAAGTGTATATTAATTCTATAATTATATATACATATATGTATTTATATGCACACACACAGAGACATATATATGTCAGTCACTAGCTAGAAACTTGGATGGAATTTGGTTCATTCAGATGGCCACTTATCCAATGTCAGATAGATTTAAAAACCTATTTGAACTGCCATTGCTTTATCTGTAATCAACCACAGAAGGCAATATATAAGATTAAATGTCCTTTAACGAAAAACACACACCTGGCCTATGTCTTTTAGTACATGTGAATTATAATTATTATGAAAGGAAGCATTGTGATTTCCATTTCAGTTAGCTTTGTTTCATTTAAAAATATTTATATTTATCTATACAAATTATATGCATCTCTGTGTATATATACATGCATTTGTGGGTACCTGTACAGACCAGAAGAGGGTATCAGATTTCCAGGAGCTGGAGCTAGATAAAGTTGTTAGCCACTTGATGTGGGTGCTGGGAACTGAACTTGAATCCTCTGTAAGAGCAACAAGAGCTCTTAGCTCCCGAGCCATTTACTCAGCCTCTAGTTTCATTTTTAAACTACTTCTGAACCACATTGTTTTATAGATCTCTTAGCAGAATTTCCAAAATTAAAAAAATTTACCCAGTATGAGAATATTTTAGTAGATGACTTTATGCCATTTATATTCATTGTTATAAGTCATAGTTTAATTTCTTGATTTTCTAATTTTAAACTTGGAGCTTACCAAAACTATTACTTTTAGAAGAAAATAAGGTAGCCAGCAATTCACACCTTGTCTTGCACTTTTCCTCTTCTTCCACCTTCCTAATGTTAGCTACATTATTTTTGTGGGGGAGGTGTGAACATACCTGTAATGTACATGTTCATGTGTGAATGCATGTGTGTGGGGACCAGATGTCAGTCTCCTTTGTTCATTTCCCATCTCATTTTTTTTTTTTTTTGAGGCAAGATCTGTCACTGAACCTGGAGCTCACCAATTTGGTAGACTGACCAGCCAACGAGCAACAGAGATCCACTTGTTTCTTTCTCCCTAGTGCTGGGATGGAACATCGTGTCTATTTTTTACCTGGGTTCTAGAGGTATGAGTTCAGCTCCCTATACTTGTGCATCAGTCATCTTACCAATGGAACTACTCCCCAGCCTCTCCCCACTCCATGTTAACTATCTTACCATTTTTAATCTCTTTCTATAGATTCTTTGTTATTTTTTTCATATGTAAATCTTGGTTCATCAAAACAATTATAGTTTTCTTTACTGAGAAAGCTATCAAAATTATAGAATTAATATTTAATTCATTTTCTTTCTGAAAATTTGCTTTGATGTATAGGTTTATAATAGAGCCAGTATTTAAAGCTTCTTCTCTGCAGTCATATTTCCCACACTTATTTGTAATGTATATGTATAAATATGTATATATATACATGAAGACTCAGTCCACTGTTGCTTGAACTTCTTTGTTTATTACAGTGATTTTTGTGGTTTTTATATTCATATTCTATAAATTTCTATATTTCCCTTCTGCTTTATAATCCTTGTAAAATATGTCTATTTATAATAACCTGATCCAAAGATGTATCATTACTATTATTATTAGTTGAATAAATTTCTATTGTTAGTATGATGGTTCTTTTCTGAGTGTAAAATGGCACCACATCTGTGAAAACTTTGGCCACATCAACTGAAACAAACTCATGCTTACCTTAGGACCCTGCAATCCCACTCCCAACACAAATGCATGCACATACACTAACCATGTATAAAGATTCTTCATAGCAACATTACTTCACATTACCACTCTTATAAACTTTACAGGAGAATTACCATGGGATAGCTCCTGGAACAAATCAACATTAAAAATAGAAAAATTAATCATAGTTTACTCACACTGTGAAGTAAAGCAAAACTGTGAGAAACATAATTTGGATTAATCTCAGGATATAATATTTAAAGTTTAAGGGAGCTCAATGAAATACTAAATACTAAAAATTTCATTTATATTGGATTAAAAAGAAACACAAATAATCTGTGATACTAAAAATTAGAATATAGATTACTTTTGAGAAAGAGTGGCTGTAAGAGTAAGCAACAGTGTGGACTTTCTGGAACACTGGTATTGTTCTATTTCTTCTTTTTGCTGCCAGAGATGAGTTTCTTTGCTTGGGCACTTACTAACTATATCAAAAATCACCCTGACAAGCAGAAGAATGTGATCCTCCTCCAATTTTTTTGAGCTTTGGAGAATGATGAAAAAAATCCATAAGCCATTACCAGATATTTTGTGTAAATGCATCTACTTGATTTGCTTTTTGAATAAAATGCTTTGGAAATTAGTTGTTCTTTCTACATCTATTGTTGACCAAAAAATTACATGTGCTAACTGGGCCACTGAGGCTGCATTAATAGTGCCACTGTGTCTTTTGATGCCTTATGCAGAGAGGCAAACTGCCTAACACTCCAAAAGGGTTCTTTCTCTTTCTACTATGAAACATATTGTCTGACATTATATTAAGTAGCTTGAAAATACTGTAACCATTGATGTATAGTTGTTATTAAAGTATCTTCAAATCAATGAAAGAAATTAATAAATAGAAAACTCACTCTTAAGTGGTTTTCTAGTTAAGAAAAAATAAATTAGCACTCTCAGCAGGAGGAAAGACACAGATTGTGTGGGACTCTTTTGTCAAAGAAAGTCTTTGCTCTCAATGTTAATTTAATTTGCATTCACTACTGAAGAACTCGTTTATCACCTTATAATGCATATACCTTCGATAATATTTATGCTTCCATATAAGTTTTAATAAAATATGCTACTTTCTTTGGAATACTAATTTAGAATGAGTTAATACAAAAAAAGAAGAAAAAACTGATGATTTTATGTAAAGCTATAACATATCATTTCAGAGATTATTTTTTCAGTGTTATGCTCAAAGTTTGAGAACAGGCAATTTTTCAATGCATTTTTATCTTCTCCTTGTCTTATTTATGATGTCTCCAGCTTCTCTTTGATTTCTCAAATGCATTGCTGTTTTCAGTCTGTTGGCTTCATTTTCAGCATTAGGGGAACTCAGATAACTTAAAAAGAAGATGAGAGCTGATTAGCCTTGCAGAATGTGAGCAATATTACTGGTGTCATATGGGCAAAAGTGTGGACATAAATACTCTTAGCTCTCAAATGATGCTCTCGGCCGACAATTCAATCAGAAAATGAGATGCACTGTGAACTTGACATTGACTTTTCACCTCAGCTGAAATTGTTGCTCAGAGGTCTCCTCCTAGCTTGCTCCTAGTGCATCCTCTGAGCTCCACATTGCTCTCTGCTAAAGCAAGAAGGATGTAGTTTTTATTAGGTATCTGAGTGGTTTTTGTTTTCTTTTCTGCATAAATTGTGTCCATTACAATTAATTTTGCTTGGGCAAATGACAGAGGTGGGTCAATTTTAGATAAACCCTTTCTGTTGTTATCTATTTATTTATTTATTTTGAGACAAAGTGCCACTATACAATAACTCAGGCAAGCCTTAACTCGTAGGCATGTGTCATATCACCTGCCTATCTAGATGTGGAATTTGAATAAAACCATGACATGCTGATGAATGTGGATGGTTCAGATCCAAACCAACCATATTTTCTTTGAGCTTTTCCACATTTTTTATAAATCTGATGTAACAAATCTCAAAAAGCAGACTGCTAAGCTGATTCCTGGAAAGATGTGGACAGCTTTCTTCTTTTCTTTTTTGGTTTTATTGGAAAAGATCTCCTCTTGCCACCCTGCTTTTGTTGTCAAGCCCAGGGCTACAGAAAATGGCCTTTTTGATTCATCACGGAATCATCATTTTGGTTGAAGATCCCTAGTGTTCCTTAAAAACAGTTACAATTCTGCTTCTCAATTAACTAGTGTGCAGTATTTGGATTTTATTTATTGTTCATGTTATGTTTGATTTCCAAACTGAAGCATTAAATAAAAATGTGAATTCTAATGGCAGTATTCTGAGGTAGTGGTAATACGGTTTGATTGATTTGCATGGAGAATTTTGAGTCCAGACATTTTCTTATGCTCGTTTCCACTGGACCGATCACCACCATCCAATCTCAGTGCTCAAGTCTCAATTCTGAGAACTGCACTTCCAGAAAACCTCCTCTCCCGAGATAAACCTGGAGAGTGACATTTAGTAGTTATGATTTTGTTCTTTAACTAGTTTTCTGTTGCAGTCACACCCATGCAGGGTCATTGGTCATACTAATATCTGGTCCATTCATGGTTTTCATCTCTACATGATAGAAAGTTGCCCACATTAAAAAATGCTACAAGGAGCAGTGGGCTCTGAGCTACCTGCTGTCATTTGAGTAAATAATGCTTTTCTAAAAAATAAAAAGATTGTGTGATTTAAAGGTCACATTCTAACGACTCATTTTAGTCTTGAATGTGACCAGGCATCGAAGATGGAGCCAGCAGTGAGATCTGGATGAAAAGACCCGTACTTCTGATTTTAACCTGTTCTCCTTGGCAACCCTTCCTGAGAACAGTATGAACAAAATTCCAAGACTAAGTAGTCAGTGCTACGATACACTTTCCAACATGCTGAGCACCAGCTAGTGAAGTAAATTAAACCTCTGATGGCTTCTTATAAAACATTTAAAAAATTATTTCCTGGAAGAAAACTAAAGTTGAAAACAGCTGTGATGGTTTTTTTAAGAAATATTTCTACCAGCTTTACACAAGGCCATCCCCCCAAAATTATGATGTTCTTTACACTGTCACTGTAACCTAACTGTGTCTAAATATATGTGTATATGTAGCACATGTGTATTTTGTTTGTTTTTTGACTCAGGTACTCACTACATAGCCCAGGTTATTTTTGAATTCATGATACCTTGGCTCAGCTTCTCAAGCACTGTAATTTAAAGGAATGCACCATTATGTCCCACCTTGAGATCAGTGTTTACTTTCTGCCAGGCACAGAGAATAGTGCTTCACTGGGGATTCTAATGATGGCTCAGGTAGTTATTTTGAGATCCATTTTGCAGGTGAGAAACTGTAGAAAAGGAACCAGAGCTTTGACCCAGTTCTTTTGATCACAGAGCCTGAGCTGTTAGTGATGTTAAATTTCTTTCCTTTTTTAAATTTATAAATATCCACAAGTAAACACACATTTCCTATTGTTTTATATATGTACACATTTATTTTCATTGTTTTATCTTTGGGGGAAGTAATTATAGATAGAAAAGAAGTTGTGCCTTCTAAAGTAGACAAGGAGGTGCTTCAGTAAAGGACCTGTCCTTGACCTGGATACCATCAATCATACTACCAAGTACAGCTGTAATATATGGTAGAAACCAGGAAATGGGCATCAGTACATCCATGCTTATTGGATTAAACTACTTTTACAAGCATACTGTGTGTCATAGTCTGTCACAGGTTCATAGCTTTTCCTAAAAATGGAAGCCACTACTTTTATCTAGCCAAGTATTTCAACATATATATATATATATATGCATATGTATAAAGATATATATATATATCTTTAATGACATACTTGGAAAGACTTTTTCACACTCAAGTTATTAAGATCTTTTGGCATTTTCTCTTAGTAACCATTTCTTTTGGAATATATCTTTTTGTATTTGGTGAGGCAGATTCTAATTTACTATTTCCCTTCCTCCAAAGGTATGGTTACTGAGGTAACTACTCAAGAACAGTCAGTCCTTACCTATCGATTAGAATGCCATGTTGTCACATACGTCCACTTGGTTTTTGACTATCTCTATTCTTTCTTTTAGTTTTTTTCTAACCATATGACCAATATGGAATTTGGATGTGATTCATAAAACTATGCAAATTTGCACATGTGACATGGAGAAAACACTGGTATAACATCATGAAGCAGAAATAGCACCTCCCCTTCCAAGTTCAGCATGCCTGTGTAAATCCCTCACTGAATAGCCTCTGGATATCAAGCAGGTATTAGAAACATGTGATAATGTTTGTGAATTGTTCCATGAAGATGTGAGTATATGCCTCTCCTGAAGGTGTTTCCATTGGGATTTCAACACACCAAAACATCTATGGCCACAAAATGTTGACCTTTGGTCAAGTAAAAAGAACTCTTCAAGAACTTTCACATATTCTATCATTTCGGAGCTTTGAGAAATTACTTGGACTTCTTCAACTGGTTTCTGTATCCTCAGAAAGACATTTACTTGCTAGGTTGAACTAATTATTACATAAATTGATCCACATAAAATACTATACATGTATCTTCTTTGTGCCTTTTATTTGTTGTATGTTAGTTATTATATTTTGCAGCCGGGAGGGTAGGATCTCTCCATAGCTCTGACTGTTCTGGAACTCACTAGTTAGCCCACAGGCTGCCTTTAAACTCATAAACATCTGCCTGCCTCTGGCTCTCAAGTGTTAGGGTTAAAAACATGTGCCACCATGCCAGGCTTTGCTAGTGGATTTTAAAGCAGTGATGTAATAAGGGAGAGAAATACATCTTTTGATTGAGATAAGGATTACTTATATGACACATTGCATTCAGGGAGCAAGAAAACTTGAAAATACAAATTTGTTCATAAACATTCATGTATATGAATGTTTTGAGGTATATTTTTTGAATGTAATTATTAGATGTAGTTCTTATCCCTGATAAATGTGTGAGCTGATAAAAACAGGTGTTATAAGATATTTTTCTCTTCTTGCTTTCGAATATTTGAGCTCTCCACTCTAAATTCTTATGTAAGATTGGGGTTCACCAGGTAGGCATTTATTTCATGGATCTGGTTGGTATGTGTGTATATTCATGCATATGAATGTGGGCCATGAAGTTAGAGGTTATGATAAGGGAGAAAGGAATCCTCATGGAGAGAGGAAATAGAGAGCAATGGAATACATAACTAAGAAAGCAGAAAGGGGACTAAATGAGCAAAGAGAAAGCCAGATGGGGAGGAAAAGAGGAAAGAGAACATCTGAAAACAAGTAAGAAGTTATCCGTACGGTGATGCCATGGTGAAACCTATTACTTTCATGATACGCTGGAAAATGACTAAAGAATGCTCTTAAAGACTAACATTACATTGCTCTTCAATCCTGAGATTTCCTGTAATAGAATGGTCTGCATGCAGATGAGCTAAGTTTCAGCTTATTTTCCGAATAGATTCCATGTAATTCCTTGAGGAATGTGCAGAGATAAAACTGAACAGGAGACAGAGCAAGAGTACTAGTTGTTGTACAATGGCTCGCTTCTTCTAGCCAGTGTTTCCCACCTTGTTCCTGAGAAGGTCGTTGTGAATCTGCCTGCCCAGCATAGCATTCCCACACAGCGGACAGCCTCAGCCCAGGACCTCATTTCCGTCTCACTTAAGCCATTACATCTTTACATCAGCATGACGATATCAAGCACTTAACAACCGTGCCGAAGATGAACATTAGCATTCATTAGGAAAAAAAACCTGAGCCACGCCTATGTCAACCCACCTCCCTGACTGTGATTTCTTTCTGTCTCTGTTTTTCAGATTGTGGCCAGAACCTAAACATGCTTTTCCTGATAACTTGAGCTTCCTTGCCCTTTCTCTAAAGTTGGCCTCCTTATCACACGGCTGCCCGCCCCATGTGGTGGACCTCCATGCTGGCATCTCAAATGGCATGGCTCTTTTTCTTTTCTCCTCCAGTCACCTTCCCTGGGTGGTTGTGGAGAGGTATAGATTGCCTGCCCTAGGGTCTATTTTTTTTTTCTTAAACTCTAATAAAGTTATCCTCAAGAGTAAAAAAAAAATAATGCATTACAAAAAATATTTTTGCCTGAGAGAGCCACTAATAAAACTTCCAAGTCCAGAGATAAAATTGTCAAGCTGTGACTGTGGTGCAATGGAAGGGGTAAGGCAGCAAAAGCATACAGGAGGGCAATCCATGGTGGCCTGTGGCTTTTCCATGACAACAAAGAAGGCATTTAGAATTCGTTATGACCTTAGGTTTACCTTGCACGTTTCTAGAAACTCAGCATTATCCTCTGCAAAACAGAGTGATAATAATATTAGTGGCAATAATATCAGTAAGCAGTATCTAAATCAGCTGACCAGAATCGAGATCCAGAGTCACATAGAAGTCAATTAGTTTCCATCTTCAGACAGTTCCCAACAGAAACAACATTTATGCTTGCATAATTTACATACATGTAAAACTACAGCACAGGATAATGATTGCATCTTTTGGAGTCACGTGGGCTTTGGTTTGACAGGCTTGCTCCTTATTAAGTATGTGAAACCGGCCAGGTTGCCATAGCCTTTGAAATAAATTTAACTGATCTATAGAATAAAGATATTCTCTGCTGTGACCAGGGGACACATAGATCATTCCAAAGCACTGGCACACCTAAGAAGAACTTGGGCATGCTGGTGATCCTCACAGGAAGAGGTAGAGCCCAGACAAGACAACTACGAACCCCAAGGCAAGCAACAAATACATGTCTCATATATCCTTTGGTGCCTGGGGATTCTACCTAAAGAACTTCACCTCTATACATATACCTACATGTGTGCAAACATTCTTATGTAGTGATGATCACTAAAGCATTATTTCAAAAAGCTCTGAAGCAAATCCTAGTTTAGATTTGTATTTAGATTAGTATTTATAGAATTGTTCAGAGAACTGCTGAGATTCAGCTAATTTTAAAAGTAGGGTAAAGTCCTTGTAAAGTGAGATGGAGAAATGCTCAAAGATAAAAGTTAAGCCAGTAAGGCAATTTGCAGAAAAATGTGATATTGTAATGTCATCCACAGAAATAGTATGTATTTTATAGTAGTTGTTACTGTAAAGAGGAAGTTAGTTAGGAATTGTAGAACGTGCCCATTTTAGAAAGGAAGGAACTCATTATCATGAGCATGGATACATTTTTAATTAAGGAACTATATAGATTTAACTTAAAATGTCACCAGTTTCCCAGTGATGGAGGCCTTTGAATTGTTGGGGTGTACCATAGGTAGGATTGCTGTTCAGCCCTGCTTGATGAAGGCAGCAAGATGGTAACATCAAGAGCAGTAACTAGGACGGTGAAGAAATGATAGAGGCTTGTGCAGAGTTACAGCAGGGGAATGGAAAGCAAGTGACTTGATACATCATTTCTGTTCAAGGTAAAGTCAGTGAAGTCTGACAATGGATCGGATACCAATGTAAATATTTGGCCTGAGCAATAGGCAGGGTAGCTGTCTAACAAGACTCATTTCTCTTTCCTATATGTTTCTGATGTCCTCCTGTCTCCTATGCACTTATTTGTCTGGTATATGAGGAGACAGTGATCTACAAACAGCCAGTTTATAAAATACAATTTTGGATTGAATGCGTGAATTGCCATCAGAAGGAAGAAAAAAAAAGAGGAAGTCTGAGCCCAAAACAGCTGCATCTTAGATGCTTAATACCTTTGATATGAAGATCAAAAGACAGCTTCATAGACCTGGGAAAGCCTGCAAAACCATCAAGAGCTCAGAGCATCAAGAACACCCAGAGCAGATCATCCAAGAAAGCAGGCAGCTTTCATACCCTTTAGATATTCTCCAAAGGGAACACATGTAATCTGAACCTATCCGCATTACGTTTGTATGTGTGCTATGAGTTTCTTAGTGTTTGTTGTGACTTAACGTATTTGAAGAGTTTCCTTCGGATTAATCGAATTTCAGGTTTAAGTACTCAATAATGTTGCATACAACTTGAGTGAGCTCTTGTAAACTGCAATATTCATTTATACACGGCAGTTGTTTCTTCAGTTGCAAAATATAACACAAATGTTGACATAGGGATTAGGGTACAGCTTTACCCGATTAAAGTATTTAATTCTTAACTAACTTATACAACTTAAATATTTACTTTACATTTGTGTACTAAAAGCCAAGGACAAACAAAAAGATAAAAATCTGGTGCCACCCAGTGGCAAATTTGTAAATTGCAGAATAGGCACAGTGTGAGGAAAAATAGAATTTCAAATAGAAATTAATTGCAATCCACAGCCACAATTATAAGTGATTTGAAATCATGCTTAGCCAAAATGAGGAATTATAAATAAATTAAAAGATGGATTAAGAGCATGAGGAGAGAGAAAGATGCCTCGGCAGGTGATAATGCTTGCTGTTCTTGTAGAGAATCTGGATTCTGATGGAATACCAGCCTCAGACAGCTCACAACTCTCTGTGACTCCAGAGTTCCAAGAGATTTCACACCTTCTGTTAACTTCTACTCTGTCCTGCATCTATATAGAACATAAAACTCATGCAGGTAAATATACAAGCAGGTAAATATACAAGCACATAAATAAAAAAATCATTAAAAAATAGTGATGCTGTGGAATCCTTCAATAAAACAGCAGTATGCTATCCACATAATGAACATAAAAGAGGAGAATTTTCATTATTTTAAAATCTAAACATCAAATACAATGATTGGGCAACTTCTACAGTAGACAAAAATATTTCACATTTGTAATGGGATTATATTCTGTTACATTGTAATAATTGTCCTGCCTACTGGTTTAATAAAAATGCTGACTGGCTGAAGCCACACAGGAAGTGTGGGTGGGGCTACCAAACTAAGAAAACTCTGGGAATAGGAAGAGGCATCACCAGAGATGCAAGAGAGACACCAAGATGAGATGCCAGCAGACGCAGAGGAAAGAAGTTAAAATGCTGCTCTGAGAAAAGGTACCAAGTCAAATGGCTAAACAGATGAATGGAACTAGATTAAGATAAGATGAAAGAGCTAGCAAGCAATATGGCTGAGCCATAGGTCAATGAGCATAAAATTAATACGAGCTTCTGTGTGTTTCTGTGGGACTGCAGGTCTGTGGGTCTGGACTACAGGCTAGACAAACCAGAAACTTCTTATTAATACACACATTAAATTAAATACTTATTTCCTCTTTCAGAATGTTGAGAAGTTTGAATCACTTCGAGGGTCAAGTATGGGACATGTCCCTAGGTTCCCAAATTAGAAGTGACAATCTCTAGTAAGTAGAATGAAGATATTGGTGTGCATATATATTGAAATTTATCCTCCTCACAGGCAGTCTATCCAGGAAGCATTTATTTTCTAGAGAAAGCAGTGACCATATTATTAAAGAACAGGGATTTCTTTAGCAAGACTTCCCACTTAGCACTTGATTTCTTTTCTTTCTCTCTCTCTTTCTTTTCTTTTTTTGAGAATAGTGCTTGGTTGTTGATGGAGACATCTAAACAATAGCTATGGTTTCAGTACAGTGGAGCGATGGTCTCACTTATGTTGAAGTCTCAGCGGGCCATTCAGGCCTGCAGCGCTGGAGCTCCTGCACTGTCTGGGATCTTCTATCTCTGGCTTTAACATGAAGCTTTTCCTTAAGGTGTATAGTGGCTGCCCAGTTCCTCATCATACAGTACTCTACATATATCCATTTTTTTTCAAGACAGTTTCTCTGTATAGCCTTGGCTGCCTTGGAACTCTCTCTGTAGACCTCAGAGTAAGAGATCTACCTGTCTCTGCCTTCCAAGTGCTGGAATTAAAGAAATGTGCCACTATGGTCAGTTTTAGCATCTCTGCTTCGAATATTGTATGAGGCAAATGGGTAAAGGAGGTAATGTCAATCTGGTTATTAGTTCTTATGCCTTACTATCTCTGTATATATACTTGAATTTATTTATAGTAATGTTTAGATGGGAAAAAAGCTAATATGATCGATCACTCTCATCCAAGCAGTGGTCTAGAAGGCAGCTAGTCTCAACCTTGGCTGCAAACTGTAATGATTTCCCAAAGAGCGCAGAGAGAATCCCATAATCCAAAATTCTGCTATACTTGATCTATGCTGTAGTTTAGACCTCAGTTCCTTCTCAAGTTCAGCAAGGTTTGGAATCATTGTCCTAGTTGCTTGTAGACTCAGCATCACGGAACTTCTAAAAGTACATCAGTGCTCCACACTACTCCTGTTTCATTAGTGCACAGAAAGCCTGTAGTGACGTGTGGCTCTCCTGTTCTCCTCCCACCCCTGCTACACACGCACACACACACACCACACATATACATATACCACACACACACACATACATCACACACACATACATACATACACACACATACACCACACACACATACACACACACACCACACACACCACACACACCACAC
This sequence comes from Sigmodon hispidus, assembly GCA_004025045.1. Classification (NCBI taxonomy): domain Eukaryota; kingdom Metazoa; phylum Chordata; class Mammalia; order Rodentia; family Cricetidae; genus Sigmodon; species Sigmodon hispidus. Next base: position 293,391 of record PVIH01000675.1, read on the forward strand.
ACACCATACACACCACACACACCACACACACACCCTCTGAATGCTTCTAATTGTGATTGTGGATGAAAATAGATATAAGTTAAAGGGTTTTTTTTGTTATTTTTCTGATCATTCATTGTATGTATACTCAGTCAAACTTTTATATGGACAACTATTCTGATGTATAAATGAAAATTCTGATACAGAGAAACTACAACTCTGTTGCATCTATATTAAAGTTTAGGCTTCCACACATGAAAATATCTTTTAAAATCTTAAATTTCCTATAGCTTTATCTGGGCTGCTAGTTTCAAAAATAAAAGTATTACTAAATCTTAAAAATTAATGATCATATTACATAGTATGTTTAGATGTAGTTTCCTAATGTCCTCAATTGTTAAATATATTTGAACAACTTGATGACCTTTTAATGGTAAATATTTGTCATTTTGTTATTTGAAGATCTTAGAGACAATTTATCAAAATTTTCAGAAGCCATAGCTATCTCTATGCTTACAGATTCTGGGCTAATATGCTTTTTTTAATTTTGTTTTTAAAGCCCTCATTCCCTCTGTGTACACAGTCTGGTGTTATTTGACTATGACAAAGGCAATGGAAACCTCAGAATTTGATCTAACAGGACTTCATTCATGAGGCCATTAGTATCCTTTAGCCAATATGGAATTTTCATACAGGGTTGTGCTTTCCAATAATACAAGTGTGTTGACTCTTGGATGAGTTGGGACATTTTTATATTTTTGGTTTTGAGCCTAATCTTTAACAGCTGAGCCACCTCTCCAGCCCAGTTGGGACATTTCTAATTTAGAGACATTTAATCACAGACTCATCTAATTCCCAATTCATTCCAGTTTCAGCTGTATGTGGCAACATTATAAAGAGACCAGAGGTTGACAACATACATGAGAACAGAGATCTGGAAAAGGAAGGGGCCATGGGGATATGCATTTCTACTGCTGACTTGAACAAGACGACTCCAAATGAGTTTTTAAAAACAAAACCTCGAAAGTTTTCATTGGTGTGAAATCTTTCAGTTGATATTTTTTATGTTTTAATATAGATATTCCTATTGTAAGTAAGGCTTATATGTCAAGTAAAATTGTATGTTTTGAAATCTGGTAATCTAGAAATAAGTAAAGGTAAGAAATGCTTCTGGGAATATTCTACGTGGCTGGTTGAAGATGGCTATAATAAGTAACAGACACTTGACTTCTATACAGACAAATCTTGCTGATTTCATCATAAGATTTAGCTCTGCCTTTCCACCATACCATTAAGCCAGGAAAGGATTTTTCAGTGACACTAGCATTTCAGTGACACGGTAGTATTTCACTATTACCATCACAATTAATTGTTTTTCAGTTGGAAGACTACAATAAGAAAAAAATTTGATATTTTTAATTCATTTGTGACAAAAGTGCTCCTTTTTTTTACTTTATTTTTTGCTTTAGACTTTCCATCAAAAGTTTTAGTTTGCTTTAAAAAGCTGCAGGTAATTTTCAAGGTGTGATGGAGATTTTTCAAGATCTGATAAGACTTTAATGGAAGCCTTCATAAATGAAATGAAGTGCTATTGGTAGAAGCTATCTTTGCAGTGCATTCATGATCACATAATTATGTTTAAAAATGAAAAGTCTGATTTGAAAATTTTACTGTTATATCAAACGTATATAAGATTTTTGTGGGAGAATTCAACTGCTTCTGATTTTTAATAACTGTTCTAATGATTTATTTAAAAACTCCAACTATTTAGAAATATATTTACAAATGCCTTTAAGAGTTCAAAATTTCTTGTGTTCTAGATTTATGTGGGAGGGTGTCCTTTTTTCCAATATAGTAAATAAAATGAATCCCATTAGATAGTTTTGAATATTTGTATAAAATTAATTGTTAATTAATTGTTTTTAAAAATAATTAAGGAAAATGGGTGTGTGGGTGGGTCTTGTATTATATTATGTGACACTCTCAAATGATGCTGTGAATCAGGGAACCCCTATGCCCCTCCCCCATGGCAGTTCTTTATGCTGTCTTAGAAGGAGATTCTCTTTCAAGATGGGAATGAGATGCTGCCAGCTTTTCCCTGCTTCTTTGTTTTTCTCTGTTTATGGAGGAGGACTGACTTGTCTAACCAGTGAGTTCTGGAGTAATTGAATATGCTTAGCTCTAGGTCCTCATGTTCTCTCATTTCCATACCTGACTGTGCACGTAAGAGTTCTGCCCTGCTCCTCTCTCATTGAACATCTACTGATACATTAACTTAATATTGTCCTTCAATGTTTACCAAGCTCAAGGCTTTTCTGGGATGTTACTGCATTTTCTCTAGTTTACTTGGACTTCTGTTATTCTAGACGAATATTTTATTTCTATTCTGTTCTTCCATTAAATTTCCAACTCCTTTTTCTACAATTACATTATCAACTTAAAATCTTGCTTCTATTTTTTGCTGAGAAAATAGAAGTACTCATCAAAGAACATCTGTAGGCTGGTATCAGCTCATCTACAAACGCACCAGTGTCTAAGCCCACACGCCACCTTCTATTTGCTTACAGACTAACAACTCATTTTTAAAACAAGCCAATCTTCTTCTTTATAGCCTGGGTCTGGTGTCATTCTCAAGGGCATTTTTTTTTCTGACAAAAATGAATTTCTAGATTGATCTATTTGGTTATCCACATGGATATTTACAGATTTGTATAGCTGTAGTATTCCTGTCTTACAAAAGTCATGTTTATTCTGGATCTCCCACCAGTTTCTAGTCCTCTGTTCTCTTGACAATAAAATTTCTCTGAAAGTTCGATTGTACTATGGGTCCCTAATTCTCTAGTCCTATGCTTTATCAATCCATTTTATCTCCCTCATCAAAGTCAGAATTGACCTCAAAATGACATCTTTATCATTAAATCCAATGGTATGTTTCAAACTTTAACCTGTGCTTTAAGAAATATTTAATTTTTATTAATTGTTTAATTGAATGATTGATGATATTTTGCTATATGGCAAAACTCATGATTCTCCCATCTCAGCTTCCTGAATGCTAGTATTGTAGGTATGTGTCAACATGCCCAAACCAATGAGATATTTTGATCTATGCAAATATTATACGAAGACTAAGTCAAGCTAATTGTCTTAGTTTGGTTTTCTGTGCTGTGATAAAACACCATGACCAAAAGCAATTTGGACAGGAAAGGGTTTATTTCAGGTTACAGTTGTAGTTCAGCATGAAGGAAGTTCAGACCATAACTCAAGGCAGCAACTGGAAGCAGAAACTGAAGTGGAGACTGTGAAAGAATGCTGTTTACTGGATTATTCATGCCTAACTCAACCTACTTCCTATAAAATTTATTTATTTAAAAATTTATTTATTTATTTAAATTTATTTAAAAGGCTTTTTTTTTCACTTTACATATCAACCACAGTTCCCCTTCCCTCCCTTCCTCCACAGAGCTTCTCCCTACCCCATGCCCCCATCCACTTCTCAGAGAGGGTAAGGCCTCCCATGGGAAGTCAATAAAGTCTGGCTTATCAAGTTGTTGGCAGGACCAAGCTCGTTCCCATAAATCAAGGCTGAGCAAGGTATCCCTCTATAAAGAATGAGCTACAAAATGCCAGTTCATGTACTAGGGATAAGTCCTGGTCCCACTGCCAGAGGCTCCACCGATTGCCTGTGCCACACAACTGTCATCCACATTTAGAAAGACTAGTTTGGTTTGATGCAGATTCCCCAGCTATCAGTCTAGAGTCATTGAGCTCCCAACAGCTTAGGTCAACTGTCTCTGTAGGTTTCCCCATCATGATCTTGACCTCTTTGTCCACACAATCCCTTCTCCTTCTCTTTGACTGAACTGGGAGCTTGGCTCAGTGTTTAGCTGTGTATCTCTGTATCTGCTCCCATCAGTTGCTAGATGGATGTTCTATAATCACAATTAGGGTGGTCATCAATTTGATCACAGGGGAAGGCCAGCTCATGCACCCTCTACACTATTGCTTAGAGTCTTAGCTGGGATCTTATTTTTGGATTTCTTGGAATTTCCCTAGCACTGGGTTTTCCCCCAACTCCACAATGGTTCTCTCCATCAAAATATCTCTTTCTTTGCTCTCCCTCTCTGTCCTTCTCCCAACTCAATCATTCTGTTCTCTTCCCACTTCCCTTTGTCCCCCTCTCCATGCTCCCAATTTACTCAAGAGAACTGACCTATTTTCCCTTCCCAAGGGGATCCATGGATGCTTCCCTTAGGGTCTTCCTTGTTACCTAGCTTCTCTGGGGTTGTGGATTGTAGCCTGGTTATTCTTTGCTTTAAATGTATTATCCACTTATGAGTAAGTACATACTGTGTGTGTCTTTCTGGGTCTGGGTTTCCTCACTCAGAATCAATCTACTTTCTTATAACATCCAAGACTACCAACCAGGGTGGCACTGTCCACAGTGAGCTAAGCCCTCCCACATCAATCATCAATCAATCAATCAATCAATCAAGAAAATGCCCCACAGTTTTGCCCAAAGGAAATCTCAACTGATGATTCCTCTTTCTAAAGGACTCCAGTAAAGGACTTCAGATGGATGGACCTCATGCATTGGCAGGGGTGGTGATGGAGAGGATAGTAAAAATAATCTTTATCAATTTTGTAAAATACCATATACTAACTATTTAGTGCAATAGGTCACTAAAACTTACTTCTCCAGTTTATCTTTTAAAACAATTATTTATCTTTATTTTATGTATATGAGTGTTCTGCTCACATGCATATATATCCACCACATATGTGTTTGGTTTCTGAGGAGATCAGAAGAAGATATTGGATCCTTTGAAACTTGAGTTACAGATGGTTGTTAACAAACACAGAGCAGCAAAGGCTCTTGGCTGCTATGCCATCTCTCTAGTCCCTGATGTTCCTTCATTTAAATAAAATATTTACCAATAGACCAATTTGTTCCCCTTTTCTAACCCCTCCTTAGAAGTACAGCTAGATACCATGTTCTGTACCTCATTGGATGCTCCCTTTCAATCTTTTGGTGGGTCCTATTGTTTTTCTGATTCTGCTTTCTTTTTTCACTTTACACTCTCTGATGCTCTTTATCTCCTTGTTGACCCTCTCCGACCCTCTCTCTTGATTCTCCTACCTTCTGGTAACCATAATTGTACTTTCAGCTTCCATGAGATCAACGGATTTTAGATTCTGGAATCTGTCTTTTCTGTCCCTGGCTTTTCCTACCTGATCCAGTTGGTTTTCATGGCTTACACACTATCTCAACTCTTCGACCTTTAGTCAAGCCCTTATGCCTAAACTTCAGACTTGTAAATTGAGGCGCTCACCTGATATTTACATCCAGAAGACATTTTAAATACAACATTGCTACAGGGTACTTTTTCATGTTCTTTTATAGTTTAAACTCAGTCTTTTTCTTCATAGCAAATAGTGGTTCTATTTTATGAGTTTCTCCACTCAACACTTAAGACATTTTTAAATCTTTACCTTGTAATCTAAACCCAACATGTTAAAAAATCTATTGTTTTCATATTGAAATATTCTGTATCAGTATTCACCAGAGAAGCAGAATCACTATGGAATTCACTAGTTCTAAAGGGTTTATTGTGCTGATTTGACCTGACATATGATAACAGTTAAAGCAGTCTTTACGAGACCATTGGTAGTGGATCACGTAGTCCAATGACCAGGCAGTTGGGAAGAGAATACTCCCCCCTTTCTCTCAGATCTATTTATCTAATAAATATCATCTATCTGTTGCCTCCATTTACAAACAGATGCATATATTCTGCCTCCCTGATCTTTTACAAGAATCTCTTCTGACCCACCCATGCTGAAACTTATATGAAATGGAATTGTAGACAATGTATTTCAGCCTAGTCAAGGAGACAAATGACTGGAGTCCAATCCTCATGATCATTGAATCATCAGCAGAACACCCTTGTGCGTTCCCTGACACACAGACTGAATGGAGATTAACATGGGGAAATGAACAAGTAGAAAAGCAAGCACATATCCTCATCTATTTCCTCCTAACCAAATCCATTCTCGCCATCTGGTCTGACTATAGTAATTGTTGATCCCCTGCTTCAACCCTTACCTGTAAGTGGCCAGAATGATGGTGTTTAAAGTATAAATCAAATGGTGTCATTTTCCCTTTCTAATGCTGCAGTGACTGTTAGTTCAATTTAAACCTCTGTCTCACACTCTGTATATATTAGTTCATTACCTACCTCCTTATCAGTTAGAATGCATCTATATAAAGTCAGTGAATTCAATTTTTACTGTTAAAGTCTCAGCTTTTAACATATGTGGTCTATAGTTGACTGTAAACAACTGTTTATTGAGAGAGTATAAGTGTCTCTGCAGGAAAAGGGGTACACATCTCTCTCATTGTTTGTGGGCAATTTTTTAAAATTTTTCTTTATTTAAGAAACTTTTAAATTTATTTTACATACCAACCACAGATCCCTCTCTCATCTCTCCTTCTGCTTCTCCCCAGCCTTCCCTCCATCTATAAAGTAAGACCTCCCATGAGGAGTCAGCAAAGCCTGGTACATTCAGCTGAGGCAGGTCCAAGCCCCTCCTCCCTGCATCAAAGCTGTGCAAAATGTCTCCTCATAGATAGTGATCTCCAAATAGTTCGTGCACCAGGGATCCATTCTGATCCCACTGCCAGGGGCCCCTTAAACAGATCAAGCTATACAACTGTGTCCCATAATCAGAGGGTCTAGTTCAGTCCCATGCAAGCTCTATAGCTTCTGGTCTAAAGTCTGTGAGTTCCTGTTTGTGGGTAAATTTAAAACTGGGGAAAAGTGTTAGAAAATACATTGAGGACAAACTTTAAAAAAATTATTTATAAAATAAAGTCCTTTTTTCCCCTTATGTATCCCCTTGGTCTTCCTCCCATCCCCCTCCCAACCCCTCCTAGTCAGCCTTCAGCCTCCCTCCTCCCCATCCCCTTATCCCCTCCCCAAAAAGGGCAGGAAGTCCCAAGGTAGATGAGCTCAGCAGATGAAAAACATTTAAGCTACACCCCCATTTCAGGTTTCACCAGTGATAAGGTCTGTGCTATGACCACCTCTACTGAGGAGGGGGGAGGAAGGACAGGGCATTGCTTTTCCTGAAACCACAGCCACGTTTCAGGAAAAGTAAAATAAGCTTAAGCTGTGATTTAAATTACTTATAACAGATAAACAAATCTCAAAAATTGCATGAAAAAAGGGGGTGCTACATGATGTTTTAGTATGTTTAGACACTGTGTAATGTTAAATACACACAAACAGATCATATCTTTGAGAATTTATCACATTTTTATGGTGAAAGAATTAAAAATGACTTCTTCTAGCTTTTGGGACTCTATGATATATATTCTATAATCACCTTGTCCTGTAGGGCAGCATAGCAGAACTCCTACACCTGTGTAACTATAACTTAGTACATGTTAATCACTCCAACCCTCTCTCTTGATTCTCCTACCTTCTGGTAACCATAATTGTACTTCCAGCTTCCATGAGATCAACGGATTTTAGATTCTGGAATCTGTCTTTTCTGTCCCTGGCTTATTTCACTCTATATAACTATCTCTACTTCTGTCTACATTGCTGCAAGTCCCATGGTTTCCATCTTTATCATTAAAAAAAATTCATCTATGGATGAACACATTATTTTTAGTTCTTAGATACTGAGCAAAGTGCTGCCATGAAGATGCAGTGAAGGTTTTTGTTTGAAAGACAGTCTTTTCCCCAGGTACCTATCCCATAGTAGGATCACTATTTCTATCACATGGAAGCTTTATGTCTAGTTTTTTAATGCACCTTTATAATGATTCTGGCAATCTGAGCACTTAAAATAGCCAGTGTTGAAACATCCATCTTTTCTCTAAGAGTTTGACTAAACTCCCATGTAGAACTCAAGCATGTCCAGGAGATCTCTGAAAATTTAGTGCTCCATGAACTCAGCTTAGGACCTAAAAAATAGCTCTCTAAGAATTCATACATACACACTCTGTGGGAAAAGATTTGAGTATAAGGTTATGATTCTCACACCAGAAATTCTCCCTGCAATTTTTTTTCTCAAATAAAATTCCATGCTATTGTCAAACATTTTAAAGTGTTTATAGAATTTTTCAAAGGAAAACATGCAAGTTTCAAAGGAAAACATGCAACATCCAACTGCTACATGAGAAGCAATGAACATTGTTGAGAAATACAATCAACACCAGGGAAATACAAAGCAAAGCCAGAATGAGATATTACATAACGCAGTGAGAATAGCAAATATAAAAACATAGAGTACAGAAATTGCCCATAAGGATCCAGAGGAACTGAAGCTCATATATGTTCCTATAGCCATCTTAGAAATCAATATAGAGAGTCATTAAAAACCTGGTCTTCCTGTTCTTCCAGAGGTTCTGAGTTCCATTCCCAGCAGCCACATGGTGGCTCACAACCATCTATAATGACATCTGTACACTCCTCTATATACTGTATATATAATAAAGAAATAAATCTTTAAAAAGAAGAACCTGGTCTGCATTATCTCACTCTGGACAATTATTTCCAGCTCCATCCACTTAACTGTGAACTTTGTAATTTCATTTTTTTTTAACAGCTGAGTAGTATTTCATTTCTTAAATGCACCGCATTCTCATTATCCACTTATCAGTTGATGAACTTCTTAGGCTGTCTCCAGTTTCTGGCTAGTGTGCACAGAGAAGCAGCTGGCATTCCTGACATTTTCGTGAAAGGTAGTTGTGAGATGAGTGACCTTGAAGCAAAGGCAGAGAGCTTTTTAAATGGTGGAAGAGGACAGACGAATTCAAGGAAAGCCAGGCTGTGTTTTAGGGAGGAACAGCTATGTAAACAGTCTTGGGCTTTTAAAGTTAAGATGGCAGAAGGGGGAAGGGACCTTGAATAAGGATATACAAAGATAGAAAGTGTGACTTCTTTGTTCATAATAATAATAATAAAAGAAAGAAAAGAATATCAAAAAAGATGTTTAAAGAAGGTAATTTATAACTAACATTGAGGAAGGAGAAAAAAAAGTGATGGTATATTCATTTTAGCATTAAAATGTTTTTGTTAAAATAAATATATCTCTTAGGTGATGTCTAAAGTAACTGAATATGCTTACATATAAAAAATATAATTAGGACAACAACATGGTTCAAAAATTTAAAAATCAAAGTCATTTTTTCTTTACATAGGTCACACGAAGAAGTTAAAACAAGTTTTGTTGTTGTTGTTTTACCTGAGCATGGTTTATTAGTCATAATAACAGTCTTGCTGGGAATTATATGTAGTTCCTGGGCAAGAGTTTATGGAAAGACATCTCTAGTCAGTTGTGTAGAAATTCAACTCAGTCAACAAGAGATATAAGAAAGATCCAGGTAGGAGATGATGGAGGTCTCTTTCTTCCTCCATTAATTCTGTCATGAATTATCCCCATACAGTTGTGGCAAATGTGTATCAGAGAGGGCTAACTACAACACCAGCTTTCTCACTTGAATGAAAAGTATGGCCCAAGAGAGGTGAAAAAATATGAAGACCACTGAAAGAGGAATTTGATAACAGCCACAGAGAATGGTTAATGAATTTCTGGGCTCAGATCTGAGGTGCATATGAGGAAACCTGATCTGAAGTGACAAGCTAGACCTTGTCTGTTGGGCTAAATATATGCCAGGCCAGCCATTGGGTGGCACACATGTGACTTTGAAAATAAAATTATCACTGAAACCACGATACAAATACAGTGAGTCTAAACTTGCAGCTTTAATGCATAAGGATCATTTGACAGATAAAAGAATACATACTATTCCAGGACTTAGACTAGGCACTGGTTGCCATGGGTTAGTATTTAAATGTCAACCATATAATATAAAAATATTTGTCATACAAAGAACTAGAAAAGTTTCAAATTACAGGATAAAACACATCAAATAAAGCCCAGTTCACTAATGTTAATGCTAAGATGACCCAGATGTTGAAATCATCTGACAAAACCCTACAATTGTTATTACAAAAATACTTTAAAAGGTGGCAGGCAAAGTGTAGAATGAAGTAGAAGATAGGAAATCCACAAAACAAAAGATGCTGGAAAGAAGAACTGAGAAAAAAGCAATATGAAAAAAAGAATCCAGTAGAGATAAAGAAATACATCATATGCAAGGTCCATTAGAAGAATCACTCTGGACAGTATCAAAGAAATAACTATAACAGAGCTGAAAGAGTTCATGGAATAAACCCAAATCTCTCCCTTTTTGTGGGCAGTTTTTAGAGAGGAAAAAAGAGAAAGTTTGAGGTACAGAAGAAGGCTTGAAGAAATAATGGCCCAAACCTTCCCAACTTAAAAAGATGAATAAACATCCAGAGTCAAGACAGAAACTGAGTTAACCCAAACAGAAAAGTTCAAAGAAACTCTAGTGTCTTAGTCACTGGTCTACTGTTGTGAAGAGACACCGTGACCAGGCCAACTATAATTTCATTGGGCCTTGCTTACGGTTTCATAGGTTAGCACATTATCATCATGGTGGGGAGCATGGTGGCGTGCAGGCAGGCGCTGAAGTAGTAGCTGAGAGCTGCATCCTGATTTGGAGGCTGAGAGAAAGGGAGAGAGGGAGAGAGAGACAGTCTGATATACTTCCAGTAAGGACACACCCCTTCTAATCCTTTTAATCCTTTCAAATAGTGCCACTTCCTGTTGACTAAGCATTCAAATATATATGGAGGCCATTCTTTTCCTTTTCTTTTCTTTTCTTTCTTTTTCTTTCTTTCTTTCTTTTAAGAAGGAACTACAATATATTTATTTCTGTGTTGTGTGTGCCAGAAGATCTCATTACAGATGGTTGTGAGCCACCATGTGGTTGCTGGGAATTGAACTCAGGACCTCTGGAAGAGCAGTAAGTGCTCTTAACTTCTGAGCCATCTCTCCAGCCCCCGTTATTCTTATTAAAACCACAACACCCCGTGTAGAATAAACTGCTATAAACTCAAGACAAAGAAGAAAAAAAAATTGTTTTAAAGACAGCCTCAGTGAATAGTGAGTAGAGGAGGCTGGACTCACAGAGATAATCTTGCCCCTTCTTCTAAAGTACTAGGATCAAAGGCATATACCACCACAAACAGCAAGAAACAAATCTTGAAGCCCCTTAGACAAAAGTACTGCTATCTCCAGGAAGCATTGAGACCAGTGACTAAAATCAGAACTCATGGAATGAAGAAATGGCACAACACTTTCTTTCGTCTTTCTCCTACTTTTCCTCCTCTATTTTCTTCTCCTCATCCCATGCCTCTCCTTTTTTGAGACAGTCTTACCATGTAGTTCAAGTTGGCCTTGAATCCAATTCTGCAATCTTACCACTTCTGCCTCCAGATTGCTAGCATCATAAGCTAGCACCTGCATGTTGAGCTTATTTATTAAGTATTGAAAGTCAAAAGTGTCAACCCAGCATTTTATATCAGCAAGACTTATAGAGGGCTCTGAGTAAAGCATATGCTTTACACGTATAATGCCCTAGTTCAGTCTTTAGTACCACAACAAAACAAAACCCCAACACCTCCCCTCAGGAATTAAGGTGAAATAGACATTCTCAGATGAATTGACCCTTAGAAAGTTATCACTAGAAAACCTTCTCTAGAATGGCAGAAACAGCAGGCTTTTAAGATGAAAGAAAATAAAACATACTACATCAGGGATGTTAAAATTTATATAAACACAACACTATTTACCTCCTTTATAATATTTATTTATTTATTTTATGTGTGTGTGTTTGTGTGTGTGTGTGAGAGAGAGACAGAGAGAGAGAGAGAAAAAAAAAAGATCACATACACACGGGCATCCAGGCCCCAGTGATTGTGGAGGTCAGTGGGTAACGTGCAGAGTCAGTTCTGTCCTCTACAGTTTGAATCCCAGGTATCAAACTATGCTTCAGGTTTGGCAGCTTATTCACTCAGCCGTCTTACTAGCTCTCAGTTTTTAAAGGTTCTATAAAACATGTTTGATAGTTGAAATCAAGGCAGAAGTGGAACACACACAATGAGTCATATTCTTGTGTGTTAGCAATAAAAAGTTGAAAAAACCCTTTTAGTAACTTTATAACTTTTTTTGACTATTAAGCTAACAAATTATAAGATTACTAAAATGCTAGTGAAGAAAAGTTTTAATATTTGTCTTATTTATAGCTTTTTAAAAATTTATCTTTTACAGTATATCCTGATTTCAGTTTCCCTCCCTCTACTCCCCCAGTTCTTCTCCACCTTCCCACCCATTCCCATCTGCTCCCTTTCTGTCTTTCACTAGAAAAGAATATGTTTCTAAGAGGTAACAACAAAACAATATAACAAAATATAAGATAAAACAAAAACTATGTCATCAATGTTGGGCAAGGTAAACCCACAGAAGGAAAAAAGCTCCAAGAGCAGACATAAAAAAAAAATAAATAAATCAAAGGCTTACTCGCTCACACATGTGGGTCCTATAAAAATATTAAACTGAAAGCTGTGATATCTAAGCAGAAGGTCCTCTTAGTGAAGATCCTTGTGGGTCCCATGCTTGCTGCTTCAGTCTCTTTGAATTCCTAAGATCTTTACTCTGTTGAGTTAGAGGGCCTCGTTCTCCTGGTGTATGCCATCTTCTCTGGCTCTCTCTTTCTTTCTGCATCCTCTTTGGTGGGTGTTCTCTGAGCTCTGAGGGGGTGGATGGAGACATCCCATTTAGAGCTGTGTGATCCAAAGTCTCTCCATGGGTCTCTGAATTTGTTTTGATCTGCTGCTGGAGGAAGCTTCTCTGGTGATGGCTAAATAACACACTAATCTATGAGTATAGCTGAGTGACATTAAAAGTCATTTTATTGGTACTTTTATTTGGACTAGTATTATTTGATTTTACTACAGCTCTCTGGGCTATCTAGTCTCTGGTTCTTGAAAATATAATTCTAAATAATAATAATAATAATAATAATAATAATAATAAAACTGCTGGAGATCTCACCATTCCTGATTTCAAGCTGCACAGTAAAGCTGTAATAATAGAACTAGTGTGGCATTGGCATAAAAACAGACATGTTGATCAATGGAATTGGATTGAAGACCCAGACATAAATCCACACACCTATGTACATCCTATATTTGATAAAGAAAATAGAAATACACACTGGAAAAAAGACAACATCTTAAGCCAATGGCACTGGTCAAACTGGATGTCTTCATGTAGAAGAACACAAATGGAGAATTTTAAAAATAAATAAATATAAAGAGATATGTCCATAAAGCAGGGCACATAATGATAGATATATCAATTATCCCAAACCTTGATCTACAGATTTGTTGCAGTTCCAGACACAATCAAGGCAGATTTTATTTATTTATTATTTTGTTTTTCATATCATGTAACTTGATCTCATTTATTTCTCGCCCCTTTGCATTTTTCCTCTGCCCCGTACTCTCTCCAAAATAAAACAAAATTAAGGAGAAATAAAGGTAGAAAATATAATGAGTTAAAAAAAATAAAGGAAAGAATTAAAAACCTTATTATGGATGCTGTAGTGTGACCTAAGAAATCATTCTGCTTACTCCTTTATCCATACATCTCTACTTGCAAGTGGTCATTGCAGAGTCATTGGTTTTGTTCAAGGTCGCCGGTTTCCAGTACATGTTTTAAGCTGTACCCTCACTAGTACTCTTCCTGGACACCCTGCGATCGTCCTGTGTTGTGGAGATCCTGCAGCTTTGGGTCTATGGGTCAGGTCCATTCACTGCTCCAGCAGATCATGAATGGGGTTGATGTTGGGGCAGGCCAAAGTCATACCCCTTAGTGTAGGCCTGGGCAGCTGTAGGGTAGGCTGGTCCATCAAATGGGAAATGAGGATAGCTCTCTCATGGTCACTGTTTTGGAGCTGGCTCACCTACACCTTTGCTAACAGTGTTAGCTTGATTGTGCTGCCCTGGGAAGCTCTTCCAAGTGTTGCAGCTGGTGGGGATAAGGGATGGGTCTCCCACATTTATGATTACAAGGCCATCCCTCATTCATCTGCCTCCTGTGTTGATGGGTGGTGGTGGGGAGGGCAATTTCCCCCCCACCCAAGTTGCCACAAGACTGATGGGTAATGAGGACAGCTCTCCCATGGTCACAGTTTCGGGCCTAGTTCACCCAGACCTCTGATAACAGACTTGTCTCTGTTGTACTGCCCTAGCAGGGTGCAAGGCCTGCTCTCCTGAGTGTTTCGGGGAGTGGGGATCAGAGATCAGCTCGCCCATCTTTAAGATCACAGGGCCAACTCTCCCACCTGTCCCAGGCATTGATGAGTATGTGTGTGTGTGTGGGGGGCTTCTTTCCCCACCATGTCACAGGTCAGAATTTTTTTGAGATGTTAACATTTGTATGTAAAGGCTAGAGGATTAGAATAGTGAAAAACATTATGAAAAGGATCAATAATTAAAAAAATTTCAAAACTTTATCTAAAGACATAATAAAATTATATCAACAAAAACAAGTATTGATAAAGAAACAGACTGTTATGTCAGTAGAAACAATTAAAATGAAAATAAGTCAATATATGTGTTGTCAATTTATTTTTTGATAAAGATACAAAAGCAAAGAGTACAAGAACAACTAAAAAAAAAATCTCATCTAAAAAACCAAAACCAAAACAGTAACATTGCAGGGCTAAAGAAATGGATCAGTGGTTAAGAGTATTTGTTGCTCCTATACTGAGGACCTGTGTTCAAGTCTCACATGGCTCACAACTCATCTCCAGTTCCAGGTGATCCAGGAATCTGACAGTTCAGGCTCCCTCAGGTACCAGACATGCAAGTGGTGCATAGATATACATGCAGGGAAAACACATAAATACAAAACAAAATTTTAAAAATTTAACTTTTTAAGATTAAAATTCTTTCTAAGTTGATTAGCATAGATATTTTCTCACAAAAATAGAAATTTACAATGACATATAACAAATCATCCATTTCTGGCAATTGGGAATGTGAGCAGGATAGTGTTCTGTTCAGGGGAAAGTTTTGGGAGACAAAACTTTCTTTTTTTTTTTTATTATGGTGTAAGTTACATAAACAATACTTTTCTTATAGTTCATAGAACTGAGAAAAAGAAAGTCAAAATGTATCATGTATTATTTTACAAATAAAGTTATGGGTGAATAAAGTTTTAAGTCAGCTGACATGAAATCCATTGGTCTCATCCTCCTTGCTCACAAGCTTCTAAAATGAACACCGGACATCAGAAGTTCCCAAACCGGTTTATTCTGGGAGTCTGTTCCAAGAGGAGCTAATAGTTTTGATGCAAAAAAATTCTCAGTTCAGCTTAGTCAAATATCTCTTCTGTCTGACTGTCTGTCTGTCTCTGTGTGTGTCTCTGTGTCTCTGTGTCTGTCTCTCTGTCTCTCTGTCTCTCTCTCTCTCTCTCTGTCTCTCTCTCTGTCTCTCTCTGTCTCTCTCTCTCTCTGTCTCTCTCTCTCTGTCTCTCTGTCTCTCTGTCTCTCTCTCTCTCTCTCTCTCTCTCTCTCTCTCTCTCTCTCTCTCTCTCTCGTCTTTAAATCACTGTGAGGTTCCCTGAGAAAATTGTCTGGTACAGCTCTACCCATAGGACCACCCATTGTTCTTATCAATGTCTCTCCAAGGTGCTAATCATCAGTTCAGACAGTTATACCAAAAGCCACAGACTGGTGAACAGCA